>QRFJ01000260.1:328679-452803 GCA_006176705.1 Cocos nucifera | reverse complement strand
AGGGAGTTTAGGTCCTTTTCAAGAGCTCGATTTATAGATATCCTTAAAGAGTCATTAGGATACTATTCTTACATTCCATGAAGCCACAATGTTGATTGTGATCGACATGCCATATATTTCTTGAAAAATAGTTTATTCAGATAGTGGCAATTGGAAAGCAGATTAAGCTTGATGAGAAAGTCTCACAAGCAGAAAGACGCTTCAAGGACAAGTGGAACCAAATCAGGTTGAGCCAATAAAGGAACACTCCTCCTTCCACCTGTAGATCGGAAAGCAGTTTCCATCCCCCTTGAAAGATAACTTAGGTATTATTTCAGAAGGATGTAGCAGGAAATGTTCCTCACTAGGTAATGGTGTTCATGGTGATGATCCCAAAAACCTACAACGAGCGATATCAGATACGACTTCGAGAAATGGGCTTGAGCAATGAAGTCAGAGATCGACTCGATGCACTCAAACAAGTCTGGACCTTGGTAGATCCACAGAAGGTATAGTACTATTGGTTGTAAATAGGACTTCGAGAAAGATGTGGAGATGGGAATGTGGATGGAAGACATTCAAGCTAACTGTAGGCAAGGTTATAGTCACCGTGAAGGGGCATTGACTATTCAAGAGATACTTTCTCCGGTACTATTGCTAAAATCAATCCGCACATTGCTTGACTGTTGCAGCCTATTTCGATATAATGAAAATGCAAGATGGAACGTGAAACATGGCATTCCTAAATGAATCTTGAGGAAGATTCTATATGTGAACCAGCCGCTATGTTTACAATCAGTGATACTGATCACAGGTTGCAAGCTGCAAAGGTTCCCATATATGGACTTAATGCAGCATCTCGGAGCTTGGAAACACTCGGTTTCAATGACTGTTGATCAAAAAGTTTGTTTCATCAAAAACGAAAGAGGAACCATTGTATGTTTCAAAGGCGTCAGTGAGCTGTGTCTTCCCTCTATTGGTTACTGGGATGCATCCTCCTTATTGGAATGATATTCCCATAGTTGACCATCAGTAAGGTGTGTTGCTCTAAGGATTCTCCTGATAACGACCGAGGTGAAGCATCCTTTATTCTGGAATTTTAAGGGTCTATGGACTAGACACGAATTAGGATGCTAGGGACTTTTCAACAGAGGGTGAATGTACCATAGAGAAGTACTAAAGAGGTTGAGTAGGAAAAACTCTTAAGAGGGATTATACCCTTCAGAATGTATTTCATATTTCCAAGAAGATGTGCCCCAGCACACCTGAGTGAAATAGAAACGCCATGAGCAGATCCCTTAGTTCGTTCTGCATAGGAGCCCATGTATGCCATGCTATGTACACGACCGATATTAGCCCATCTGTGGAGTGTTCACAGCAGATATCAGATTCAAATCCAGGTGAGAACACTGGACTTCTGATGAGTGTTGAAATGTATCCTTAAGTACTTGAGAAGAACTAAGGATATGATGTTGGTCTTTGGTAATGGAGAACTCCAAGTTCCAGGGATACACAGACTCGGACTTCATGTCCGATATAGATGATCGAAAGTCGACATCTGGCAGACTGTTTGTGCTGGAAGAGTTCCAAGCAAACGGTGATACCATCTCATCCGCGATTACCTTGAGAAAGGTTACGTTGAGGTCAAGAGAGTCAACTCCGCAGATAATGTGGCAGACCCACTTACAAAGCCGTTGGGCCAGCAGAAGATCGAAGCCCACCTTGAGAAGATGGGACTTAGACTTGTAGCCAATTGGCTTTAGGACAAGTGGGAGATTGTTAGATATATGTGCCCTAGAAGCCAGAATTGGCTGACACTTGTAATACACTTCTAGGGGCAAAATTGTAATTTTGACTATAATTAATGAAATGGGTTATTTTCTATCACACATGTGTATTTAGTGTCTGTGATACATCCTTTGAGTTAATGGTAATGATAATTCATATTTTCAAGAGTTGAAAATTTAAGACATGAATAATCATTATTAACTCATAAACAGCTCCCGACCATAGGATCATCACGAGGATGGTGATTGATCCGGAAGGTTGGTGTACGATCGCTTCTCTTTAGTAGATGAGTCTTGAGTCTACGGTGTGGAGACACCGGAGCGAGAGTACAGGTACTCGTTAGAGAACGAGGGCACTGAGCGTGACCACCTCGAGTAGTCATTAGGGAGTCTACCTTCTCGTCAATGACTGACTCGATGCTGCAGTAGTGTGTCTGGTTCTTTGACCTGAGATGCATCGGCAGTTCACCTTGAGGGTGTTATAGTTTGACTACACCATTACTCGGTCTCCTAGCCATATGGAACCCTGAGGTGTATGTTGGCTATGACATGTTCATTGTAGGAACTGGATTGCATCAAGATGGGATCTATCTACCTCGGTGGTAGAGGAGTAGCCCTATGATGATCATGAGAATCAAGTCCAGAAAGCCCATGGCCATGGCAGAGTGAAATAATAGAAAGAGTTTCTATTTAGATTTTCACATTGGACTCGAATCGAATGATTACATCATATGACAGAGACTAGGGTTTGACGAGTTCACCTTAACCCTAATCTGATCGGGGCTCAAGATAGAAGAACTTGAATCACACAGGTAGCTGCACCAAGAGGTTCGCATTCAGCTCTGATGGGTTGCCACCATATACTGCTAGGTGTCACTGGTGGATTTTGGGAGCAATTAGAATGATTTAGATGATCGATCATTCTAGCTGTTCGAATCAGAAGAGTTCTGATCCATCGAAAGGAGTTTCGATGATGTCTATGATAGAGATCATGACATATCCCATTACCATACAGAACTGAACCTAACTGGGTCACACAAACAAGGGTTTGAATCTGGTGATCATCAATTGAACTGATCTAGTTCAATTGATCTGAATGAGATTCAATTAGGTTCAAGGAAATCGTGCTAGCACTCGATTGAACCTAACGTTCTTCTTTTACTATCATAAATAAGTTGTCCTGACTGAGCCAAAGGAGTTTGTGCTCAATCAGAGGCCTTCATATGGTCTGACTGGAGGTTGTCCAAGTCAGAATAGGTTGTCTTATTTGTAAGACATTACCTGCCATTTTTGGTCACCTGCCATTTCTTGTTCTTTGACTTTGGTCAAAAGTCTACCTTTGACTGGTCAAACGTTGACCATTGACCCTTTGACTTTTGACCACATGTCATGCACCTATTGGAGAGCTGGTGGGGGCTTGTCCCCCTGCCAGAACCTGGCAAGGAGAAGGGCGCACGCCAAGGGTGGCGTGAGCCCAAGTAGGAGGCGCCTAGGAGTCCTTGTTGGACAAGGACTCCACCTCCCTTTAGGATTCCAATCAGAGTTCTACTAAGAATCCAGTTTGACTGGTCTTAGGCGCCCTCTAAGGAGGAATCCAGGGGTCTCTATTCCAACCAATCAGATTTAGATCTGATTTCACAAAGGGTTGTGATTGGTTGAGAGGAAGAGGAGTTGGATCACAAGAGGTCTATAAATAAGACCCTGCGCCCAACCCTAATCCTAAGTCAAAGTCTTATTGAAAGAGATTTCCCACATCCAAGGCTGCCTCTCCCCTCCTTCTCCACGCCATACTCTCTTCTCCCCTTGCTCTCCACGTCCAAAAGTGTTTTGGACTTAGTTTGGTGCGATTCAGATCAAGGAAAGGCGATCAAAAGCAAGAAGGCTGCGCTGCTGCAAAAGGACGACTGTAGATCTTCAAAAGAGTTTTGAAGATCCTCCAAATCAGATCCAGATCTGATTTTTGGAGGTGTGATAGAGAAGAAGAGGTTCTCCAGATCCAACCCGAGTGGATACCGGTAGAGGCCAGGCGCTTGCGTGGCTAAGATCCAGAACCTTCCACTGCAATCAGGATCATCTACAGGGTAATAGGATTACCCAAATCAGGTAAATTAAATTTAATTTAATTTATCTTATTTTATTTTATTTATTAAAATAATAATAATCAGATCTGAAACATATCAAGATCTGATTGAGATCAAGAGAAAAATTTTTGAAATATATCTCTTGATCTAATCAGATCTGAACGAACCTGGACCGGGAAATCAGGATTTCCCTTCAAGGGGTGGGGCCGGACGGTGGCAGGGAATCAAAAAAATAAAAAAAAGGTGCCAAATGGGGCAGACGGGGGGACCAAACGGGGTGGACCAGGGGGCGAGGGGGGATGGAGCATGGGACTGAGGATCGGGCCGGGTGCGAATGGCTGGATAGGGAATAGGGTGTCGGACAGGTTGGACGGTAGGGAACAAGGAGGTTGGAAGAGGGTGACCAAACTGAAATCGCTAGTTAAGTGGATGATTTCGCTAAAGTCGCCTATTCAACGAGCGATTTTAGGTGGTACACATAGCACACACTATTGTATACTATTGGATCCTGGTACCTTTCTAATATCAATTGATAGAGAGAAGAAGAACAAAGTAGATGGCCGGCACCTAGGGCTTAAAGTTGAAATCAGAGATAGAAGAGTAGAGAGTTTTAAAGAGAAAAACTCAACTGTATTCCACTCTTTCATCCATTATAAAGATTACAATATCTGGATTTATATATCCTAAGATTTCTATTACACCACATAAATTCTAATAAATCCAAACTCTAGTTGAAAAACTTCTCTAGGCTAATCCAATACATGAAAGCACTCACCGAGCCCATGTATACATGTCTCACATGCTCTCATCTCTTGAATCTAAATCCGATCCATACATGAGTTAGCCCTTTTAAGATCTTATTGGTTTAGGCCTTAACATCCTAGGATAAAAGTCAATCCTAGATCCAAATAGAAAATTTCGTCCAATTCTGTTCATCATCGTCGAGTCAGCTCTGTCAGGAGCTGAGCTGGCTCGACTGCATCTCGTCCGAATCTTGTCTTCCATCTACTTGAGATAGTCGGCTCGACTGCATCCCGAGCCGGCTCGATCTTAGTCTAAGCCGGCTCGACTGCGTATCCGAGCCAACCTGCCTATGTGTTAGCCCCTATCTTAACTGATTTTTTTTTTTGATTTTGGTCTTTTACTCCATCTTATGTCCTAGGTCTTCGAAGTACCTACCAAGCTTTTCAAGATCCTCACATCTGAACCTCGAGTCCATGCAGGGCTACACGCTGCCTTCACTTAGGATAACTCCTATCCTAGCCCTAGGACTCACATCCGTCCTAGTCTTCTGGAGCCAACACTCTAGCTCCTTCCGTGGCCTTCCAAGGCTTGGGAACACCACATCAAATCCTACAATCTTCATCTTAGTGCGCCCAAGCCTTGGCACACATGGTAATGTTCTTCTGTACGATCCCGTTGTTGATGTATGCCCTAATAGCTACTTGTGCACATCTTGCCATCGCCATTCTTCTTTAGCTGTTGAGCTTTCTTTAAGGCTTTTGGGATGATTGCCTCCACCGCTGAAGATCTTGGCTTGCTTCTATACACCACTCTTGGAGTTGTAAGCACCCTTCTACTTGGCAACCGTATCAACTGTTCTAGACTTTTCTGGAGAATTTGTAGCAATTTTATATCGGCGCCTACTGCATATCCTGACACGATCTTCTCAGAACTTCACCTATCCTCCTGCACGTATTGCTCCATTTGGAATTGTACATCTTTGACATTGGTACTAGGATATTGGTCCTCCTACACTCCTCCGCTCTGAACTCGTATCACATCTCTCTCTATCCGTGAAGCTATCTCTGCTTAGTGCTCCACTTGAAATCAAAGTCCTCCTAATGCCACAGAAGACGACTCTATAATCGAGTCCCCCGAGGACAATCACTCAATACTGCATTGTTGAGCCTACCATTATGCCTCAGACACTGTCGCTGTCCCTTTAGACCCTCCGCACTCCGCAGACCTATCCAAAATCGTCTTAGATACACCGCACCCCACGGACTCCTTCGAGACCACCAAGAGCTCATCTGACTCTTCACTTGCAATGACTGAACCGATGGAATCTAAGTTCTCCTTCCTTACACTTCTTTCAAAGTGGACATTCTCGCTTAAAGTGCCCTGCTTTACCATACTTGAAGCATTTCTTGGATCCCTTACTGACCCTTCTTCTTCTTTTGCTTGGGCCTCTCTGAAACCACGAGACCTTCTTGGAAGATCTCCCTCTTTATTATCCATTTTCGCTGCTCATTGGTCCTTAGCACTGATACAATCTCCTCGTACACCTGCGTCTCCTTACCATATAGCAACGTCATCACCAATGGATCAAAGCTTTCGGATAGTGAACATAGTAGCAATAAACTTTTGTCCTTTTCTTCAAGATCCACCCCAATATTGAGTAAATCCATGCTCATCCGATCGATCCGCTGAATATATCCTGCAATATCCTCGTTCTTTGCATCCAAAGGCTGTACAGTTGCTTCTTTAGCATCAACTTATTGCACATGTTCTTTCTCATATACAACTGATGTAACATCGACCATAAACCCTTGGGTGTCTTCTCCTCCAATAGGTTATATAATATCTTATCTGCCAGACAAGTTCTAATCGTGGCACATATTCTTTTCTCCAAGGACATCCACTCCTTGTCTGTCATCTCCTCTGGCCTATCTTCCAAGGTCGAATCCAGTCTTATCTGAACCAGCAGATCCTCCACTCTAACCTTTCACATCGTGAAACCTTTATTTCCATCAAACTTCTCAAATTCTACCTTCAACTTACTGTTCTCCATGATCGTACGAATCAAAAATAGCAAATAGATGGATCTAAAAAAATACCTTGACTAAGGATGGTGGACAACAGCCTTGTGATCTCTTTCTTCCGCACGAAGCCTGGAGAAAACATTTAGATCTGAACCTTGCTGCTGATCTCTGCTAAAACTGATCTTTTTCCTCCTCCACACTCAACTAGGCTCTAATACCACTTGTTGGATCCTAGTACCTCTCTAATACCAATTATTGGAGAGAAGAAGAACAAAGTAGATGGCCGGCACCTAGGGCTTAAAGTTGGAACTAGAGAAAGAAGAGTAGAGAGTTTTAGGAAGAAAATCTCAATTATATTCCACTCATTCATTCATTGTAAAGATTAAGTTTATATATCTTAGGTTTCTATTACACTACATAAATCTTAACAAACCCAAATTCCAGCTGAAAAATTCTCTTAGGCTAATCCAATACATGAAAGCACTCATCGAGCTCATGTACATATATCTCACATGCTCTCATCTTCTGGATCTGAATTCGATCCATACATGAGTTACTCTCTTAAGACCTTATTGGTCCAGGCCTTAAGATCCTAAAATAAAATCCTATCCTAAATCCAAACAAAAAATCTCATCCAGTTTTATTCGTCACCATTGAGCCAACTTTATTAGAAGTCGAGCTGGCTCGGATGCATCTCGTCCGAACCCTATCTTTTATCTGCTTGAAACAACCGACTTGACTATATTCTAAGTTGGCTTGATCTCAGTCTGAATTATCTCAACTACGTATCCAAATCAATTCATTAATATATTAACTTCTATCTTAACTAATTTTTTTTTTTAATTTTAATTTTTTATTTTATTTTATATTCTAAACTTTTGGAGCATCTATCAAACCTCGTATCTGGATCTTGAATTCGTGCAGGACCATACCTCACCTTCATCAGGATAACTCCTTCACCTTCGCGTGTCCAACGCCAGACACCGACGTTTAAAAGTTAAGGGACTCAGCGCCGTTTGCTTCAGGCACCCTGAAGAGCAAAAGAATAGTGGATCATGGAAAGGGCGGTGGGCTTATGTCTCTCGTCAAGAAGACGACGTTGCGGAAACCGAAGCCTTTCCACGCCTCCTCGCGGAACAGCTGGGACGGGCACAAGACTTTTAGTGTCTTCACTGTGAACGCGATTCCAATTTCTTGGAGCAGTTTCGAGATCCTCCAGTTCTTGAAACTTCGGCGACTTTCTGATATTTTATAAGCTATAATCGAGGCGCTTCAACTGCTAATTTGTAAGTTTTGCTCATGGAAACCAAAGCCCCTAAATTTCCGGGAAAATATTGCTATCCTTCCTGAAAAAATTGAATGAATTATTTGGGGGTTTTGCAGTTATCCGACGGTTTGCATATCTGGAGACGCTTCCACGTCTGAATTTCTCGCGCTTTCTTTGCATATTTATAATCATCTCTCTCTGGAGATGTATGGTAACTAGAGAAGCAGCTTTGCTTGATTTTTAGATTGCATGGTTTGATGTTATATATTTTATAACATTTCCTGACTCAGTGTTCTAGTGTTTTTTTTTTTTTTTGCTGCCGATTAAGCTGTTACATTTCATTCAGTGATTTGATAGTTGCCTTACAAGAAGAGATGATGAATAGAGTACGAAGGAAAGGATGCGATTTTTGGGGGATTGGATGGTTTGTGATATAGTCAACTTTGAGCTAGGAAAAAGGGAAGCTTGGGTTTTGTCTATTAGCAAAGGTCGCTTTTGGGATAATAGCAGATATGATGAGCACACAACTTTTTAATTTTAGAAAGCACTCCTGGCCTCCAGATGAGTATGTCAACAGGGCTACGTTGCAGCTGGTGAGCTTTGTCCTCTGGTCGTTTTGAAGTTTTAATTTTCACCAGCAGTAGATCATTCTCTTTTATTATTGTGTACTTGATTGATTCTATGAATTAGATGATTAGAGTATGAGTTGATCAAGAATTGGACCTATGGTTCACATGATTTTATAAAATCAGCAGGATTTTTTATTTTGTTTTTTCCCCTTCTTTCTGAGGTAACACATCACTTCAATAATTCTCATGACCTTTTTTTCACCAGTGAATCTAAATGTTCCATTTTGCTATTCATAGTATTTGTTCATTTAAATTTACTTGGGGGATCAAGATTTTCTCATTTTGATATAATAATCCTGTGGGTTCACCAGTATGATAGCTTCATCACCATGATCCTTATGTAATTTTGTGTTTAAGCTTGCATTCTGAGACATGGTTAAATGTATTTACAGCTTGAATCGGCTTTCAGAATTTTGTTATGAGTTGTAAAGGGAAAGGTGGTAGCATGGATGCACTGGTTGAATTTGTTCCAATGGCTGCTGTAATAACGCTGATTTTTTATGTTGGTACATCTTGTAGTTGGACTTTGATGGTGGTGCTCCACCAGAACAGGCATGGAGGAGGAGACTAAATAGTCATGCTAATATACTAAAAGAATTTAGTGTGACATTTATGGAGGCAATCAAGATGGTATAACAATCTCTCTTAAATATCTAATTGATGCTACAATTTTTTATCGGTGTGCTCTGATGATAATTTTGAACATGCTGACATATGCTTGAGGTATTAAATTTCAGATGCATCTTGGCATTCGTCTGTGGTCTTATGTTCGCAAAGAAGCTTCTCAAGGAAGGGTAGCTATCAGCTAATCATTTTCTTCAACATTTAACTACTGTGATTGATCATGTTTCTTATTTTGTTTATTTATTTATTTTTTTAAACCTCCATAGCTGAACTGATGAACTCTTTCTTTTCAATGTTTCTATATACAGAGAGCGCCTATTGATCCATTCACACGAGAAAGATGTATGCCCTCAGCTTCTCTAGGAGTTCCCCTTGGAGGAATGGGGTATGTTCAATTTTGGATTAAAGGTGACAAGAGCACAATATTGACAAGACTCCATTTTAAAAGTTGTTCTCTATTATGCAGAAGTGGTAGCATATCAAGGGGTTTCAGAGGGGAGTTTAAGAATTGGCAAATTATTCCTGGTTCATGTGAATTGTCACCTGTTATGGCAAATCAGTTCTCTGTAATGTTTGATCTTTGGTTTGATTTCTAGTACTAATATTTTATTACTTGCCATCTCATTACATGTTTTGATGTTCTGTATGTTCGGTGGGCATTTTAATATTTGGATTAATTTAACAACGATAACTATGATCATAATTGGAAACACTTATGTCTTATTATTTGAGTTGGTTTTCTAATATCGTCTTGGTTGTTCCTTTCTATTAGAACACCAAATACTCCAGCATTAGGCAAAATTTATCAACATGATGCATTCCATGGTCTAGCTGCTTGCTCTATTTAG
This sequence comes from Cocos nucifera, assembly GCA_006176705.1. Taxonomy (NCBI): domain Eukaryota; kingdom Viridiplantae; phylum Streptophyta; class Magnoliopsida; order Arecales; family Arecaceae; genus Cocos; species Cocos nucifera. The sequence goes on along the minus strand of QRFJ01000260.1, from coordinate 442,823 downwards.
AAGTGGTGATTGGCTGGCCTTCTCTCTAACATTCATAAAATGTAGGAAACAAAGTTAAGAGGATGATTAGGGACAGAGGTCATAATATCTAGCTTTTACATGTAGAGGTCCACTTGATCCACCGATTTTGGATTTGTTGCTGCTAAGATGACTGTACAAAGTATGGATTAAGTAGTGAAGTTCATGAAAGGAAATTTGCTTATAATGGTTGTTTTTGATACTTGAATTTCATATTTAACTTTTGCCAACTCTTGACAAATCTACTACCAAAACCTTCTGTATTTGATATATACAATATACTTGTAGTTACTATCAAAGAGAACCATTGAATTGGAAACTTTTTGCACAACTCTTTTCTCTCCCATCTAGAGTTCTCCATGGAGGAATTTGGTTTTAGACTCTTTCTTTTTTTGGTGGAGCTACTTCTAGCTATGATACAATTGTGACTGACATGACATATATATTTTGGTTAGTAGATCATAACTTCTCTGATGCTTTTCTCCCAGTTCGGCAATTTATTGCTCTTCTGTGCTGCAGATTTTTATATCTCGAAATGGAGGAAACAAAAAGTACTCATCTGTCTTGGCCTCTGGCCAACACGAGGGGATTAAGTAAGAATATCATCCTTGTACTTTCTTTTAATCAGCTGCCATTTGTTTATTTTGTGATTACATTTCTTTAAAAAATGTATTAGAATTAGACTTGAATTAATTTATGTGGAAGATTAGTCTTATTGTCACTACATGCCCAAACCATGTTATTTATATTCTGTTAATGCTCTTCCTCTGCTTACTTTGAGGTACTCAAGCCCAATTTGTCATTCCTAAAGAATATCAATGTCCACCTTAGCATCTATATGTTTGTCATTCTTACATTGTATTCTAGGATTTCTTTTCCTTTCTCTTCGCTTTTTCTTTTTCTTTTTCTTTTCTTTTTTGGTTGATTGCCCAATATCCTAAAACTTACAACTTTGTGGATATTTTCTAGTGTTACATAGACTCCTTGCTTTAGTGGCATGTGTTGAGTATCACAAAGTGTTTGACAAGCTTCACCATATAAAAGCCCAAACACTTAAATATAAAAATACAGAAATAGATACACATGTCAAAACATGTCAACTAGTAGACTAAGTTGACAATTGATACTTTCTGTTGGAAGTTCATAACTAGTGCCAGATAACATTAATGAGAATGCAAAAAAATGTCTGACCTTTTGACTGTAGACTAGAAGTGCACATAAACTTGAGGTTAATATGGTCTAGCATTCAAAATGTTCATGTACTAAAGTTCCATTACCTGCATTGAAGTGTCAGTTGGGAGGACCCTTTTATAAGCAGAGGCATGTGCTGACTGGTTCAAGCAGAACACTCCATTATTAATCTTCAGAAAATGTTTTTCTTATTGTATCAATCTGTGTGTCCCTTCCTCTTCATCCTATCTTTATTACACTTAAGCAGCACCATAATAACAACATGGTATCTCTGAACCATCACATTTTATAGGGCCAACATATGGATTTATTTCCATTGTAACGGTGGAGTTGCATTGAACATTCAACCAACTTTCAGATTTAACTTCCTATGTACAATTTTTTATTTTTTGCATGGTATACATTTTCATTTTTGTCCTTGCATTTTTAGGAAATCTTGTGACCAGGGTATATCATCATGGGATTGGAACTTGAGTGGCCAGCATTCCACATACCATGCTTTATTTCCTAGAGCATGGACCATCTATGATGGTACTGTTAACTTATCTATTTTTCCTTTACTGTAGTGTTTACATATACTTTCATGGACATCTTATCGTCATATCTAATCTATACTAATTTTTTCTAGTTTTCTTTTTACTAGGTGAACCTGATCCATATCTTAAAATTTCATGCCATCAAATATCACCATTCATACCTCATAATTATCGGGAAAGCAGCTTTCCTGCATCAGTGTTTGTATACACTGTGTGTATTATTGACCTGATACTGTGCTATGTATTCTCAATATTGCCATTTCAGTACATTTGAACAGAATATTCATCATTTTTTATGGTTAAAAGAATTCATTTCACATTCTCATGACTGACATTGGGGGAGAGTCTTTCTAAATCATCCATCATTTTAGATAAATTTCCACTCATTTTGTAAATTACATTATAATATGGGGTTTGCTGAGAAGTTCTCAACCATGAAATTACCATTATGTGTTGATTCGATGATTCGGGTTAATCATGAAGTTAATTACTCAGTGTATGTTTATGTCATCTTATGTGAATAATCGAGCATACTTTCTTTTTTCCTAAGTCATGTCTATATTGAATTACTGCTTCTCTATTGTAGCTAGTGAATTCTGGGAGAGAAAGAGCAAAAGTCAACTTGCTCATGACCTGGGTGGTTGGTGATTTTTCCCTTTCCATCTTCCCACCTTATGTTACATACATCATTGTTATTTTTTTAATATTTTATTTTTATTTATATGTACTTCTAATTTTCATAGAATTCTATTGGAGGAATTTCTCATCAATCTGGAGGCCACATCAATGAGCCCTTTATGTGAGTGGTGCCTAATGGCTTTCTTAGTTACTTCCCTTCACCAAGTGTTTTTGCACTAATTAAGTCTTGTTTTCATTTTCCTATGCAGAGGAAGAGATGGAGTCTCCGGGATGCTTTTACATCACAAGCAAGTTGTCAATCTTTGATTCCTTTGTTTTGAGTTATCTTATTGCATTTCTTGTGTAGCCCTAGTAACTTCACACTTTGCTTCATCTTGTCCGCATCAGTTATTTTCCCCCGTTACTGGAGATCTTCACTTTTGACCATTTCATGTTCTCATTTGTGTGCTAGATGGTTGTATATCATATGGGTAGATTCCTTTTGTTGCACCCTTTCTTGTTTAATATTGCTGAGATCTGTTTTAATCCTAATTGAATCTGGCATAGTAGAAAGATTCCTTAATGTGATTGGAAAAATTGCAGGACTGCAAATGATAACCCGCATGTTACTTTTGCTATTGCTGCATGTGAAACTCAAAATGTCAGTGTGACTGTTCTTCCAAGTTTTGGGCTTTCTGGCGAAAGTTGTGTTACAGCTAGGCACATGTGGGGTAGTATGGTTCAGGTAAATGTTCCTGTGGTGTTGGATAATTTTCTTGAAAACTGAATCTATATGGTTGCTCTAGATTGTCCTCTTTTCTGGCTACTTAAAGATCTCATATATTCTGGAAGTATGAAGTTTGTTGTATGCTCTAATTAATTTTCTATTTTGTTATCAGTATGTTGTGTATTTTTTTTTTTCGGGGGGGTGGGGGGGGGGAGATTTTTCGAGGACCAACATAAAAATTAAAATCTTCTAGATTTTTATTTTGTTATTTCTTGGCTTGTATTCTGTTGTCCTTTTTCCTTTTCAATTTGCTGAGATTTGTTGCCTACAGGTCAAAAACAATTGTTGGTGCATATTATAGAATTTGAACATATTTGCTGCATATATAGGCCTGATGTCGTTTGCTTTGTGATTATTTGAACTGATGCACTTTGAATATCTCAAGGATGGATGCTTTGATTGGGAGAATTTCAATGCTTGGTCCTTGTATGCCATCCTTGCCTGGAGAGACTCTTTGTGCAGCAGTTTCAGCTTCCACCTGGGTTGAACCTCATGGAAAATGCACTGTTGCATTTGCTTTGGCATGGTCATCTCCTAAAGTGAAGTTTCTGAAGGGACGTACTTATCACAGGTAGTTTGCTGTCATCCTTGTTCGATGTCCAACTATAATTAAATATACAAGTGATTATTATAGTTCGAACTTGTATTAGTTAAACTTCATTGCTGTGGCTGCAATTATTTACATCCTAACTTCCATGTCCTTGAACTTGCTTTGTATATGCTCACATTCACACATGAATGAAAATGAGGGATGCACTGGTCTTTAACGCTGCCTTCTTTTTTTTTTTTTTTTTCTAGTGTTTGTGATTTCAATTCCAATTGATGTATTTTATTAAGAATTAAATTACTCAAACATGGAAATGATTATTGAATTTCAATCCATCTGACATGCTAATAAATATTCAATTTTAAAGGCTTTATTATGTTCTAACTTTTTTGCACTGCAGGAGATACACAAAGTTTTATGGAACTTCTGAAAGATCAGCTGTCAATTTGGTGCATGATGCATTGACAAGTATGTATATCCATGGTCATAGTTTTCTTATATCAATGCCTTGCAACTTCCTTATCATTGCGAAAATTCAAAATCACTCATATGCTGACATGCTGTAATCAGATCTTCTCTTTTGCTTTTGGTAAATTATAAGATTTTTTGGAGTCTTTTGAATGCAGTTTGTTGAACTACATTAAACCATTTTTTTCATTAACTACAAAGAGTATAGGTGGTGGGAGGAGGAGATTGAGAAATGGCAGAGTCCCATCCTGAAGGATGAAAGGCTCCCAGAATGGTAATTTTGACTCTTCTAGACCTGATAATATATGAATTTAATCCCAAAAAAGTGTAGATGTACTAGTATGCATAAGGAAGTTTCCATGATCTAATAATGGGCTTCCACAACTCAACTTGGATCCTCACAAATTCTTCTTAGTTCTTTTTTTTTTTTTTTTTTGTGTGTGTGAAAACTTCTCCACAAATTATTGTGATTCACAGAAACGTGCATTGTTTGAGTGACTTCTTTTCTGTTACAGTTTAAAATTTGCACTTTGGTCTTCAATATTTTTCCCTGATGTGATACCTGAACATATTCGTCTAACAATTGCAGGTACAAGTTCACTCTGTTTAATGAACTTTACTTTCTGGTTGCTGGGGGAACAGTTTGGATGGGTAATTTTGATGGTTTACTTTTTGGCATGAATCCTGTTTATGTTTTTCTTTCGTTTATAGTGTTCTCTGAATCCAGTTTGTGTTTTACTTCTTGGCATTTTACTGAATCCTCTTTGTGTTCGCTTTAATTTTCATGGTATTCATGCTTGTTATTTGCTTTTTGCACCATCCGGTTAATGTAAACCTTGAAGTTTAATTATTTGTTACTTCTGAAGCAAGAACATGTCAAGTCTTTAAAATCTTGATGTCATCTTAATTTTCCTTTGTTCCACACTTTCATCACCATTATCTTCCTCAGAGAACTGTCTGAGTAGTTTCTTCAAGTAGCCGAGTACCATGGTAACTTTCTTTATTGCAGATGGTGGTTCTATTGCTGAAGAGAATACCAATCAGCACAATTCCACAATGATAATGAATGGGGATGCAAGAATTATGTCTACAGAAAATAGCAGCATGGACCTGGTAGCTGAGCATGGTGCTGCATGTACTGGAATGGAAAATGCTGATGCTAATGGGGTTCCAGGATCTTTAATTTCGCAAGACGACTCTTATGATGTTGGGAAATTTTTGTATCTTGAGGGAGTAGAATATGTCATGTGGTGTACATATGACGTCTACTTCGATGCCTCTTTTGCACTTCTGTGTCTCTTTCCCAAAATTGAGTTGAGCATTCAGCGAGATTTTGCCAGGGCTGTCTTGTTTGAGGACAGAAGAAAAGTGAAGTTCCTGGCAAGTGGTACATGGGGAATCCGTAAAGTCAAAGGAGCCGTTCCTCATGATCTAGGAATGCATGATCATTGGCATGAAATGAATGCTTATAATATTTATGACACCAGTAGATGGAAGGACCTTAATTGTAAATTTGTCCTCCAAGTGTACAGGGATTTCGCAGCAACTGGTGACATGTCCTTTGGGAGGGATATCTGGCCAGCAGTTTGCGCTGCTATGGAGTACATGGAACAGTTTGATCGTGATGGTGATGGTCTTATTGAGAATGATGGGTTCCCATATCAAACATGTGATACTCGGACAACTCATGGTGTTAGTGCTTACTGTGGGTGCCTCTGGCTAGCATCTCTCCAAGCTGCAGCTGCAATGGCTCATCATGTTGGAGACACTACTTCTGCTGAAAAATTCCAGATTAAATTTTTGAAAGCTAAACCTGTGTTTGAAGCAAAACTGTGGAATGGATCATATTTTAATTATGACAGTGGGATGAGCAGAAAGAGACGATCCATACAGGCAGATCAACTGGCAGGCCAATTGCTCTTCGATGACACAAAAATTAGAAGCACTCTTCAGAAGATATATGATTTCAATGTGATGAAGGTCAGAGGAGGGCGTATAGGAGCGGTCAATGGAATGTATCCTAATGGAAGAGTCAATGGCTATTGCATGCAATCACGTGAAATATGGACTGGGGTAACATACGGTGTCATCTTTAATTCATTAGGTTTCATTACAGTCTATTCAGGTCAATCTCGAAAAGTTGCTATGGAATTTGCATTGGGGGTTTTCTTCGAGTTACACCAAAAAAAGAGAAGTGGACATATATTATCATTTTTTTAAGGGTAAAATAACTGCCTTAATAGGCCTTAGCTTATTACGATCAGATAAGGAACCATTTTGTCATGTGGCGCTTGTTGTGCATGCCAGCAACGATGTTGGCTTGTCCACCCCCATATTTTTTGCCATTATATATGACCGGTGTTGTACATGTCGGATGGATGCGAGAGGAAGCACGATGTCTATGATCCTCATGAAAACTTTCTGTTAATCATGTTAACACATTCTTTTGTTTCTCCAGCATTAAGAGAGCGAAAGCTCGATTGAGGTCATATTTTGCAAGGATGGGAATATCGATTAATCTGTGGATGATGTAAACAGGTGTAGAGTAGGCCATCCAAGGCATGGAGATTTTGTTTGTGTTTGTTAAAATGATAGAGACAGATCACCCTCCTTCCTTTCATCTTGACTGTAATCAATTACAAGAAGTCCATATTACCGTTCACAACCAAGCCCAAATAGAAAAAAAAAAAAGGAACACTTGGAGTCCAGCTGCAAAGCCTTCCCATAATATTATGTCTTCCGTTAGGTGGCGTTCTCGTTTCCTCTTTTGTATTAACTCTGTTTAACTCCAAGATTGTGTTAACTAGATAATCAACAGATCGATGCCCCATATTATGTTCTCCCATATTTTAAGTGCATTCATGGAGGTTTTTTTTTTTTTTTTTTTTTGGGGTACATGTAGGTACGGGTTCCAGACCCCAGAAGCATGGACGGTTGATGGGCACTACCGATCCCGTCCACTGGCTATTTGGGCCATGCAATGGGCCTTGTCACCACCGAAAGCAATTCTCGAGGCTCCCAAATTTAGTACAGACAGAATCTACACATGCCCGCTTTATGCAAGGACTCCAGATGATGACGGTTTGAGGAAGAGGACATCTAAAAGCAGGTGTTTTGCTAGAACTGTTTTTCACTGTGCCAATTAAGGACATTGGTCGTGGAGATCTACTAGTCAATGATTTAGAGGAATTGCTGCAATTATTCTTTGTAGCATTTAGCAAGTGCATTCAGGACCTATTCATCATAGCCAAGATATTTTAACTGTGAGACAGTTACATGATATTGCTGCTCCACAGCTCCAGGATGGTAAATTAACTTCTTAGAGCCCTAACTGGATTTTGGCTTTTGCTTCCATGAGAATCAGAATATGCAGCCCATAATTTAGTTCTAGGGCGGAAGATTTTCATCAAAGTAAAACCTGTAATTAGTTAAGGATGATCAAGAGTCTCGTGGGAAATATTATAATTTATCTTACAGAATGTAAAGTTTGTCCAGAATTATTAGATCGTCTTTTGATGTAAAGTATAACATTGTTTACTGTGTTGATGCAGTGGTATGGGTGTAATTTTTTATGATACATGACAGTATCTAAATCAGTCGACTATTCTTTATAAATTTGTGTTTGATTCATAGGATGGATATGAAGGAACCTTTTGTTTTAATAACTAACTTGCATAGATGTGATTTTGTCTTTAGAAAATGTTATTCTTTGATGTTTAACTGGGAGAAATAATTAAACCCAGCCCACACAAAAAAAAGAGAATTTTTTTTTTAAAAAAATCAAAGGTGGATATGTTTATCCAATATGAAGGGAGCAATTTGCTTGTCCTTCTCAGCAAGAATGCTTATCCAGCATTCCGTGTGGTTACCTTTTTTTTTGAGAAATTTCTTTGGACCTCCAGGACTTTGGTTTCAATCGGATCTTTTGCTATACAAAAATTAGCTGCTAGTCTTTGCTCTGCAAAGGCTCGTCCTTTCCTTCAAGTCAATAATAAAATTGATGTATTTTTTATTTTGTTTGCATGTATGGATGCATAATATATATACACCATGAGTTGAAAGGACAACTGTCTAACTTAGTGCTGTTTTTTTTAAGAGAAAAAGAGGGTAATTGACTTGATTAAATGGCAAAATAAGGATGAACGTATTGGCAGACGTCCCCGGGAAGAGAAGACCCGTGGAAAATCTAATGATGGGATCAGTGCCCACGAATGCCTCTGATATGTGGCCTATATAAAAACAGCTATATTGATTGTAGGACAAGGATAGGAACAAACCTCGTTGCATGCCAAACTTGCTGGTCCATCTCTTGGCCGTGCGATTGAAGCTACGAAGATTCCCCGATAACAACTCAGCTACATCGGATCACGCATTTGTCGATCATACAGCCCTCCGTCTGACCCGTGCAAGAAGGTGGTAACTATAATTGTCATTATAGATTAATCGAACGGTCTAATATCAGAGTATCAGACGGACATGACGGAGGACTCTCTCTTGAAGTTGAACGTCTCCATCACGAATCTAGACGGAAAGCCAAACCCAACCATCGGCAGACCATTGCGGACACGGATGATACGTGTTCCGCCAGCTGCCCCAACGGATGATATTACATGCGTTGGTTTGGAACATGCCGGTTCGCTGCGGCCGACCACATCGTCTCGTTTTTCACTCTGCAGTGGTTCGCTCGGAAAAGGTGAGAAGGTTTACTTCTTCACTTTAAAATAAATAAATAAATTTTTAATAAGTCTCGCATGTTCATCAAACGTAAAGGAAAAAAACAACAACAAGACGGGAGCGATTGCTTCCTCCTCTGTCTTCATTGAATTTTGAGGGTGGTTGCAGGGATAATGGAGAGCTAAGCAGCTCCGGCGTTGCCGAAGGGGAGCAAAACTACGATTTCGACCTTTTTGTTATCGGAGCTGGCAGTGGTGGTGTTCGTGCGTCCCGCACTTCTGCTGGCTTCGGAGCTAAGGTTAGGGCTTAGATGATGACGAATGAAACGGTGTTTTTAAGATATCGTTTACTTTTTGTTTCCCCCAGAGCAAGTTAGGTTTCGTTTTTGATAGTGCCACCGAAAAGAATTTTCTCTATGTGAAATGGATTACTATTTTTAATGATCGTTTTTTGGGTGTTTAGTATCTGCATGTGAAAGGTTTGGATGGTCGTAAGGGGTGGGTAGCATACCAACTAACGGCAAGGTTTCCACGAGCTGACAGGTATCAGCCATCGAGGAACCACGATATCTTGGCTTGTCATATCTGAGATGGAGGCTAGAAAGGTGTCAAAGAACTGGGTTGTTCCATGAATCAAAACATCAGCCAAGATAGTAAAACGGGGAATAACTATCATTTTCAGGTATTAATTTTATTTCTAATAATTTAAAAGCCCATCTAAGACGGTAATTGAGGGAGAAAAATCTTGTCTACCATAAAAATATTTCGATATCTTATCGACTGACATTCTGGGGCATATAAGTTTGTAAAGGATACTTTATAGATACCATAACATCGAGTGCATGATACTGATACAAATTGATGTCTCGTCCAAGAAGAAAACCTTGGTTGGTTTACCCTGGTATGTGAAGCTGAGTGGGTTTAATGCTTAGGTAAGCACGTTACTGTTCCTCATTTTAGGACTTGCCTAGTGAATGTTCTCTGGTGTTGGTGGAATCTTTGACTTTACCAGTTAGATAATTAATTCTGTATGCACATCCACTAGCTTCTAGATCTTGTGTTGCATGGCTTGTCTAAAATTCATGGTGCGTTGCAATTCTGACATCTTCATAGATTTCTATGTTTTTCTTCTTTCTTACAATATTTCCTTTTCTTTTCCTAAATAAAATCCGAGTTTTCGGCAATGTACTTTGTGACTGATCAACTATAATATGTGATGCAGGTTGCAATTTGTGAGCTTCCATTCCATCCAATCAGCTCGGAAGTCCTTGGAGGAGTAGGTGGAACGTAAGTTTGCTGATAGAAGAAGCTTCTATTTTTGTACCTGTTGGGGATAAATCCCGCTCATGCCGAAGCCCGGCCCGATGCTCGGCCCAATGCAACCAGTAGCCACTGAAGAGCTTTAGCGCCAGGCGCCAGGCCGAGCCCCTACCACGTCCGAACTGCCTAGAGGCCGAACTCCCCTACACCAAGGTCCAGGCCGAACTCCCTAGAGGCCGAACTCCCCTGCACCAAGGTCCGGGCCGAACCGCCTAGAGGCCGAACTCCCCTGCGCCAAGGTCCGGGCCGAACTACCTAGCTGCCGAACTCCCCAGCGCCAGGCTCCGGGCCAAACTGCCTAGAGGACGAACTCCCACCGCCAGCCGAACTTCCTGACGGCCGAGCTCCTTGGACTCCAAGCGGCTGGACTTCTTCGGGAGACGGACTCCTCCCAGACGCCCGTTCGGCCATCCGAGCTCCTCCCGGATTTTTTCCTTCAGCCGAACTCTCCTACAAGCCCGAACCCATTCGGACCCCACGGCCGAACTCCTTCGACCGACTCCTTCGGACCGACTTCAGACTCCAAGCGAGCCCAAGTGGCCGAACCCCTTCGGACCGACCCTAGGCGACCGAACTCCTCAGCGAGCCCTGGCCGAACCAACTAGCAACCGAAGTCCTTCAACTGGCCAGCCGAGCTTCTTCGGGCCTCTCAGCGGTCGAACTCCTCGGCAACCGTCCCGCGGCCGAACTCTACAGATGGCCGACCCTTCAGCCAGACGAACTCCCCCAGCTTCCCCCTCGGCCGAACTCTGTTACAAGTCCGAACTCCATTGGACGAACTGTCGCCTGCAGCAAGACCGGACGGCGCCTTCCTCTCCGTACCGGACTCCATGCGGCCGACGACTCGCCAGTATGGCTCCCACGATCTACCGGACGACGCCTTCCTCTCCGTACCGGACTCCATGCGGCCCACGGCTCGCCGGTATGGCTCCCACGATCTACCGGACGACGCCTTCCTCTCCGTACCGGACTCCATGCGGCCCACGACTCGCCGGTATGGCTCCCACGATCTACCGGACGACGCCTTCCTCTCCGTACCAAACTCCATGCTGCCCGACGACTCTCTGCCAGACGGCACAGCCGTCACCATCAACTAAGCTCCGCTATAAAAGGACCCCTCCCGACATACTAAGGCTAAGCTCTCTGAACTCTCGACTCTCTAAGCTCTCCTCCACATCTCTAAGCTCCGGAACTCATTCCGAGCACTCCATTACTGTTGGCCGGAAACTAACTTGACCGTCGGAGGGTCCTGCCGGAGCCACCACCCCACCGATTCCGGACGGGACTTCGTTTTGCAGGTCCCCGGCGGCGCCCAGCGGCCTCGATTGCGGCGACCTCCGGCGGCGACGGATTTCTGCACCAACAGATTGGCGCTAGAGGAAGGGCCTGAACCTTCGAGGTTCCCTTGTTCTTAAAGGAGTGCTCGGCGACCCTTCTCTTCCCTCTCCAGAGATCTTTCTTTTCTCTTTCGAAGAGAAAACGCCACCCAGGAGAGCTTCCGCACGGCGTTCGGTGGCCTCTGCGACCCGATCCCGTCCAGGCCCGTCTGTTCCTGCTTCAGCCCCGGCGGCCTAGGTTCCACCTGCACCCGCGGTGGATGTGAAGCAGTTCGGCCTGCTTGACCGACAGATCCGTGGCCGTGGCCTCACGGAGGCGTTGCACGCTATACAGCAGCCTCCGGTAGCGACTCCACCAGCAAGCCCGCCATGAGGGCGTGAGAAATCAGCCTTAAGGAAGAGCCCAATCGCCCCGAAGAGAGAAACAGAGAGCAGAAGTTTCTCCGCCGAAGCGGAAAGAAGTTCGGCTCGGAGAAAAGCCGGGCTCCCCCCAAAGCTCGGCATCAAGGTAAAATGAAGCTCGGTGGAAAGCCGAACTCCTCAACTCAACCTCCAAAATAAAGTTCGGCGCCGGCAAGGACGGAACGAAGCCCCCCTCCCGGAAGGTTCCGCAACTACGACCCGCTCCTCTAACTCGAATTCTCGGCAAAGTTAAGAGCCAACCGCCAAGACCTGAAGGACTACGGCCTCTCCAAACATGCGCGATCAAGGAGAAGATCGGCTATAGGCACTGCCGTAACTGGAAAAGACAAGAAGGTTGGCCGTCCCGCGGCGTCATCAACGCCACCCCGGGGAGGAGCTAGGAGCTAGCCACATCGGTGATTGTCATCCCCAGCTACAAAGTCAAGAGAAGCATGGTCCAAATTATGAAGGCCGGCATGAGATAGAGGAGGTCGTCTGGACGGGACTTATTGCCCGAGGGAACTCCGAGGAACAACACCCCGACAACCCTCGAACGGAAATGCGCTGCGATCATCTTCTCTTCGGTAAAACTCTCCCCTCTCAATAAAATCATTTCTGGATGCGAAATCTATACGATGACAGGAAAGAAGCAGTCAGCCGCGTTAGGAACAGGAGGAGAACCTCGTCCTAACGCGAGCAAAGTCGAAGGCCCCGCGAGAAGGAGATAAGCTCGGAGAGATGTCCCCACCCCGTTAGGAACAGGAGGAGAACCTCGTCCTAACGCGAGCATCAACCTCGGCTAGAGATAAGATCTCTCCCGAGCGACCGTGAACAACCTCGGTTAGGAACAGGAGGAGAACCTCGTCCTAACGCGAGCATCAACCTCGGCTAGAGATAAGATCTCTCCCGAGCGACCGTTGACAACCTCGGCTAGAGATAAGATCTCTCCCGAGCGACCGTGAACAACCTCGGTTAGGAACAGGAGGAGAACCTCGTCCTAACAAGAGATAAGATCTCTCCCGAGCACCGTTCAACCTCGGCTAGAGATAAGATCTCTGAACAACCCGAGAACGACCCGTCCTAACGCGAGCATCAACCTCGGCTAGAGATAAGATCTCTCCCGAGCGACCGTGAACAACCTCGGTTAGGAACAGGAGGAGAACCTCGTCCTAACGCGAGCGCGCACCTCGGCTGCAGGAGATAAGATCTCCCCCGAGAGAAGCTCGGCCGCAGGAGATAAGATCTCCCCCGAGCGCGCACATCAACCTCGGCTAGAGATAAGATCTCTCCCGAGCGACCGTTGAGCACAACCTCGGCTAGAGATAAGATCTCTCCCGAGCGACCGTGAACAACCTCGGTTAGGAACAGGAGGAGAACCTCGTCCTAACGCGAGCGCGCACCTCGGCTGCAGGAGATAAGATCTCCCCCGAGAGAAGCTCGGCCGCAGGAGATAAGATCTCCCCCGAGCGCGCACATCAACCTCGGCTAGAGATAAGATCTCTCCCGAGCGACCGTTGACAACCTCGGCTAGAGATAAGATCTCTCCCGAGCGACCGTGAACAACCTCGGTTAGGAACAGGAGGAGAACCTCGTCCTAACGCGAGAGCGCGCACCTCGGCTGCAGGAGATAAGATCTCCCCCGAGAGAAGCTCGGCCGCAGGAGATAAGATCTCCCCCGAGCGCGCACATCAACCTCGGCTAGAGATAAGATCTCTCCCGAGCGACCGTTGACAACCTCGGCTAGAGATAAGATCTCTCCCGAGCGACCGTGAACAATCTCGGTTAGGAACAGGAGGAGAACCTCGTCCTAACGCGAGCAGCGCAACCTCGGCTACAGGAAGATAAGATCTCCCCCGGAGCGCGCACTTCAACCTCGGCTGCAAAGAGAGGAGGTCTCCCTCGAGTCGACTTCAGCTGATTGAAGGACAATGTCGCCCCCGAGGAGCTCAAATCCAACCTCGACCGTAGGAGGCGAGATTTACTTCGGCTTCAACATCAGCTTCATCGACTTTAGCTGGAAACGAGTTCCATTTCAACTCCAAACATCGACTGGAGATGAGGTCTCCCCCGAGCAATATTGGCTGGAGATGAGATCTCCCCCGAGCTTCAGCTGCAACAAATGCGGAGCCTGGAAGAAGACTTCGGCAGTCGCCTGTTTTGGTACTCCCTTCCTTCAATTTTTGAACTCGGGAGTGGGGGGGCTACTGTTGGGGATAAATCCCGCTCCTGCCGAAGCCCGGCCCGACGCTCAGCCCAATGTAACCAGTAGCCGCTGAAGAGCTTTAGCGCCAGGCGCCAGGCCGAGCCCCTACCACGGCCGAACTGCCTAGAGGCCGAACTCCCCTGCCAAGGTCCGGGCCGAACTGCCTAGAGGCCGAACTCCCCTGCACCAAGGCCGAACGGCCGAACCTCCGGGCCGAACGCCTAGAGGCCGAACTCCCCTGCGCCAAGGTCCGGGCCGAACTACCTAGCTGCCGAACTCCCCAGCGCCAGGCTCCGGCCAAACTGCCTAGAGGACGAACTCCCACCGCCAGCCGAACTTCCTGACGGCCGAGCTCCTTGGACTCCAAGCGGCAGGACTTCTTCGGGAGACGGACTCCTCCCAGACGCCCGTTCGGCCATCCGAGCTCCTCCCGGGTTTTCCCTTCAGCCGAACTCTCCTACAAGCCCGAACCCGAACTCCTTCGGACCCCACGGCCGAACTCCTTCGGACCGACTTCAGGCGAGCCCAAGTGGCCGAACCCCTTCGGACCGACCCTAGGCGACCGAACTCCTCAGCGAGCCCTGGCCGAACCAACTAGCAACCGAAGTCCTTCAACTGGCCAGCCGAGCTTCTTCGGGCCTCTCAGCGGTCGAACTCCTCGGCAACCGTCCCGCGGCCGAACTCTACAGATGGCCGACCCTTCAGCCAGACGAACTCCCCCAGCTTCCCCCTCGGCCGAACTCTGTTACAAGTCCGAACTCCATTGGACGAACTGTCGCCTGCAGCAAGACCGGACGGCGCCTTCCTCTCCGTACCGGACTCCATGCGGCCCACGGACTCGCCGGTATGGCTCCCACGATCTACCGGACGACGCCTTCCTCTCCGTACCGGACTCCATGCGGCCCACGACTCGCCGGTATGGCTCCCACACTCGCCGGTATGGCTCCCACGATCTACCGGACGACGCCTTCCTCTCCGTACCGGACTCCATGCGGCCCACGACTCGCCGGTATGGCTCCCACGATCTACCGGACGACGTCTTCCTCTCCGTACCAAACTCCATGCTGCCCGACGACTCTCTGCCAGACGGCACAGCCGTCACCATCAACTAAGCTCCGCTATAAAAGGACCCCTCCCGACATACTAAGGCTGAGCTCTCTGAACTCTCGACTCTCTAAGCTCTCCTCCACATCTCTAAGCTCCGGAACTCATTCCGAGCACTCCATTACTGTTGGCCGGAAACTAACTTGACCGTCGGAGGGTCTTGCCGGAGCCACCACCCCACCGGTTCCGGACGGGACTTCGTTTTGCAGGTCCCCGGCGGCGCCCAGCGGCCTCGATTGCGGCGACCTCCGGCGGCGACGGATTTCTGCACCAACAGTACCCATGATATAGTTTGTATTGTATTTGATGTTATGTTGCAATAATGGTGAGAAGGAATCTTACGCTTTCCACGGCCAGAATCTTTGGTACAACTTTGTTGTTTTGAAGATAATTACAAGTTTAGGAACTGGTAATGTTTCCTCATCCATGTTTGCTTGGTTCTATCATAAAGTCCTATGAATAAAACGAGATCTTCTATCGTCCAAATCTTCTCCTGATAAATAGGGTCATTGATATTCACCTTGCATTTGCTGAACATTATTAGAATATATGATGCTGTAGGTGTGTTATACGTGGCTGTGTTTCTAAAAAGATATTGGTCTATGTGGCCTCATTTCGAGGTGAATTTGAGGTAAGATTTTAGCTGGCATATGGAACCGATTGTTCATATTGAAAATAATTATTATCAGGAAAGCTCTGTGAGGTTTTTGAGAGGAAGACCGTGAGAATGCTTTCTTTTCTTTTTGAGATCTATTTAAGTCAATTTTACCTTTTTATATCTGGTATATGATTTGGGATATACAATCAGATAATATACTGTTTTCTTTGCTTAACAGGATGCAAGAAATTTTGGATGGGAACTTAATGAGCAAATTGACTTCAACTGGAAAAAGCTTTTACTCAACAAGGTTAGGCTAAAAACTATTTGTCTTTATGCTATATTCTTGTTGTCTCAAAGGGCATGTTTTCTTCTATCTATCACCAGAACTCATATGAAATATAAATATCACTTTTTGCTTCATTATGATATAGAGGAATGTTCAAGTTCCCCAATGTTCATGAGGGGGCTTTTCACTTGACTCTAGCACGATCCTCATCTAAAAAAATAATTGCAATCAAGTTGTGATTAGGCAATCTGTTGCTGGTACATAGATTTGCTTTGAGATGCTTTAGTTCATGGGCCACATCCAAATGTACACAATATGCTTTACTAACTATTCATCATGAGAGTTACATAGACTAGGTGACTTCAGGTTCTTGTTCATTAGGTCTGTATGGGGCTGAAATTGATGATTCACTCTACACCCCACAGTGTTTGGCTGCACATCTAACTAGTTTACCAAGTAATATTTTTAACGCCAACAGCTTGCTTTATTATTGCATGGTGCAATATTTTATTGAAGACTTGTAGATGTAGGAAACAATGTTTTGAATGTTTTTCTTTTAAAATGGGGACTTATTGAGCTTATGTTCACTAATGCACAGACTCAGGAAATAATTAGGTTAAATGGTGTATACAAGAGATTATTGTCCAGTGCTGGTGTAACAATGCTTGAAGGGGAGGGCAAGATAATTGGTGCTCATGCAGTAGAAGTGACAAAACCTGATGGTTCAAAGCAGCAGTATTCGGCAAGACATATCTTGATTGCAACTGGTAGTCGGGCTCTGCGTGTAAATATTCCAGGAAAGGTTTGTGTTATTCTTGCCCAATTAGATAGTTGAACCAAGAAAGTTATTTGGATAATATCCTCATTAGTATCTGACATGTTGGTCTTCATTGTTTTCCCCAAACTTGATTTCAAATCAGCATATCACTTTGTTCATTCAATGGTAGGTGGTCACTAAGATATTGATTGAGTTATGTATCACTATGGTGCAAGTTACTGGTGCAAAATCTAGCTTAAATAAGATATACAAATCATGCTAAAACTGTTAGACTTTTATTCAATATGGGACAACAAATTTTTACCATAAAATGACAACATATAGCTTTGTTGTATCAAGAATGCTAATAATGATCCTTTTGATTTGCAGTAGTTAACAAAATTTATGCACGTAAAGATACATATGCTTGTGTGTGTGTACATTTGAGTTTTTTTATTTGCTTGATTGAGTCTGTGCCTAGTTTCATCTAGAAACTGTATTTATCAATAATAAGATGCTAACTTTCTCAATTGAATTACTAAAATAGATTATGATGGGTAATATGTGCTAAGTTTCCTTTAGCAACTGTGGTTAACAATAATAGGAAGCTGATATCTCGATTGAATTACTAAAATAGATTGTGATAGATATCAATTTGTATATTGCCTGCTTCATGTTTCTGGACCTTCACCTGCTTCTTGAAGCCATTGTTCTGCCCTTCGATTCAAACTTGTTCTCTTTATACTCATCTTGTATGATAAGCAGGTCCTGCTGTGTCATTAATTTAACTTTTCTTGAATCTTCACCTGCAAATACTTCTTACCAAAGCTATCTAGCTCAATGTCTGAGTTTGAAATGTTGTAAATCCATGGTGGATTTGTCATGTGAAGTTATTTGTATGGCATACAAAAATCAATGCTAACATTATCAAAGTTTCTTATATCTCAGAATTTGTCTTTGAGATCTAGGTTGTTGTCTAAAAACAATCATATGATTAGTTTGCTCCTTTATTCATTTGTTGATATTATAATTTGCCACAAAACGTTAATTTTAATTTTATGTATCAGGAGTTGGCAATCACTTCTGATGAGGCCTTGAGCTTGGATGAACTACCCAAGCGTGCAGTGATCCTTGGTGGAGGGTATTGTCATGTTTTATTCAATACTGTTGTTTTGGACATTAAAATAATTCTTCCCCCCTGGTTTTTGCTGTTGTGATATTGTTGTTGATGCAACCTTAAGCATCACAGATACATTGCTATTGAATTTGCTTCAATATGGCGAGGGATGGGTGTTACAGTGGACTTATTTTACTGAAAGGAACTTCCATTAAGGTTTGTACCTTAGCCTGTAATTTCCATATGTGCTTGGTTCAGATTTCCATGCGTGCATTATTATAGAAGCATCTAATATTAATTGTTGAGTGCATTTTGCCAGACAATGTTATAACTGAAGTAATAATTGCTCATGCAATAGCTCCGTAGGGTCCATTTATGGGTCAAAGATTTACCTCAGAATCTATATTTTCCTAGGTAAATATTTTTCAAGCAACATTTAAATAGGAAAATAATTTATCTATATTCTTTTATACATGGGAAAGTGGCTTCGAAATCTATTACCCATGTTCTTTTGCATTACTATTTTCCTGGATAAGTTGCTAAAATTTATCTATATTTTCCATAATACCCTTTATGCTTTTTAGGTTTGGAGAAAGTGGGTATCTGAGTTATTGGACATTGAATGATAGAGGCATTGGAAATGAGAATGGGGCATCTTAGGAATAAAATTAAATGTCTACTTTACTAGCTGATAGGAAAATGATTTAGCCACCCCTTAGTTGGTTAAGATTTTCCTCCGTTTTATGGGTAAATGCCACCTATGGAAAAGTAACTTACCCATCTTGAAAAGCGTGAGAACATGGATAAGTTGGTCAATAGAAAATTTGACCAACTTTTTCATGATGTTTACCCACCAAAGAATGGGCCTTTAAGGCTCTAAGCTTGTAAAAAGGTGAAGACCCTAAGTTAAGTATTGGTGCATCCTGGGTCTTAGTCTTTTTATGAGGTCCTTCGGCCTGAGAGCATTGAGGATCATTCTTGTTTATATGAACTTTTTTTTTTCATTTTGTAGTAAATAGAAGCTATATGCTTAAACTTGGGATTTCATTTTTGAAACTTATGGTTATTTGATTTTGAACTGTCAGCTGTTGGCCAGTCCCTTTTTCCCATTAAACTTTTGGACCAGGTATTAATTAATGAAAATAAAGATTCTTCTGACTTTTTTTTTTTTTTTTATCATATTGCATTGTATATCAGTTTGAATGCAAGTTGCTTATCCAAGGGTAGAGAACCATAGGTACCCAAGTATTGAATTGATCTAGGGGGATTTTATTGAGCTGATGGGCAAAATAAGAACTTGCATTTCTTTATCAATTTTATGCCACAAGCTTTATCATAGGGGAAGATGTCTTGTCGTAAGTTGAATAATAGAAGGGCCATAACTAGACAATACAGTGATTCTGAAAAGGACAACAACAAAGGCTCCTCGTAGACCTATTAGAACAAATCTTAGTTGCCAGAGGTGGGAACAAATGCTAGAGTGGATTTGGATATGGCTGTAGAGAAGCACTCTATCAGAAAAAATTGAATATGAAAATGCTAAGAAAGTGGATGAGGGGACGAGTTTCAGAAGCAGGTAGAATACCCTTGGTAGAAATACCCATCTGCTAATGACCAAATATAGAGGTCCTATCTAATCATGAAATCAATCAACTAGCCTATTATCTGTCCATGATATTTAAGTCTTACATAAGGTGCCAATTTATGTGTTAAATGTGTTACATACTAGACCTCACTACCATATTACCCCTTTAAATGGCTGGATAAACCTGAATAAAACGTGAACATGTTATATAATGTTTTACTGGAAGATCTCACCTTTTCCCCTTTCCTCCATTATGTAGAGCATTTACATATTAACCATAATGTGATTGTTGTCACTTTATAATGCAATATTTGATTGACCATTACTATTTTTCATTTAGTTTACCTAGGTTGAGTTGGCCAAAGATTTTGTTGTATTACTAGCTGTAACCTTCAATATGTGCGAATTCCTGGATACAGAGGTTTTGATGATGAAATGAGGGCTGTTGTTGCAAGAAACCATGAAGGCAGGGGAATTAAATTGTACCGTGGGACAAATTTGGCCAAGGTATATTTGCCCTCAAGAGGATTGAGTTAGCTCACCAATATCCCCCTTTTTTTGCATCTTCTATTTTTGTTTTTACTAATTTAAAATGAAACCATTTTTTTTTAATGTTAGTTGAGTAAAACAGAAGATGGCATAAGAGTTCTGACAGACCATGGAGATGAAATTATGGCTGATGTTGTCTTATTTGCGACAGGTATTCTTCTATTCCACTCTTGTTATATAAATGTTCTGAAGATTATTTTGGAGGGACACAGCAAGAAAACAGGCATTGACTATGATTGTGTCAAAAATTAAAAAGGATCCTTAGAGCTAAAGTGCAGAATGTGTAATATGTAAAGTAACACCCCCTCCCCCTCCCCCAATTTTTCTCCTGGAAAATTTTAAATGGTTAAAAATGAAACTTAGACATGGTAATCATCCTTGGCGGTTTTCAGAATAACAATTTGAAGTTTTTCGGTTGTTGTTCTCATCAATATGTCCATTCTAAAACCCAGAAGTTAAGCCCACACAAGCACATTAAGGCATAAACTAATAACAATACAACATCGCTAAAATTTAAATAAAAAATACCTAAAATTGTTATTTACTTTTTAAGAATTAGTATGATAGTATTAGAAGCTAATGATCCATGCATTTAACTTATAGTATTTCGCATAAACTGGATTTCCTTTTGAAAGATGTATTATGGCATGTATCTGAATAATATGGGCAGGAACTGACTGGGAAGCTGATCTTACATTATTTATTTTTCATTTTTAATGGCATGCATAATATCTTGAATTCTTTTTCCTATTCAGAAAAAAATCTTAAGTATTGTTTTATGGAAGCCGTGTGGTATCTATACATGGAGGAAATACGATTTGCAACTTCTAGTTTGTATATTTTACTTGAACATACCATTTTTCCAAGTCCTCTTTTTGACATGCTTGCACCTATTTGTCGTTAGCAATTCACAGATTTTCAAAACTTTTCATTAAATCTCTAAAAGAAGTCATAGAGTCTTTCAACACAAATGTTGGTCTATAAAAATGTATGCCCGATCTGCCTGTACTTCACATGGCAGGGCTCATGACTTCTATATCATTAGCAAACTTGTACTGATGACAGTTATTTTGAACTTTGGTATATATCACATCTTTTCTGGTAGACTTTGTAAATGAATTGATATCAATGGAAGAATATAGGTGGAATATGCATAGTAAAGCCATGCTTTAGGTTCGCAAATCTATGCCTAGAGAAAATACCAAATCATGAGATATAATTAAATTCCTATTTTTTGAACAACCAAGCTTCTCCTTCTTACTGTTCTTGCTGCTGACTTGTTGATAATTGTTGTATCATCTTGATGCAAAGAATTTCTTTCTTCATTTTTTGAGATTTTTTATTTGACTACAAATTCCTGGCATTTTGCATTAATATCAACTTTCTAGCCTTTTTTGAGCTATATGTGGTCATAAATGAGCTCATCCTCCATGATGTCAGTTCATTTAGGCTATCCTAAACGCTGTATGTGTGTATAGCTGGTGATCATAAATGGCTTTAGTGATATTAATTAAACATGTAACGAGCTGTGTCTATCTCTTCAGTTTTTGCTCTCCAAGTTACCATGCAACTAGTTTCCCGTTAACAGTTCCCTAGAGTGTGCTGGTTTAGGAAGTTATTGGTACTATTGTTTTCTCATTTGACATGGAATTCTTGCATCCTGCATACCTGGATTCTGTTACTGTTTGCATCTACATTTTGTACGATCACTTAGAGACTGCAGTATATGAACCTAAAAGTTCAAATAGTCTCCATGTTCGGGTGATGTGATCTGATGCAATAATACTATGACATTCGGAATAAGGTTTATTGCGCAGTTGTGACCAATTGCAATTCTTTGAGTGCTACTTGCTTAAAACTTTATGCATGTCCTGTAACTGGAATAAGATTTAACATTTACAGTAATTTTTAGGCGGTTCATTTAAATTTCTGTGCATCTGTTTTTCAAATTTATGAGATATAGAGGAGAGTAGAATTTTTCATGTGAGGTCAGTTGACCATTGACAAGAGGATAACCACCAAAGGCTGTCATCTAAGGAATAAATAGTGTTAAGAGTCATTTGCTGTGTTGTTAAGTGCTGATAAGAGATTAAGACAATATCGAATATGCCTCTTCCAAGCATAAAAATACCTGAATGTCAATGGGCTGTCTCTTACATGCATTGTTTTTAGAAAACAGGCTGGGCAGCAAATGACTTTACTGTTTTTTAAACCCAATTATGGCTGGTCCTGCCAGTTTCAGTTTGAGATATTTGTCAAGAATTTTAAGGTTATGCATTACAAAGTTGCAGGATTAATCCACAGTTTCATTAAAAAAAAATAGTTGCGCACACGCACGCACAAGGACACACCTGTTCATGCCATGACTTCATATGAGTGATGGATCTAGATGTTTGGTTTCAGTATGGTTGGGACAGCATTTCTTCTTTTAATAATGTTCGACAGGGTTAGAAGGACTGTTGTTCTGTTTGGTAATAGTGGTCCATTTGGCTCATCATTTTTATATTTTGGCTTTACAAGAACACAAGCTTTCCAATGCCAATCTTCCCATCCTGACCAACCCTTGACGATGGCAGTGGAGGCTGATGGGCCACAAATCTAATCCTTGAGAGGGCGATGGGGGCTGATCAACCTTGAATCTAACCCCTGCGAGTGTATGCATCTGCAGGGGTGCCTATGTGCTGCTGCTCGACAAGACTGAGTACACCACCATCCAGTGTATCAGAGATCAGATGGCCTACGGACCCTAGGAAGGTAGGAAATCAAGGTAGATTTGAGGCTCATTGGACCATTTGATGGTCCGATGCAGCATCGGCCGCTGAATCGCGCATGGAGAAGTTTGTGAAAGTGCATATGAGGTGTGGCACGTGGCATCCCCGCAAGCATGCATCTCTAGTAATACGAGCCGCTCCATTGAACCAACAACCATCAAATTAAAAAAAAAAGTGCAAGGGCGCGAGCGCTTTAATCCCCTCTCATGGAGCTTTTGTCAGCGATCACATGTGCCATCTTTCTTCTCTACTCTTTCTTCCTCGCATGGAGATTCTTTGACAGGAGGAGGAACCAGAACTGCTACCTCCTCGACTACATCTGCTTCAAGGCATCCGACGACAGCATGATCTCCACGGAGCTCAGCGGCGACATCATCGGACGCAACGAGAACTTGGGCTTCGCCCCGTCGTCAACGTCGACATGCTCGTCGTCAACGTCTCCATGTTCTCCCCCATCCCTTCCCTCTCGTCGCGGATCATGCACCGGTACGGGATGCGGGAAGACATCAAGGTGTTCAACCTCTCCGGGATGGGGTGCAGCTCGAGCCTCATCGCAGTCCACCTGGTCAGGGACGTCTTCAAGACGCGGAAGAAGATGCTGGCCGCGGTGGTGACGTCCGAGTCCATCAGTCCGAACTGGTACTCGGGCAACGACAAGTCGATGGTGCTGGGAAATTGCCTCTTCCGCTCCGGCGGCTGCTCCATGCTCCTCACCAACGATCCCGCGCTGAAGCACCACGCGAAGATGAGCCTCAGGTGCCTCGTCCGCACCCACATCGGCGCCAGCGACGACGCCCACAGCTGCGCCATGCAGAAGGAGGACGACGTCGAACGCATCGGCTTCCACCTCAGCAAGAGCCTCCCCAAGGCGGCGGTGGCCGCCTTCTCGGAGAACCTCGAAACGCTAGCTCCGCAGGTGCTCCGCTCCTCCTTTACATCGCTCGGGGTGTTCGGCGGATGCTGAACGGCGGCAGCAAAGACCCGACGGTGGCGGCGGCGGCGGCGGCCGCGCGAGTGAACTTCAAGGCGGGGGTGGAGCACTTCTGCCTCCATACCGGGGGCTCGGCGGTGATTGAGGGGGTGGGGAGGAGCCTGGGGCTCACCAACTATGACCTGGAGCCGGCGAGGATGACGCTGCACCGGTGGGGGAACACGTCGGCGAGCAGCCTGTGGTACGTGCTGGGTTACATGGAAGCCAAGAAGAGGCTGAGGAGGAGGGACAGGGTGCTGATGATAAGCTTCGGGGCGGGGTTCAAGTGCAATGCTTGCTTGTGGGAGGTGCTGAGAGACCTGGAGGAAAGGGGCGTGTGGGAGGACTGCATCCACTGCTACCCTCCTCAAACCCTGGTGAACCCCTTCATGGAGAGGTACGGATGGATCAACGAGAGCTCTAGTGAACCCCTTCATGGAGAGGTACGGATGGATCAACGAGAGCTTTAGTGAACCCCTTCATGGAGAGGTGCGGATGGAGCAATGAGAAATAAAGCCTCCATCCGTACGTACGTAGTTCATTCCCCTTTTCCTTTCTTTCATCTTTTTGGGAAATGATTGAATAGATGCAGATCGATGTATTCATGCGTGGTATGGTCTTTGGTTTTTTTTTTTTTTTTTTAATAATTTTTATCTTTATTTTATTTTATTTTTTAAGTAATTCTCACTTGGTTGATTGATTTTAAATATATGAATAAGCTGCTATTGGATCTGTTGGTGTAGAATCTGGTTGACGCTGGATCATGCTGAAGCTGAAAAAGAAGAGATCATCATTGGTAACCTACAAAATAAAATTCCGTCCGAAGTCGAAGATGGTGGCTCTGATATGATCCTTCGACGATTAAGTCAGTTCTTCTGACCAAAAGAAATAAAGTGATCAGAAAATTGAGAAATAGAGTAACGAGGAGGAAAATCAGAACTTAGAGAAAACGTATCTGGAGAGTTTCTTTTATAGATGGAGCTTGTAACAAATTGATGATGACAGCCATAACTACCTGGTAGTAGGCCGTTCAGACCACGTAAAGTTTATTATGGAAGATGGTGTCTATTGTCGTGATGCACCAGTCCGTTGGGATTCAATAATTGAAGAGCTTCAAATCTCAATAGTTCTGAAAAGGCTTGGGCTTCTTTAAGGTTGTTCGTGTATAGGTTGATTCATATTCAATTGGTAGCCAAATTCATGCGAGTGACGAGGTCTCTTTGGATGACTGAAAGGAGATCGACTGGAGCAAGGCCATCTTAAAAGGGGGTCGATTGGAAGAACATTGAGTAGAAGGAGGTCGGTCGAAAGGAGCTTGCCTGTTGACCAGAGGAATTCATTTATAATGAGTTTAGTTGGAGGAAATCATTCGAAGAGAATGCGACTGAAGGAGATTGTCTAGAAGGAGACTGCTGGAGAAGTCCAGTAGGTGTACGCTGGAGGAGTCCGATAGACTGGAGGCCAGAGGGAATTCGGCTTCTAGGAGGTTGTCTAGCAATTGAAAGGAGTTCGGCTAATGAGAGAACTCGATCAGCGATCGTTAGGGGCGGACGATTAGGATACCTTTGCAACTCATCCGTTCCTTTGAAGGTCAGCCATTCATGGGGTCGTCCGAGGGCTAATAAAAGGGGGATAGGATCCTTTTGCCTGTATATTCAAAATTCTCGATACGAGAATTTAGAGGTCCCCTACTCTTCATAGGTTGTTGAAGTTCATCTAGGAAGAGGCTCTGTTGTCAAGCCAGGTTGTGTCGGATTTGAATACTTGATTGCTTAGAAGACTGCCATCACTATTCGAGCTTACCAGGTGAAATTCGTAAGGCCTTGTGGATTCTAGAGTTATCTGAGAAAGTTGATGATCGGAATACGAAAAGTCGGCCAGCAAGTCCAAGTTGGAGGTCTGCAATTTTGGCGCTAAGCAGGAATTTCTTATTGGCTGAAGTTAGCCATGGTTATCATCGTCAGACGAGGATATCTCAAGACTTAGCATCTTGTTGGACTTCGGCGGATGAGGGTTTGCCCCCAACACAAGTTTTCCTGCTTTCGAGTTCGAAATTCAAAGGAATGGAGTAAAGAAATGTGAATGTAGGAATGCCGAAGTCCTTTTCCTCTTTTTGTGCCTGCTAAAAAGGAGGTTTTGGCATTTATCGCGCTAGCGTCGAAATTTCTTAAATACAAGGTGATTCAATAAGATAAAATTTGAAACCTCCATCGGAACGCTGCCCAGGATACGATGCAATAAAAGTTCCATCCGTTGTTACTTCTCTGCCATAATGGATAAGATGCGTGTCAACTTGAGGTTGGTCCACGAAAACCTACAATCAAGACCGCCTCGGACTCTTGCGGTTATTTAAGCTCATCTTTTTTCTCTTAGATTTTAGTTCGTCCTGGTTTCTTCTCTTTTTCCTCTGATCTTCATCTTCTTTCTGCTCCAGAGTACCAGTGTCTCCACTGTCTTCTTCGATTCTCAAGGGTTCTCTCGTTTGATTTTCATCGAGCTCGCCATCTCTCCGTTCTCCTCCATCGACTTAGATCAGTCTTTGAATCTCCTTTTTTTGGTTATTCCTATCTTTTGGCATCTTTATTCGTTTGATTTCTTCGCGAGAGTCTCGAATCTTATTTTTCTTAATTTTTTAAAAAAATTTCTCCATTTTAGTTTGATCCACATGTCCTATGAAGGATCTTGGTCGACTTATTCTGGGAGCTCGGCTTACTTGGCATTGATGGATCTTCCCCATAAGGATCCCGAACTCATAGAAGCACCTTGGTCGCCCTTTATCCCTGATACCATCTCCTGTAAACTTCGGTCTGAAGACCTTTCATTGATTAGGATCCAGTTCAGCATCCCTTCTGAGTACGAGCTTGAACTCTTCGGACCTAGCGATCGAGCCTGTTTCCCTCCTCCTCGTCGGACTTGTTTGTATATTGAAATTCTCTGTACAGGACTTCGGCTGCCGATATCTTCTTTTATAGTCTATCTGTTTAAGTTTTTAAATATTTTCTTTATCGCTATGACACTGAATTCATTTAGGTTCATCATAGGATTTCTCTTTTTGTGTATTATGGCCGACGTCCGACCTTTCTTCTTATTTCGTAACTTCTTCACCTTCAAACACCATCTGACCACCAAAAATTGATGGTACATCGCTCTCCAGTTCGGCAAGAAGGGATTACTCAAGGGTGCTCCCTCTTCTATTCATAACTGGAAGAATTTTTTTTTTTTTATCTCGTATTCTTCTTTAGAGCTAGGACTTCCTTCTTGGGAAGATAAAAGGGATTCAATCCACTGAGCTCCCAGACTTGAGAGAGAGGATTGAGACTCGACTGACAAATTAAAGAATTACTGAGCTCTCCCGATTTTCAGGCTGCAAGATGATCAGACCTTATTCAATTTCGATCTCAGTCCTCTTAATCTGGTAGGTAGTCTTCTATGACCTGCCAATTGTATATGGCCCTCTTTTCTTTTTCTGATTTTAACTTTTTCTACCATAGTGATGACTCCTAAGGAGTCAAATCGCCTGACGAAGGGGATTAAGTCCCTGAAGAGAAAGGATAGTGCCATCGGAGAGCCATCGAAGAAGGCTCGCATCGAAGAGCCAGTCCCGACCATATCGATCTAGGCTGTGCCCATCCTAGAAACTATCATGGTAGTACCGAGCCCGACCTTGCCTAATAAGGATGTTGTCTCTGCACCTCTTGATCAGGATGAGGTCATTGAGAAGAAGAAGAAGAAGAAGGTCATCACAAAGAGGACAAGGAGGATGATCGAAAACTCAAGTGGTGAAGGCTCCGGCCAGGAGCAAGCTTCTTTGGATGATCGAAAGATCGTTCAGTCTCTGATGAGAGGCAGTATCCTCCCACACATTGTTGATAAGATGGTTCGGACGGAGAATGTGGTGAGGTTCAATGAGTCCTTCACTGCCTTCCTTGAGGTAACCAATTTTTTCGAACTTGATCGAATGCGGGATGCACTTTCGGAGTTCTGACTTAATTTCTTTTTGTCCTGCAGCTGGGACATTACTTGTTTGCCCATTCGAAGACTGTCGATCTCCACCAGGCTGAGACTTTCAAAGTTCTTCAGGAGGCTCAGGCGGATAATGAAAGGGTTTGGGCTGAGGTTGACTATTTGAAGGTGGCCTCGGAGATACAGACTGCAGAAGTCGAGTGCCTTCGAAAGGTATTGCGGAAAGAAGAGGAAGCTTCTACGGGATTGAGGGCAGCCTTGACCCTTTCTGAGGACAAGAGGAGGAAAGCCGAAGAGAAGGTCGGCATCGAGAAGGAGTGGGCTATCGAGGTCTTCAAGTCCTCCAAAGCAATATAGGACATTAAGATTGCTTTCGCCCATGAAGCTTTCTTAGAGGGGTTTGAGATCTGCATGAGGAGGGTTGCAAAGAACTTTCTTGAGGTAGACCACGACCTTTTGATAGATGAACCCAGCAAGGAAGCCGGTCCCTCCAACACTAGTGTTGCTTCTCCCATTGTCGAACCTGTCCTGGGTGCTCTTGAACCTCCAGCTGAAGCTCCTGAGTCCATTCTTGAGTTTGAGGTTGCCAAGGATGTACCGACCTCACCTGCTTCTGTATCGATCGAGGTCTAAAATTTTTTGTCAACTTGTACTTTTCTCTTTCTTTTTTTAAATGTATGCTAAACATTTTGAGAAATGAAATTGAACTTTCTTTTCTTTACATTTATGTCATGGTGGATGTTGTTCAGAATCCTTCCAATGACCGTAGTCAAGGCCAATCACCTCCAAATGATGCCGAGCCATCATCTCAAGGTATCCCTCTGAAATCCATAATCAAAAGTTTAAAGAGAAAGATTCATCACCCGAAGAAAAAGTTGAAGAAGATGAAAGACAAACTTTAGAGATCCAGAAAGAATGCTTTAGAGGCGACAATTGAGGTCACTCGCCTCCACAAGTTACACATGAAAGATTTTGTGAGCTTCAACATTAAAAAAGATAGTTTCGAGAAAGAGCTGGCAGTGCTTAGAAAAAATGCTAGTGACAAGTCCTGGGCATTAACTGCGAAGATCAGCTCCCTCGAAGTTGAGCTCAAGATAGCAAAAGAGAAGATTCAACTGTTGGAGGGGAGTTTGCCATGGTCTTCCGACAAAGTCCGGTACGAATGGGATTGGTCTCAGAGGTTCTTTGCACTCTAGAAGCAGCTATTTGATGCTGAGTCTGCCTATGAGATCTATTGGTTGGACTGGTGCGGAAGAATATCTAAGCTTGAGTAATAGCTCCGAGCTGTTATAGCGAGGTGGCTCGCCTTCAATAGTAGCCCACCGATAGTTATCAATCTGGCACAAGTAGGGAGTCGGAAGAGATTGTCTTCTTGAAGAGGATCGCGGGTGAACTTTTAGAATCAATTGGAATTGAGAAATTTGAAGTTCAGCGATTGAAGCTTCATTTGGTTTGCGAATAGCAAGCCGTCAAAGATGTCAAAACTGAATTTGAGGTTCTGAGGAAAAGACTGTAGACATCAGAAGAGAACTACCAAAGGATTGACAGGATGTTCCATGATAACTTGATAAGAAGAAAGGAGCTCGAGGAAGAGATCATCAGCCTGAAAGAATTCTTGGTGATGGCCAGTAGTCCGAAGTCCGAAAAATCGATCGCTCTTAGATCTTTAGCTTTTTCTTTTTTTCTTTTGTAATCGATCTTGCAGATCTTTATTTTATACTTGACTTTGATTTTAATGAAATGATATCTTTCCTCATTTTTGCTCTATGTGAATTGAATGTCTATTGATAGCTTTGGTTTCTTTCCTCTTTTTTTTTGTGTGTGGTCTCGCGGATCTTTACTCTGTAATGAACTTCAACCTCAATGAAGGAATGCTTTCTTCAATCATCTTTTTCACTCTGCTTGGATTGATTTGATGTTCACTGTTTTTCCTATTTTCTACATATTATTTTTCATTGAAATGGTTGTTGAAGATTGATTTTTCTCCTATTTTTTCATAACCGGAGATCTTTATCTATGCCTGGACGAGGTCATCCTTCTGTTTCTGACTTAGTTATTTTTTCTTTGTCCCTTTATCAAGATGAGGTCCTTCTCCTATTTTTGATGGGGTCAATCTTTACTCTATTCTTCCATCAGGACGAGGTTCTCTTTTTGTTCCTTACGAGATAGATTTTTACTTCTGTCAGGTCGAGGTCTTTCTCGTATCTTCAACAATCGGAGGTCCTTATTCGTATCAGGATGAGGTTTCTCTTCTGTTCCTGATGAGGTTACAGGGACACAAAAGGACCGTTGGAAGGGCCTCTCCCATCCTCTCAGCTTCAATAATCGAAGATCTTCATCTTGCTTAAGTTAGGATGAGGTTCTCCTCCTATTCCTAACGAGATTGTGGGGGCACAAAAGGGCCATTAGAAGGGCTTCTCCCACTCCCTCTTGGCTTTAATAACCAGAGGTCTTCATCTTGCTTAAGTTAGGATGAGGTTCTCCTCCTATTCCTAATGAGGCTGTGGGGGCATAAAATGACCGTTGGAAGGGCTTCTCCCTTCCTCTTGACTTCAATAATTGGAGGTCTTCATCTTGCTTAAATTAGGATGATGTTCTCCTCCTATTCCTAACGAGGCTGTGGGGGCACAAAAGGATTGTTGCAAGAGCCTCTCCCCTTCTCTCGGCTTAAATAACTGAAGGTCTTCTTCTTTATTTAAAAACAAAGTTCGGTTGAGTTGTTTCCTATCATTATATAATTTTGCACCAAAAGATAGAAATATTGAAAGGAAAAAAAATTATTAAGATAAGATTACTGATAATACATTCGTAAGTTCTCCGAATTTCAGGATCGTGGGAGTGTTGTCCCTCCGAGCTCTTTTAAGTAATAAATTTCAGACCGGACGACCTCCTTGACTTTATACGGGCCTTCCCAATTTATAGCGAGCTTTTCTTAGTTCTGAGGTTACGAAATAGCTGTCCGCCAAAGTATCAGGTCGCTCACTTTGAATACTTTGCCTCTAACCCTTGAGTTATAGTAGCGAGCTACTTTCTGCCTATAAGCCATCATCCGAACTCGAGCTTCTTTCCTTTTTTCTTCCAACAAGTCGAGGTTAGCTTAAGATCTTGTGAGTTCTATTGCTCATTAAATGCCACAACTCGTGCTGACAAAAGTTTCAGCTCTGTTGGGATGACAGCTTCTATTTTGAAGGCCAAGACGAATGGAGTCTCTCCAGTTGACAATCTTTGGATAGTTTGGTATGCCCAAAGTACATGATAGAGTTCATCTATTTAAGTTTCTTTTGCCTTCTCAAGTCTTGCTTTGATTCCTTACAGCAGAATTTCGTTGGTTATCTCGGCCTCGTTATTTGCCTGTGGATGAGCCACTGATATAAAATTATAAGAGACATTTAAGTCTTCATAGAACTGACAACTTTTGCTCTAGCAAACTATTATCCATTATCTATTATGAGGGTCCGAGATAAGCCGAATCTATAAATAATGAACTTTTAGATGAAGTTCCGTACTTTAGCTTCAGTAATTTTTGCTAAGGGTCCAGCTTCGATCTATTTTGTGAAGTAATCAATTGCCATTAGGAGGAATTTTTGCTATCCGAATGCCATGGAAAAGGGTCCGAGTATGTCCATTTTTCACTGTGCAAATGGCCATGGGGCGCTCAGGAGGGTAAGCTCAGATATCGCTTGTCTTTGAATGTTTGTATTTCTTTGATATCAATCATACTTTCTGACATACTCTATAGAATCATGGTACATCATTGGCTAATAGTAATCCTACCGAAGTAGTTTATGAGACAAGGATCGAGCTCCCAAATGACTCTTGCAGATTTCTTCATGCATTTCCCGTAATGCAAAGTTGGTTTCGAAAGGTGGGAGACATTTTAAGAGTGGTAGTGAATACGATTTTTTATATAACTTCCTTTCATAGAGAACATACCGAAAGACCTAGTTCCTTAATTTTTGAGCTTCTTTTGGGTCATAAGGTAGAACTCTATCTTTAAGGTAAGTGACTAATGGATCAATCCAGCTTGGCTCATGCTCAACATGCATCATAGACTATGGTTCTTCTGAACTTGAGCATTTCAAAACTTCGAGGAAGACTTTCTTAGACAGTTCGACTAGAGTTAGTGCGGTCAATTTAGAGAGAAGATCGGCTCTGGTATTTTCTACTCTCAGAATCTATCGAATGCTAAAATTTTTGAAGATCGAAGTCAAATTCTTTACTTTCTTAAGATACTTTATCATTCCTTCCGAGCTTCATAACTGCCACTAACTTGTTCGACTATTAATTAGGAATCACTGTATACTTGGAGCCGGTTTGTTTTCAATTTCTTGACTATTCTTAATCCAACTATCAGAGCTTTATATTCGACCCTATTGTTTGTTACAGAAAATTCGAAACACAATGCATATTCAGCGATGACTCCCTCCGAATTCACCAGGATCAATCCAATGCCTGCGTCTGAAGCATTGGATGAGCCACCACATATAGCCCTAGAAGCCTTTAGGAAGGTCGATCTTTTCTTCAGAGGAGCTCGACTATAACCATAAAATGCCAACTTCATTCTATTTAAGTTTGGCTTCGTCCGGGATAGTGCATTCCACTATGAAATCTACCATTATTTGAGCTTTGATTGACAGTTGAGGTAGAAAGTTAATGTCAAATTCTATAAGTTCAATTGCCCATTTTGTGATTTTTTCAGAGGTATCTGTTTGATAAAGAACTATCTTGATTGGTTGATCGGTGAGAAGAGTTATGGTGTGCTCCTAAAAATAAGGTCGGAGTCTTTGGACTGCAATCAGTAGAGCATAAGTTAGTATTTCTAACTTAGTGTACCTGATCTCGACGTCCCTCAAAACTTGACTTATGTAGTAGATCGTCTGCTGCACTCTTGCCTCTTTCTTAATTAGGACTGCCAAAAGGGCTGCTGGAGAGACCGCCAAGTATAAAAACAATCCTTCTTCAGGTTCGAGCTTGGCCAATAGGGGAGGTGAGCTAAGGTAGCTTTTGAGTTCTTCGAATGCTTGCTGACATTCAGTATCCCAGTAGAAGTTTCTTGGCTGTTTGAGAACTCAGAAGAAAGGCATACACCGCTCGACTGACCTCGAGATGAAATAATTCAGGACTGCTATTTTTTCTGTTAGGTGCTAAACTTTCTTTATTGATTTTTGGATAGTCATCTCTTGAATGGTCCGAATCTTTTATGGATTTGCTCCAATTTCGTGCCTCGACATCATGAACCCCAAGAATTTTTTCGAAGTCGCACCAAAAGCACACTTGATCGGATTTAATTTCATCTTGTATTTCCATAGTGCACTGAAGGTCTTCTTAAGATTAACTATGTGATTTGTTGAAGCTCGACTCTTGACAAGCATGTCATCTATATATACTTCCATGTTGCGATCGATTTGCTCCTTAAAGATTTTATTGATCAGGCGTTGGTATGTTGCTCCTACATTTTTGAGCCCAAAAAGGCATTTATCCTGTAACAAGAGAGACCACGGTCAATAATAAAAGTAGTTTTTTCTTCGTCCTTTGATGCCATCTGGATTTAATTATATTCAGAGAAGGCATCCATGAAAGTGAGGAGCTCATGGCTCGAGGTCGCATTCACCAGTTGATAAATTTTGGACAGGAGGTAGCTGTCTTTAGGGCGGCCTTGTTCAATTTCTTGAAGTCTATGTACATCCTCTACTTGCCATTCGCTTTCTTGATAAGGACCAAATTAAAAATTTAGTTTGAATAGGAGACTTTTTGGATAAATCCAATCTTGAGGAGCTTGTCGACTTCTTCTACAATTATCTTCTGTCTCTCTGGGATATGGCTGCAAATCTTTTCTTTCACTGGCCGATATTTAGGATCAATAGCTAGTTGATGCTTCATAACTTCGGCATCAATTCCTAGCATGTCAGCGGAGATCCAAGCGAAAACATCTGCATTTCTCTGTAAGAGTTCGATGAGTTGCTCTTGCACCTCTTCTCTTAGATTGGAATCGATCTGCATTATGTGATCCTTACTTTCATCATTCAAAGAGATCGAGAAAAGATCTTTTATGGATTCTCCTCGTTCTTCTGTAAGATCATCCCGGACATCCAACCCATCAACTGGGCAAGGTTCAGTCTGCTCATCTTTTTATAGGATAATTGAGTAGCAATGTCTCGTCGAAGCTTGGTCTTCTCTGATCTCTCCAATTCTGCAGCTTGTTGGAAACTTCATCTTTAAATAGTAGGTCGACACTACTGTCCAAAGTGCATTTAGGCCAGGTTGGCCAAGAATTGCATTGTAAGTGGATGGAGCTCTTACTACCAAAAAATTCACTTACGCCCTGGACTGCCTTGGATATTATCCTGCAGTCACAGTTAAAGTTATCACACATTCAACTGGCATCGCATCACCAGTGAAGCCGACCAATGGAGAATTCATTGGTCCGAGTCGGTTATTAGGTATAGACATTTTAAAAAAAGCATCATAAAATAAGACATCAGCCAAACTTTCATTATCTATAAGAATGCGGCGTACATTATAATCTGCTATATTTAAAGTTATTACAATCGCATCATTATGTGGGAACTGAATTTCTTGTGCATCTTCTTAAGTGAAAGCAATAGGCTCCCACTACTACAAAAAAGGACTACGGCAGTAGTTCGTAACCACTGCCGTAGTCCAACAAATCACTACCATAAGCTATGACAGTAGTTTTTTAACTATACTACTGCAGCCATCATCGTAGTTCTATGGTAGCGGTTATTACAGCGGTTGTTTGAACTGCTGCCATAGATAGCCTATTGCAGCGGTTTATAAATCGCTGCAATAGATCGACCTATAGCAGCGGTTATGTAACTGCTGCCATAAGTTATCTATAGCAGCAGTTATATAACCGCTGCCATAGATAATCTATAATGATGATTTTTTAATCGCTGCCATAGATAATCTATAGCAGTAGTTTCTTAACCGCTGCCATAGGTCTAATATAGTGGTTGATACTATTTGCACCAAGGATCTATGGCAGCAGTTGGCACGAATATGGTAGCGATTACAAAACTACTATCGTAGATCTTGAATAATTAAAAAAAATTAAAATTTTTATTTTTTTATATATTTTATCTGATAAATATAGATATATAATACAAGAAAATATAATAAATATAAAAAATATTCTGAAATGGAGCTGAGCCAGAGCTGGAACTGGAGCTGGAATACGGGCCAACATATTTTCGAAGCTCTTGACTCCAAAACACGCGCTGAGCGTCGACATTATGTCTCTCACGATGCCCTCCAGATGAGATGCATGCTCAGCCCGATCTGCCCACGTCGCAGTATGATTTGCCCGTGCCAATGCCTCCTTAAGCTCCTCCCGATTGATGATACTGGAAGTCTATGAGGAGACGCTCGCTTCGGACCAGTAGCTCATCGGTGTGTGTCCAAGCCTGCATCGGATCCTCCCAGAGTGCTCAGGTTCCAAGACCTGAGATAGATGGTCATGGGGCCTAGAGGTATCCGGGCTCTCGCTCGTGAGTGCATCTAACTGATTCTGTAATTATAAATTAAAATAAAATTTTATAAAAAATGCTATAATACTAATTATATATACTAATATATTTAATACTTACAAAAATACGTTCGATTGCGGTATTCATTGGCCTGCTCGTCTTGTCCGTATGACTGGATCGGAAGATCTCGCTACGGCTGGGCATCACTCCATCTCTCATCAGCAACAAAGAATAAATTTATCAGAAAGATGATAAAAAATATGAATTTAATTTATTTAGTAAGATTTAGAATTAATTACTTCTCTATGCACATGACTGGCCATAGACTCGCGGCCTAGAGTGTGCGTATACTCCTGGACTGCATGGTTCTTCCAGTTCTGATGGAAGGTAGCCTAACAAGTATTTAAATAAATAATAAATATTTTAAAAATATTTAAATAAAATTTTAAGCATATTAAAAAATTTAAAAGTTAAGAATTTTACCTCGAACTTCTTGCTCCTCCAGTGTCTAACTATCCTCTCCCACTGACTCGGAGGACAGTCCTGTATCTAGGGAACAAGCTCCTTCGAAGTGTCTCATCGGTGCTTGAGCCATCCTCTATAGAGCTTGATCTTGTAATCCTGGTATAACTCTTCGATCTTTCTCAATCGGGCATCTCGAGCTCTCTCGTGATCGAGAAAGTCGTACCTTCTTTGCACAAAGTTATCAAAAATTACTTATAAAATTATTCTAATCAAACATATATAGTGTAAACATATAAAATGCATAAATATAACTAAGATGCGCGTACTTATCCATATCTCCTTCCATATCCGATTTCTGATGGTAGCATCCATCAAACGTCAGTCTCTGGGTTCTACGGGAATGATGTCCGACTGCCTCACAAGCACTCCAAAAAAAAAATACATCTTCCATGTGGTCTCTCCTACCGGCCTCCCCTCTACATTGTAATAGACCATCACCTGATGCTAGTGGTTCCATACGTGTGTCATATGTGTGGGACCATGAAATGTTCAGCTGGATGATGCACCTGCAATGCAAATATGTTATGCAAATATATAATTGTATAAATACTATATAAAAAATAAAGTTGTGCTAATATAAGAAAAACATACACTCAGATGCCTGCGTAGTAGCATGTGTCTCAGATATGGACGACGGTAGAGGCTCAGCTGCCAGTGGAGTAGATACCGACAGCTGAGCCTCTACCGTCGGTGGAGTAGATATCATCGGTGGAGTAGATGCCGATGGTGGAGATTCCTAAGCAGTCGATGTCGAGGTGGATGGAGTATGCTTCGACTACTCCTTGGATGTTGAACTGCACATAACCCGCTGAGGGACAGGGGTGAAAGCTAGATGGCATTTCGGTGCCATCGTGATCTGTAACGTTAATGAACATTAATCAATATAACATGTTGAACAATAATATTAGTATAGCATCAATAAATAGTTTCTAATATGTACACTAATCAATTGACGGATTTATCGTTATGCAATGCAATAAACAAAAGAAACAAGATATAAACATCTAGAAAATGTTATGCAATAAATTCTATAACATGAATTACATTCATAAATAATTAAGGATGAGTAATAGTCGTAGATCCGATCTCTTGCACGAACCTTGGTGTTAATCCAGAAATCTGAAAGAAGAATAAAGTAGATTATGGTGGCACCTTAGGGCTTAAAGTTGGAACCTTAGAGAAACATATCAAATTTTATTCGCTTAAAAGCCGAGTCGGCTCCATGCCTAAGATAGCCGGCTCCATGCTTGAGATATTTGGCTCGGGTCCTTTTCTAGTTGGCTCGATCATTGCCCGAGCTGGCTCGACTACGTATCCAAGCCAGCTCGGCTGTGTGCCATTCCCTCGATCACTTCCTCTCTCCCTCGATCTCTCTCACCGACGATGGCGATGAGGCCGAACCCCTTCCTTCCAGCTTTTCCATCTCTCGATCTTTCTCTCTCCCTCTCTCGATCTCCCTCGTCGGTGAGGTCGGACCCCATCCCTCCTTCTCTCACTTTCTCGATCTCCCTCGTTGGCAAGGCTAGACCCCATCCCTCCCAATGATGCCGACGAGGCCGGACCTCCTCCCTCCCTCTCTCGCTTTCTCGATCTCCCAATCTCCCTCTCTCGATCTCCCTCGTTGGTGAGGCCGGACCCCCTCCCTCCCAATGATGACGGCGAGGTCAGATCCCTTCCTTCCTCTCTCTCTCTCTTGATCTCCCTCGCTAACGACGGTGGCTAGGATGGACCCCCTCCCTCCCTCCGTCCCACTCTCGGTCTCCCTTATCGGCGGTCGAGGAGCGACCGGCCCTCCTTCTCTCAATCTATCAGTCTCCCTCTCAATCTCTCCATTTCTTAGTTTCGGATCCTGAAATCGGATCCGACATTTCGGGATCCATTATGATCCGGATCTGATACTTCAAGTACAGATCCATCGAATATTTGGGTTCGAATTCGATACCAATAATTAAAATTGAATTCGAATCTGAATATCTAGATTTTGATCCAAATCCAATCTGTTGACAGATCTAATCCACAACCATCGACATGGCACAGCTCAACGCTATCACCACAGCATGGCCCAAAAACTATGGCATATAGATAATTATAATATTTATAATAAATATTTATAATATTTATTATAAATATTTTATAAATTATTATAAATATACATGATTAATAAATAATACTATAAAATTAAAAAAAATATACCTACGGTTATAGAAAGTGGGTTGCACCGAAAGCTCCGAGGGTTGCCGGCAATGATGCTAGAGGAGGACGATGGCACTAGAGGTAACCTACAAAATAAAAGCAAGATAGTGAGATAGAGAAGAGAGAGAAAGAGGAAAGAGAGAGAGCATGGGTGGCCGGGGATGGGGGCTAGGGGAGGGGGCACAGTGATGAGGAGGCCTGGAAGGCATAGTGACGAAAGGGTCGGCGATTAGGAGGAGTGTGGGTGGGGGGGCTGGGTGGGGGTGGCGGCCAGGGATGAGGCCTGGGGTGGTAGGGTGGCGGAGAGGGCGGCGGGGATGAGGGGAGGAGGGCTGTCGGGGGGAGGGTGGGGGGCCGGGTGGGGGGGTGGTGGGAAGGAGCGGCCCGAGATGGAAGGGCTGGGGGGTGGCAGGGTGGTGGGGAGGGCGGCTTGGGATAGGGGGAAGGAGGGGTGGCCAGGGGAGGTGGGGTGGCCGGTGGGGGGTGGGGAGGGGCGCGAAGATGGGGCTGGGGGGTGGCAGGGTGGCGGGGAAGGGCAGCTGGGGATGGGGGGGAAGAGGGCGGTCGTGGGAGGTCAGGTGGGGGTTGGTGGGTGGCGGAAAGGAGCGGTCAAGGATTGGGGAAGGAGGGCGGTCGATGGGAGGGTGGTGGCGGGGAGGGGCGACCGAGGATGGGAGGTTGGAGGGGGAGGGGGAAAGAGAGGCGGCGTGGGCCAAGGAGGAAGGAGGGATGGTGCCGGTCGAGGGGTAAGAAGCTTCACCGGCAACAGAGAGGAGGGAGAGAGACAGAGAGAGAGATCGAGTGTACACAGAAGAAAAGTAGAAAAAATTTAGAGATTTTTAACCTAACATACGACAGCGGTTATCGAACCACTGTCATAGATCTACAACAATAGTTATCCAAAACCACTGCCATAGATCTACGGCAGTAGTTCTATAACTGCTGCTGTAGATTTATAGCAGCGATTTTTGTTAACCACTACCATAGATTGAAAATATTTTTTTTTATTTTTTTTAAATATTATATAATTTTAAAATTTATTTTCCATCTTCATCGTTCATTATCCAAATAATTATCATTAGAGTATCATTGCAAAAGATCGCCTCGATCCGATGGCCCTAGCTTCATCGATTAGAAAAAATTGATTTCGACAATCACGAACGACGATGCAATGATCTGATAGATGAAGATCTTCGATGGATTCAAAAATCTATAATGATGATCTCAATGATATTTGTAGCATACTATCAAAGTTTTACTTCAATCGGACATCGTTATCATGGTCAATTTAGTACGGAATGATTTCAGCCGTTAAATTAGAAATAAGCAATCAAAGGGTTAAACGATATTCGATTATGAGATAATTTTTCAGTTAAATGATCTTTGTTATAATTTTAAATATTTTATATGGTGATGATAGTAAAATTTAAATCATTTTCGTATAAACTATTTATGTTAAGCAGATATTGCAAAAGCACGAGCATAATAACTAGCGAAGTTTCAGAATGGTTATCAGAAGATATATAGTTTTAGATCGTTCTTCATCTCATGAGTTAAATTTTATAATCACCACCATAAAAAATAATTAAAGTAGTAGCCAAGATCATTTATTAAAAAATTATCTCATAATCGAACACCGTTTGGTCCTTTGATCATTCGTTTATTATTTAACGACCGAAACTAATCTATACTAAATTGACCAAGATAACGATATTCGATTGAAGTAAAATTTTGATAGTATGCTACAAACATCATCGAGATCATCGTTATAGGTTTTCAGATCCATCGGAGGTCTTCATCTATTAAATCATCACATCATCGTTTATGATCGTCGAAATTAAATTTTTCTGATCGACGATGCTAGGACTATCGGATTGAGGCGACCTTTTGCGATGATATTTTAATGATAATTATTTAGATAATGAACGGTTAAGATGGACATTAAATTTTAAAATTATATAATATTTAAAAAAATATGGTATCGATTATAATTAACCGCTGCCATAAATAAGTTTATAACAATGGTTCTTACTAACCACTGCTATAGGTTCGACTTATGACAGCAGTTTCACTAACTACTGCTATAGGTTGGACCTATAGCAGCGGTTAAAAAAAATCGCTGTCGTAGGATCTATGGTAGCGATTTCGAAAACCGCTGCCATAGTATGTACTGCCATAGAACCTTTTTGTAGTAGTATCCTCAATTCTCCATCTTTTAGTCGGTCGCTCAGATCCGCCAGCCTTCTCTCACCGAAGTCTCCTAGAGATGGTACTGATGATGCCGAGGGGTGGCCGATCTCCTTAATGCTCCTCCCTTCTTGGTGGTTCTGGTGGTGGCAGTGCCTTCGGTCGGTCTTCTCTTATCTCAGATCAACGTCGTAGGAATCGGCCAAGCTGGTCTCGTCTGATGAGCTCTTCGATCTCATCTTGGAGCTGAATACATTCTTTAGTATCGTGACCGTAGTCACGATGGTATAGAAAGTACTTGTTAGGATTGCGCTTGTTAGGATGAGTGCGCATCCTTTCCAGTCTCGATAAGTGCTCGATTTCTATCAGCATTTGAGTCTTCGGAGCATTGAGAGGAGCATAGTTGTGGAACCTTCTATGAAGAAAGCTCCTTCGTGCTCTTCTGTTAGGGCTTCTTTAATGGCGAGCTCGAGGAGGAGTTCGGGCTTGCTTGTGCTTAGGGAGAGTCCGAGAGCGTGGCCGAACTTTATTTAGCTTCTCTTCAACTATGGGCTTGCTAGATCCGCCCGTCTGCCACTCTTTTACGGCTTCCTCGTCTTTCAGCTTGAAGGCTTCTTCAGCTCGGGCATCGCCTTCAGCCCAAGTTAGTAGGTCAGCGAAGTTTCGGGGATACTTTTTCTCTAGAAAGAATGATAGATCATTTTTCTGAAGGCCGCCCTTCAGTGCGGCTATGGCAACGGACTGATTCAAATTTCGGACCTCCAGTGCAGCAGTGTTAAAGCGATTGACATAAGCTTGGATGGACTCTCCTTCCTGCTGCTTGATGTTGATGAGGGAGTCCGTACCTCACCTTGGACGTCAACTACTGACAAAATGAGCCACAAACTGGTAGCTCATTTGGTTGAAGGAGAAGATCATACCCGACTTCAGTACCGAGTATCAGTTTCTTACTGCTCCCTTCAGAGTTGATGAAAAAACTCGGTACAAGATGGCGTCTGGTACACCATGGAGCAGCATTATAGTCCGAAAGGCCTCTATATGGTCAACCAGATCAGTGGTTCCGTCATAGCTCTCGAATTGGAAGAGTTTGAAGTTCGGCGGGATCGACTTCTGGATGATTCTTTGAGAGAAAGGAGGGTCAGTGCAGATGTTGTCATGGTTAGCTGGGGCAGTATGGCGGAGCTCTTCAACCCGTCGATCCATTTTCTGAAGTTTCTGATCGAGGGCTTCATCTCGATCATAGATCTAGGAAGGTTTCCGACTGTAGATGGGGAAGGTTTTCCTCGGAGAAGAATCATGATCCGAGTAGGGATCTTCTGCCTTCCATTTCCCCTTTCCAAGAGTATCGGGCCTACTGACCCAAGTATGCCTCCTTGGGACTGGTTCTTGATATACTGACGAGGGTTTTTCAGCTGGATTGCCGTCGAAGGTTGCTACATGGCCTACACCATTTCAGTGAGGCCCCGAACCTGCTGTACTAGCAGGTTGAACTGCTCTGGATCCACCATTATTGCTAGTGGAGGAGGTTGCGGTGCCGATGATGGTATTGAAGTAGGTGGATTTGGCTTAGATCTGATGGCAGAGGTGATGGATCTTCGAGTGGTCATCTTCTTTGGAGGCATTTTTGAGGTTGAGGGGGAGAATGGAGATGAACTTTGAAGGAGAAAATACATAGAATCAACTGAGCACTCCTTTTAGAACAAGCGCTCAGGGATCATTCCTTTAGCGCCAATCCTATTGGTATAGAATCTGATTGACGTCGGATCGTACTGAAGTTGGAAAAGAAGAGGTCACCATCGGTGACCTGCAAAATAAAGTTCCGTCTGAAGTTGGGGGTGGTGGCTCCGGCAGGATCCTCCGACGATCAAGTCAGCTCTTCTGGCCAACTGAAATAGAGTGCTCAGAAAATTGAGGAGCAGAGTAATGAGGGGAATCAGAACTTTGAGAAAACATATCTGGAGGGTTTCTTTTATAGATGGAGCTTGTAACAAATTGATGGTGACAACCGTAACTGCTTAGTAGTGGGCCGTTCAGACCATATGGAGTTTGTTATGAAAGATGGTGTCTATTGTCATGATGTGCTAGTCCGTTGGAATTCAATAGTTGAAGAGCTTCGAATCTCAACCGTTCTGGAGAGGCTCGGGCTCCTTTGAGGTCGTCCATATATAGGTTGGTTCGTATTCAGTTGGTAGCCAAATTCATGCGAGTGATGAGGTCCCTCTGGGCAACTGAAAGAAGATCGACTAGAGCAAGGCCATCTTAGGAGGGGGTCGACTGGAAGAATGTTGAGTGGAAGAAGGTCGGTCGAAAGGAGCTTGCTTGTTGATCAGAAGGAATTCATTTATAATGAGTTTAGCTGGAGGAAATCATTCGGAGGGAATGTAACTGAAGGAGATTATCTGAAAAAAGACTGATGGAGAAGTTCAGTGGATGTACGTCGGAGGAGTCCGATAGATTAGAGGCCAGAGGGAATTCGGCTTCTAGGAGGTTGTCTGGCAATTGAGAGGAGTTCGACTGATGAGAGAACTCGTTTAGCGGTCGCTAGGGGTGGATGATTAGGATACTCTTGCAACTCATCCATTCTTTTGAAGCTCAGCCGTTCTCTGGGTCATCCGAGGGCTAATAAAAGGGAGACAGGATTCTTTTGCCTGCATATTCAAAATTCTCGATATGAGAATTTAAAGATTTCCTACTCTTTATAGGTTGCCGAAGTTCGTCCAGGAAGAAGCTCTATCGTCAAGCCAGGTTGTGTCGGGTTTGAATGCTTGATTGCTTAGAAAACTGTCATTATCGTTCGAGCTCGTCCAGGTGAAATCCATAAGATCTTATAGATTCTGGAGTTATCTGAGAAAGTTGATGATCGGAATATGGAAGGTCGGCCAATAAGTCCAAGTTGGAGGTCTACAATCTTAGTGCTAAGTAAAAATTTTTCACGGACCAAAATTAGTCATGATTATCATCATTGGACGAGGTTATTTCAAGGCTTGGTATTTTATTGGACTTCGACAGATGAGAATTTATCTTCAATAAAATTTATTAAAATAAATAAATAAATAATTTTTTTTATTAATTTATCGGATTGGTGTGGGACCACCCTCATCAGAAGTTGTACAAGTACGTATCATGTTGTGAGTGGAGGTAACCGGGAGTTTCGTTGGTGACAGCTGATTCACTGCATCGGGCCGGGGTTCCAATGCAAGGGAGGCGCTCCACGAGGATCAGTGTTCGGCGTTTAATTTCAGAAATGAATGCTGGGTCTGACATACATGTGTTCTTGGGCTAGAGTTGGGTCTTGGCCACATGCTGTCTCCACCAGAAGCTTATGAACATGAGTACGTAACCATTATTTACTTCGCTGTTTTTTTTTTTCGATAAATTTTAATTTCTTTTCGACATGCCACTTTCTCTGCTAAAAAAGATATACCGCATGTCGCCGCTAGCTCCTCCTGGTTTCAAGCGATTCGAATCTCTCTTGGGACCACGATAGGACTGCTTGAGCCACCGAACGGTGAGATATGGTACCGGCGCCGCATTTCCATGCACGTGAAGCATAAAGCTGCCGCACTGTTGGATGATAAATTTTCCAAATTAAGGATATATGGAGTGGATATTAAAATGTACCTTAAAAATTCTTAATTAAAATCGATACTTTTAATTGATGTTTAATACGTACCTCCAAGACTTACGTATGGCTTTATTTAATATAATTTAATGCATAAACTGTAGCTAAGGATGAAATAATTTTGCAGATCAGAATTAAACCAAGGGACAGAGATAGATATCATATATATTCATAGGAGCCGTCTTTCCATTATCGGGACGATCCATCGTTCTGCCGATCACTTCTAGATAAGAAAACACACCTCCTAAAACTTAGGTTTTAATCAAGTAATTAAGAATGAAATTAAAGAGAGAGGGGGGCATTGATAGAGCGAAGTAAAATGCCAGTTTTATTGTTATTATATATATTATTGTAAACCTAAGTTCATCTCCACTTTATTTTGGGGTGCAAGAGTCCAGACCAAGGGCCGACTCTGGTTATCAGGATGGAATGCAGCAGCATAAGAA
This sequence comes from Cocos nucifera, assembly GCA_006176705.1. Lineage (NCBI taxonomy): Eukaryota > Viridiplantae > Streptophyta > Magnoliopsida > Arecales > Arecaceae > Cocos > Cocos nucifera. The sequence goes on along the minus strand of QRFJ01000260.1, from coordinate 398,560 downwards.
ATCAATACCCCCGTTCTGGATGCAGGTTCCTCCTGACATCGATTTGGCGGTGCAGGCCGCTTTACAGCTTTGTTCTATGCATTTGAGCTGCTCCCAACAGTAGTGACCGTTATCTACGCCACAAAAAAAAAAAAGCGCGTAAGATAATTCCTTCAAATCAGAGACACGCCTTCAAGGCGCCATAATAATTGTTATTTATTGGCCTACCGGACACCAATCTGCTGTCACGTAGCATTACAACTTGTCTTTGTGTGGCCAAGAGGGTGAATAAAAATATTTTTACCATTTGACATTTATTATCATGCTTGTTACCGTCCAATATAAGTTTTCCACGTGATATGTCAGTGCAAGTAAAGAAGAAACCGGAGAAGCGAAATTTGGAAGGCAGAGCCGCAGAGGTGATTTTTTTTTTTTTTTTTGAATTCCAAATGATAATAGCTATAAGATTAAAAGTTCGATTAGATATTATCCTGGTAGCCGTATCCCTCTTCTTAGCAGTTAGAGGCTTTAGATATTTTTAGATGATGAATTTCCAAAAACCTAAAGCTACCTATTGTACAGGTAGACCTCCCATCTTTTATCTTATATATATAAACTGTTATATTAATGAAACAGATCGAGGGGCTGGGGTTTACCTGCTTGTCCCGCTGGAAAAGAGATGACGGCAATCAGGAGTAGAGCTAAAAGAATGGTCTTGGAGGATTGATAGAGAGCCATCGTTGCAACACCGCCTTCCCAGTATTTTCCCGTATCTTTATAGGCTCTGGGAATAACACAGAGCGAGGGATTCTTTTATTATTACTGAAAAATATACTGCTTTTTTTCTCTTATGGTTAGGGGTGGGAGCGGGGGTAAACTGAAAGATGCACTTCATTGTTGATAGATATGCATGGTTAATGTTCGTATCCGGACAATAAATGCCGCCCCAAGCCATTCAATTCTTCCATCTTTTCCCTTCGGTCAAACCATGCAATTCTACCATATTTTCCAGCCCCTGCCCTCTCCCTGTTGCCCTCTCATCTTAACATCATCTAATCTATGAAACTAGTCTTAATTTATATTTTAAATATCTTAATAAATTATTATTAATTTTATAATTTTTATTTTTTTTTAAAAATATGCATGAATTTACTTTCATATTTCAATATCCTAATTTATTAGCTTGCCTTATATATATATATATATATATATATTACTATTAATTTGTTTATTTAATCAAAAATTTAACTTGGAATATTTGCTGATCAAAATTCATTTTCTTATATCTAAGCTAAATATTATCTGGCCTATGAAACTGATCTTAATTTGTATTTCGAACATCTTTATTAGAGATAAATCCTGCTCCCATCGAAGTCCAGTTTGATGCTTAGCCTAATGTAACTGATAATCACGGAAGAGCTTCGATCAAAAATTCTCCTCCAGCGGTGGGATCCCAGCCAAACTCTTCCAGCGATTGGATCTCAGTCGAACTCCTCCAACGGTTAAATCTTAGCTAAACTTCTTCAGTCGGTCGAACTCTTTCAGTGGCTAAATCTTAGCCGAACTTCTTCAGCCGACCGAACTCCTCAGCGGTCGAGCTCCAACCGAACTCCTTCAGCGGTCGAACTCCTTCCGAACTTTTCCTTCAGTCGGACTCCTCCAGGAGTCGAATTTCTTCTGGATCTCTCCTTTAGTCGGATTCCTCCAGGAGCCGAACTTCTTTCGGACTTCTCCCTTAGTCGGACTCCTTTAGGAGCCGAACTCATTCTGGATTTCTCCTTCAGTCGGATGCCTACAGGAGCCAAATTTCTTTCAGATCTCTTTTTCAGACGGATGCCTATAGGAGCCGAATTTCTTTCGGACTTCTCCTTCAGTCGGATTCCTCCAGGAGCTCAATTTCTTTCGGACTTCTCCTTCAATCGAATTTCTCCAGGAGCCGAACTTCTTTCGAACTTCTCCTTCAGTTAGATTCCTCCAGGAGCCCAACTTCTTCCGAACTTCTCCATCAGTCGGATTCCTCTAGGAGCCAAACTCCTTTCGAACTTCTCCACCAGTCGAACTTCTTTAGCCAAATTTTTTCATCAGTTGAACTCCTTTAGTCGAACTTCTTCACCAACCGAACTCCTTCTAGACTTCTCCATCAGTCGAACTTCATCCAAATTTCTCCAGCAGATTACTTTCAGATTTCAAGTAGCATTCCTTCTAGATGATCCTCTCTAGCTGCATTTTCTTTAGGAGTCCAAACTTCTCTGAAATTGATATATGTCAAAGTTTTTCACCGACCAATGTCTGCTTTCTTCGAATTTAGATTATTGAATCTCAACGAATGATCACTATCAGTCCAACGACACCTCTCCCTCTCCGTATCGAACCCCACGTGGCTCCAAGCGACTCAGTACCGGACAGCTATGGCTGTCGCCATCAGTCTACTGTAGGCGGTGCCTTTCTCATGCGGTTCTGAGTGGTCAGCTATCAGATGGCTATGATTGTCACTATTAGTTTGCTGCAGATGGCATCCCTTTCATGCGGTCTCGAGCGATCAGCTATCAGACAGCTACGACTATCACTATCAGCTCCAGACTCCATCTATAAAAGGGATCCTCCAGATATATTTTCTCTAAGCTCTCTTCTTCTTTTTAAGACTCTGCCAAACTCTTTTTTGAGCATTCTATTTCTGTTGGTCAGAAGAGCTAACTTGATCATCGGAGGGTCCAATCAGAGCTCCCACCATCAACTCCAGATGAAACTTTATTTTGTAGGTCACCGATGGCAACCTCGTCTTTTTTGGCTCCAGCTCGATCCGACATCAACCAGATTCTGCACCAATAGAATTGATGCTAGAGGAAGGTCCTTTATTTCTAAGGTATCCTTATTCTTAAAGGAGTGCTCAGTCGATCCTGCCAATCTTCTTCTTCAAGGTTCATCTCCATCCTTTTTTTCAATCCTAAGAAATACCTTCAAAGAAGATGACTATCCGAAGATCTACCGCTTTTGCCATCAGGTCTGAGCTAGATCCATCTATTTCTGCTCCATCATCGATACTTTAACCCCCACCTCCATCGACGTCCATGGTAGATCCAGAGTAGTTTAATCTACTGATGCAATGAATTCAGGGCCTCACCAAAATGGTGCAGGTCATGCGACAACCTTCGATGGTGGTTCCATCAGAAAATCCATCATTGGGATGTCAGAAATCGATCTCAAAAAAGAGTACTTGGGCTAGCATACCCATCGCTTCTGGAAAGAAAAAATAGAGAGAAGATGATCCATGTTTGGATCATGATTCTCCTCTGGAAGAGATATTCTCCATTTACAGTCGGAAGCCATCCAAGATCTACGATCGAGATGACGTCTTTGATCGAAAACTGTAGAAGATGGATCGATGGATTGAAGAACTCTGCCATATCACCCCAGCTCCTCATGACGATGCCTGCACCGATCCTCTTTTCTCTCTTCAAATTATGCAAGAGACTGTTCCATCAAACTTCAAGCTTCTCCAACTTAAAAGCTACGACGGAACCTCTGATCCGATCGATCACTTGGAGGCCTTTCAGACCATGATGCTCCTCCATGGTATACCAAACACCATATTATGCCGAGCCTTTTCATTTATCTTAAAGGAAGGAGCAAAAAACTGATACTTGATGTTGAAGCTATGTACGATCTTCTTTTTTGATCAGATTAGCCATTAGTTTGCGGCTTACTTCGTCAGCAGCCGACGTCTGCATCGAGATTTGGATTTTTTGATGAATGTCAAGCAGAAGAAGGAAGAATCCATCCGAACTTATGTCGTCTGGTTTAATGCTGCTGCATTGGAGGTCTGAAATCTAGACCAGTCTGTTACAATGGTCGCACTCAAGAATGACCTTCAGAAGAATGATTTGCTATTTTTTCTGAAGAAGTATCCCAAAAATTTTGTCGATCTGCTAGCTTGGGCTGAGGGATATGCCCGTACGAAAGAAGCCTTCAAGTTGAAGGATGAAGAAGCCGTAGAAGAGTGGCGGACGGATGAGTCTAATAGACCCACCACTGATGGAGGGTTGTATGAAGTTCGGTCATGCTTACGGACTTCCTCCGAGCGCAAGCGAGCTCGAACCTCTTCTCGAGCTCATCATTGAAGAAGCTCCGATAGAAGGGCACGAAGTAGTTCTCCTCCCGAAAGGTTCCACAACTACGTCCTTCTTAATGCTCATACAACTTAAGTTCTGATGAAAATTAAGAATCAGCTACCAAGATCAGAAGAATTACGATCTTTCCCAAATAAGTGCAATCGAAGCAAGTACTGCCTCTACCATCATGACCACGGCCACGATACTGAAGAATGAATTCAACTTCGAGACAAAATCGAGGAGCTCATCAGAAAAGATTGGTTGGATCAATTCCTCAGATGCCAGTCTGAAGCAAGAGAAGATCAGCTAAGGGTGCCGCCATAGCCAGAACCACCAATGAGGGAAGAACAATAAGGAGATCGATCATCTCTTGACATCATCAATACTATCTCTGGGGAACTTAGTGCTTCAGCGAGCCGCCATCTCTCAGCTTCAAAGCCAAGGAAAGCTTGCCCCAAATTGGGAAGGCTAGTATGAAATAGAGGAGATTGTCCGACATGAAACTTATCATCTGAAGGAGCTCGAAGGAACAATGCTCTCACGATCTTGGAATTCAAAAAATCTGAGGATGTACTACTAGTAATTTTTCTTCAATAAAACTCCATTTCAATATTATTATTTCTTAGTGTAAAAACTATGTGATGATAGGAAAGAAGCAATCAATAGTGGTCATGTTAGAAATACAAGAAGAACCTCATCCTAACATGAGCAAGTTGAAGGCCTTCAACCTCAGCTGGAGATAAGATCTCTCTCGAGCTCCAACGTCTACATCAATAGGAGATAAGATCTTCTTCAACCTTGGTTGGAGATAAGATCTCCCCCGAGCTTCAACTTCAATGACAACCTTGGCTGAAGATAAGATCTCCCCCAAGCTCCAACGTCTACATCAACAGGAGATAAAATCTTCTTCAACCTCAGTTGGAGATAAGATCTCCTCCGAGCTTCAACATCTACGTCAATCGAAGATAAGATCTCCTTCAACCTCGACGGAGATAAGATTTTTCTTAAGCTCCAACGTCTACATCAACAGGAGAAGATCTCCTTCAATCTCGGCTAGAGATAAGATCTCCCCCGAGCTTCTATGTCTATGTCAATAGGAGATAAGATCTCCTTCAACCTCGGTTGGAGATAAGATCTTTCTCGAGCTTCAACCTACGTCAATAGGAGATAAAATCTCCTTCAACCTCGGCTGGAGATAAGATCTCCTCCGAGCTTCTACATCAAATAGAATAAGATCTTCTTCAACCTTGGCTGGAGAAAGATCTTCCTCGAGCTTCTACATCTACATCAATAGGAGATAAGATCTCCTTCAATCTCGATTGAGATAAGATTTTCCCCGAGCTTCTACGTCAATAGGAGATAAGATCTCCTTCAACCTTGACTGAAAATAAGATCTCCTCCGAGCTTCTACGTCTACGTTAATAGGAGATAAGATCTTTAACCTCGATTAGAGATAAGTTCTCCCCCAAGCTTCTATGTTAACAGGAGATAAGATCTTCTTCAACCTCGACTGGAGATAAGATCTCCCCCAAGCTTCTACGTCTACATCAATAGAAGATAAGATCTTTTTCAATCTCGACTGAAGATAAAATCTTTCTCGAGCTTCTACGTCAATAGGATATAAGATCTCCTTCAACCTCGGTTGGAGATAAGATCTTTTTCAAGCTTCTACGTCTACGTCAACAAAAGATAAGATCTTCTTCAACCTCAACCTCGACTGAAGATAAGATCTTCTCCGAGCTTCAACGTCTATATCAATAGGAGATAAGATCTCCTTCAACCTCAGCTAGAGATAAGATCTCCTCTGAGCTTCAACGTCTATGTCTATAGGAGATAAGATCTCCTTCAACCTTGACTGGAGATAAGATCTTCTCCGAATTTTTACGTCAATAGGAGATAAGATCTTTTTCAACCTCAGCTAGAGATAAGATCTCTCCCGAGCTTCAACTTCAACATCAACCTTGGCTAGAGATAAGATTTTTTCTAAGCTCCAATCCTTCAATAGGAGATAAGATCTTTTTCGAGCTTCAACTTCAACCTCGACTGGAGATAAGATCTCCTCCGAGTTTCAATCTGAGCTGATGCAGAGTTCGGAAGAGGACTTCGATAGTTGTTTTTTTGTACTCCCTTCTTTCAAATTTTGAACTTGAAAGTGGGGGGGACTATTGTTGGGGATAAATTCCGCTCCCCTCGAAGTCTAACCTGATGCTTAGTCTAATGCAATCAGTAATCATGGAAGAGCTTCGATCGAAAATTCTCCTCCAACGGCCGTACCTCAGTCAAACTCCTCCAGCGATCAGACCCCAGCCAAACTCCTCAAGTGGTCAAACCTTAGCCGAACTCCTTCAGCCGGCCAAACTCTTCCAACGATCAAATCTTAACCGAACTCCTTCAGTCGGTCGAACTGCTTAGCGGTCGAGCTCCAACCGAACTCCTCTAGCGGCCGAACTCCTAGACTTCTCCTTCAGTCGGACTTCTCCAGGAGTCGAACTCCTTCTGGATCTCTCCTTCAGTCAAATTTCTTCAGGAGCCAAATTTTTTTCGGATTTTTCTCTTAGTCGGACTCCACCAGAAGTCGAACTTCTTCCAAATTTTTTTTTCAGTCAGATGCCTACAGGAGCCTAACTCCTTTCGAATCTCTCTTTCAGATGGATGCCTATAGGAGCCGAACTTCTTTCGAACTTCTCCTTCAGTCGGATTCCTCCAGGAGCCTAATTCCTTCCGGACTTCTCCTTTAATTGAATTCCTCCAGGAGCCGAACTCCTTCTAAACTTCTCCTTCAGTCAAATTCCTCCAAGAGCTCAACTCCTTTCGAACTTCTTCTTCAGTCGGATTTCTTCAGAAGCCTAACTCCTTCCTGACTTTTTCATCAGTCAAATTTCTTCAGGAGTCGAACTTTCAAATTTCTTCATCAGTCGAACTTCTTTAGCCGAGCTTCTCCACCAGTCGAACTCCTTCAACCGAACTTCTCCATCAGCCAGACTCCTTCTGAACTTCTCCATCAGTCAAACTCCATCTGGATTCCTCCAGCAGATTACTTTCAGATTTCAAGTAGCATTTCTCTCGGATGATCTCCTTTAGCCGCATTCCCTTGAGGAGTCCAAACTCCTCTGAAATTAATGTATGTCAAAGCTCTTCACCGATCAATGTCTGCTTCCTCTGAATTTTGATTATTGAATCTCAACGAATGATCACTATCAGTTTGATGGCATCTTTTTCTCTCCATACCGAATCCCACATGGCCTCGAGCGGCTCAGTATCGGACAGCTACGGCTGTCGCCATCAGTCTACTGTAGGCAGCGCTCCTCTTACGCGATCTTGAGCGGTCAGCTATTAGACGGCTATGGATGTCACTATCAGTCTGCAGGTGGCGCTCCTCTCATGCAGTTTCGAACGGCCAGCTATCAGACAGCTACGGCTGTCACTATCAGCTCTGAGCTCCATCTACAAAAGAAATCCTCCAGATACGTTTTCTCTAAGCTCTCTTCTTCTTTTCAGAACTCTGCCGAACTCTTTTCTGAGCACTTCATTTTTGTTAGCTAGAAGAGCTGACATGATCGTCGGGGGGTCCTACTGGAGCCACCACCATCAACTTCAGATGAAACTTTATTTTGCAAGTCACCGACGGCGACCTCATCTTCCTCGGCTCCAGCTCGATCCGACGTTAATCAGATTCTGCACTAACAATCTTAATGAATTATTATTGATTTTATGACCTTTCATTCTTTTAGATAAATAAAATGCATGAATACACTTTCATTTTCAGTGCCCTCATTGATTAGCTTGCTCTTTTGTTTTTATAGAAATTACTACTAGCTTGTTTATCCAATAAAAAACTTAACTTATTTAGGATATCTACCGATCAAAATTTATTTTCTTATTTTTGATCTTAATATTGTCTAGCCCATGAAGCTGATCTTAATTTATATTTCGAACACTTTAATGAATTATTATTGATTTTATAATCTTTCATTTTTTCTAGAAAAAGAATATGCATGAATACAGTTCTATATTTCAATCCCCTCATTTACTAGCTTGCTTCTTTTTTTCTTGCAGAAATTACTACTAGTTTGTTTATCCAATCAAAAACTTTAACTTATTTGGAATATCTACTGATCAAAATTTATTTCCTTACTTCTGATCTTAATATTATCTAGCCCATGAAGCTAATCTTAATTTATATTTCAAACACCTTAATGAATTATTGTTGATACTTTTTTTTATAGAAATTACTACTAGCTTGTTTATCTAATCAAAAACTTAACTTGTTTGGAATATCTGCTGATCACATCTAATCTTAATATTGTTTGGACCATAAAGTTGATCTTAATTTATATTTTGAATACCTTAATGAATTATTATTGGTTTTATAACCTTTCATTCTTTTTAGAAAAAAAATATGCATGAATACACTTGCATATTTCAGTGCTCTCATTTACTAGCTTATCTTTTTTCTTTTATAGAAATTAATATTAGTTTGTTTATCCAATCAAAAACTTAACTTGTTTGGGATATCTGCTAATCAAAATTTATTTTCTCATGTCTAATCTTCATAGTGTCTAGCTCGTGAAGCTGATCTTAATTTATATTTTGAACATCTTAATGAATTATTGTTGGTTTTATAACCTTTCATTCTTTTTTAAAAAAAGGATATGCATGAATACACTTCCATATTTTAGTGCCCTCATTTACTAGCTTATTTTTTTTTAGAAATTACTACTAGCTTATTTATCCAATCAAAAAACTTAACTTATTTAGAATATCTATTGATCAAAATTTATTTTCTCACTTCTAATCTTAATATTGTCTAGCCCATGAAGCTGATCTTAATTTGTATTTCGAACATCTTAATGAATTATTGTTGATTTTGTAATTTTTTATTTTTTTTAGAAAATGAATATGGATGAATACACTTTTATATTTCAATCCCCTCATTTACTAGCTTGCTTTTTTTTCTTCTAGAGATTACTATTAGTTTGTTTATCCAATAAAAAACTTAACTTATTTGGGATATCCGCTGATCAAAATTTATTTTCTCACTTTTGATTTTAATATTGTCTAGCTCATGAAACTGATCTTAATTTATATTTTAAATATTTTAATAAATTATTGGTGGTTTTGCAACTTTTCATTCTTTTTATAAAAGAAATATGTATGAATACACTTTCATATTTCAATGCTCATTACTAGCTTGCTTTTTTTTTTTATATAAAAATTTATTTTTTCTAGGAATAATTTTGATGAGCATAAAATAATTGAGAGGGGTACTAATGATTTTTATTCTTAAAGATATTTTTAAAAATTATTTTATAATTATCAAAAATTTTTGTATTATAAAAATTTGGTTAAAGATAGTCAATTTGAAATTTACTTGAGTTGGAGCAAAAATTAAAGTTTTTTGAAAGCCTCAAGAACTTCCAAGATGATGTCGATTCATTTGGAGGTGGTCTTAAATTATTTGAAAGCTTAAAAATGAAGATATGGTATTTTGGATAAGAAAGGATAATCTCTAGATCGATTCTTTTTCTTTGACAACTGGCACGTATAATCGGTACGCTAATTCTAAACTGGCATGCAAAAAGGAGCGACCTATGGAATGTCCTATGAAAAAAGGGATGACCTATAGGGCATTTTCTGTAGGTTCTGCGCATAAGATACAGAACACAGACTTTCTCATCTGCTGCAAAAGAGATGATCCATGGAGCACCCCCTAAAGGAACTGCACAAGACACAGAATGCTGTTTTCTCAAATGTGACGAAAGGGACGACCTAAAGGGTGCCCCCTATGATGAAATTTCTATAATGGCTATTTTTTTTCTCCATTCAACATATTTAATATTTTCTAAATGATCTCCAATGGCTACTATTCATCTTCTAGCATTGAATGAGGATTTAAAAGCTTTCAAAAAAGGAAGAAAGTCATCAAGAAAATCAAGTGAATATTCAGCTCAAAGAAAACTCAGTCCTATGCAAGAGAAGCATTGATTTCAAGCTCAACCACTTCTCCAACGTGTATTCAAGTCTTCAATCTCTTTGAAAGGATTCTTGAAAGCTTCCTCTCATTTGTATAAAGATTTTTTAAAGCTTTATTATGCTCATTAAGAAGCTAAGTATGCTTAACATGTATATTCTCTTTTACTCTATTTTACTACTTTAGGACTCAAGCTTTTGGAGATTTTCAAAGCTTGAGAAGGTTGATCCAAGCCTTGAATCGGATTATTTTTTGGTTGGCTTGTACTTGAAAAATAAATTTTTTCTAGCTTAGAATAGTTAGGATCGGAGGATCCGACGTTGTATTCATTTAAATACGTTAGTGGATTAAAATTTTCAAGTAGAAACTTAGGAAGTAGATGTAGGTGCAAGGATGCTGAACCACTATAAATCATCTTGTTTGTGTTGTTCTCTCTCCTTCCTCTTTACTTGCTCTATTGTGCTTATTTTTTTTTCATTAAATTAGATTCTTGCATCTTACTTACCTAACTTACCTCATTTCACTTAAAACTTCAAAAGCACATATTGCAATTATGTTTTTAAGTTTAAATTTTGAAAAAAAAATTTAATTCACCTCTTCCTCTTGGGTTGCATAGTTGGATGATAAGTAGTATCAGAGTCTGGTGCTCTAGCCTTTCTTAATTTCATTATCAAGAGCTAAAGATCTATGACAACTCAAGTAGATAGTTCACTTGTCGAGAGGCAATCTACAAATCGACCTCCACTTTTCAATGGATTAAATTATACTTATTGGAAAGCTCAGATGAAGATTTTTATTCAAGCTTTTGACTATAATATGTGGAGTGTAATAGTGAATAGACCTCACTCATCCATAAAATAAATTAATGGAAAGAACATTTCCAAACCTGAAAATGAGTGGGATGAGATTGATAAAAAGATAGCACAACTTAATGCAAAAGCCATGAATATTTTATACTATACCCTAGATGCAAATAAATTCAATAGAATTTCCACATGTAATTATGCTAAAAAGATATGGGATAGATTAGAGGTAACTCATGAAGGTACAAATCAGGTAAAAGAGTCTAAAATCAATATGCTTATCCATAGATATGAATTCTTTAAAATGAAGCCTGATGAGTCTATTACCCAAATGTTTACTCATTTCACTGATATCATTAATGAGCTCAAAATTCTTGGTAAGTCCCTATACTAATAGTGATCTTGTGAGAAAGGTACTTAGGTCTCTACCAAGAACTTAGAAAGCTAAAGTCACAGCTATTTAAGAGGTCAAGGATCTTAACATCCTACCATTGGGAGAGCTTCTTAGATCACTTATGACATACGAACTCACTATGAAGCAACATAGTGAAGAAAAAATAAAAAAGAAGAAGACTATTGCTCTCAAGTTCGTTATTCAAGAAGAAAAAGACTTGGACCAATCAAACAATGAAGATAATGATGAAGAACTTATACTCATCACTCAAAAATTTAAGAGGTTCATAAGAAGAGAAGATAAGAATTGAAAAGAAGGCCATTAACCAAGGAGAGCCTAGCAAAGAGAAAGAAAAAGAACAGCTCCTTATATGTTATGAATGTAAGAAGTCGGGACACTGTAGGTCCGAATATCCTCAACTTAAGAAGGGCTCAAAGAAGTTCAAAAAGAAGACCATGGTGGCAATTCGGAGCGACAGTGATGATTCAAGCTCCGATGATAACACCCATGAAGAAGCCAATCTTTGTCTCATGACACATAAAAATGAGGTAACATCTAAACCTTCAAATGACTTTACAATTTATGAATTGCAAGAGACTTTTAATGATTTATTAGATGATCTAAAAAAGTTAGAATTTAAGAACAAAGAGTTGGAAAAGCAAAATCAATATTTATTCAAAGAAAAAGAAGAAATTTTAGTTGAAAACAAAGCTCTAATTCAAGAAAATCAGAACCTAAAAATTAAAGTAAATAAGCTGAAATCTATAGTAGATAAATTTATCTTAAGTTTAAGTAAATTAAATATAATTCTAGAAAATCAAAGGGCTGTTTATGATAAAGCTGGTCTTGGTTATAACCCACTTAAGAAATAGTAATTTCTGAAGAATAAATTTGTGAACTCCCCTCAAAATACTGTTTCATGTTTCAGCTATGATAAATTAGGCCATAAATTCTTTGCATGCTATTTTAACAAATTTGGTAGCTCTCATGTAAAAATGATATGGGTTTCTAAAGGAACCATTACGACTAACCAAAAAGGACCTAAGAAAGCTTGGGTACCTAAAGTTAAAATCTAATTTTCTTGTAGGTATGTCTTGCATCTCGAGGATCAAAAAGGAGTTGGTATCTTGATAGTGAATGTTTAAGATATATGATCGATGATGAATCTCAATTCATTACTCTTGAAGCAAAAGATGGAGGGATGGTCACTTTTAGAGATAATGACAAATGGAAGATCATTGGAGTAGGTAACATTGGTATTACTCCCTTCATTTTTATTGAAAATATTTTGCTAGTAGATGGTCTCAAGCGTAATCTTTTAAGTATTAGTCAATTATATGGTAAGAATTTTAAAATTACTTTTGAATCTACTTTGTGCATTGTAACTAGTCCCACTAATGAAAACATGAGATTCATTGGATATAGGCATGAAAATATTTACATGGTAGGCTTGAATGATTTATCTTTGCAAAATATATAATGCTTAGTAGTAATGAATGCAAAGATTAGTAAAACTAGTTGGCTATGACATTGTAGACTTGCACATATAAGTATATACTCTCTTTCTAAATACATCAAAAAGGATTTAGTTGTTGGACTACTCAAACTAAATTTTGAAAAAGATAAAATATGTGATGCATGTCAATTAGAAAAATAAACTAGAGTTTCATTCAAAAGTAAAAACATTATTTCAACTTTTAGGTCATTGAAATTATTGCATATGAATTTATTTGGATCCACTAGAACTACAAGCTTAGGTAGAAAATGATATGGATTTATGATTATTGATGATTTCTTCTGATTTACATGGGTTTTATTTTTGACATCTAAGGATGAATTGTTTTCAACTTTTATCAAGTTTTATTGAAAAGTTTCAAATGAAAAAGATCTTCAAATTCTTAAAATTCATAGTGATCATGACATCGAGTTTAAAAATCATAATTTTAAAAAGTTTTATGATGAAAAGAACACTGATCATAACATTTCTGCACCTAGGACATCCCAACAAAATATGATAGTAGAAGAAAGAATAGAATACTTGAAGAAATGGCTCGTACCATACTATGTGAAAGCCATCTTTCAAAGTATTTTTGGACAGAGGCAATAAACATGACATGTTACATTTTAAATTATGCTCTAATTTGATTTCTTTTAAAGAAAACACCTTATGAACTTTGGAAAGGAAGAAAACCCAACATTGCTTACTTCCATGTCTTTGGTTGTTGATGCTTTATTTTAAATAATGGTAAAGATAAGTTGGGTAAGTTTGATGCTTAATCAGATGAAGCAATTTTTCTTGGTTATTCTATCTCTAGTAAAGTTTTTAGAGTTTTCAATAAAAGAACCTTAGTTGTAGAAGAATCAATAGATGTTATCTTTGATAAAGCTAATGATCTTCCAATAAGAAAGAGAGAGGATATTGATGATGCAGGTCAATTATTGAAGGTATGAATGAGCTTACTATAAAGAAGTCATTAGTCCAAAATGACAAGATACTTGAAGATAAAACTGAGGATGAAGATGAAGAATAACAAGATCAACAAGAACAATCCAAAGGTTCAAATGATCTTCCAAAAGAATGAAGGTATATTCACAATCATCCCAAAAAACTCATCATTGATGATCCTACACATGGGGTAAGAACTCGATCCTCACTAAGAGATATGAATAATTATTTTGCTTTTATCTCTCATTTTGAACTAAAAACTATTGATGAAACTGAAAAAGATCATAATTGGATAAATGCAATGCAAGAAGAACTTAATCGATTTAAAAGTAATAATGTATGGACCCTAGTTGAAAGTCCAAAAGATCATCCTATAATTGAAATAAAATAGATTTTTAGAAATAAATTAGATAAAAATGAAAATATCATAAGAAACAAAGTAAGATTATTAGCTAAAGGATATAACCAATAAGAAGGAATTGATTTTGATGAGACTTTGGCACCTGTTGCTAGACTAGAAGCTATAAGACACTTACTTGTTTATGCATATTTTATGAACTTCAAATTATTTCAAATGGATGTAAAAAGTGTTAGGGTTTGATGCCTTAAATTTAACCCATAGTAAGAAGAGAATTAGTTTTTAGTATAGCAGTCGGGCCGGCTCTGATACACGGTCGAGCTAGCTCGGATTGAGATCGAGTTGACTCGAAGCACAATTGAGCCAGCTCTCTTAGGTAGACAGACAATAGGAGTCTGGACGAGATGCAGTCAAGCCAGCTCGACTCCTGATCGAGTCGACTCGATGAAGGCGAATAGAACATGATGAAATTTTTTTTCTATTTGGACTTGGATTGTGATTAATCCAAGAGGTCTACGGGAGTTGCACGTGGACCATAGGATCCAACGGCTATGGAGGGTTGCGGTCGTGATCTGAAGGTCGAAAAATATTTTAAGACTCTATCAAGGACATGTTTGACTCATATTAAGAGAATGAGCCCTTTTAGGACTCTTGTAAACTTTTGAGAAGAGGATTCTCATCCTATTTAAAGGACTGAGGTGCTGTGGAGCAAAAAAGATGGCATGTGTGGCGTGAGAGACATGTAGAGAGGCTCAGACAGCCATCGAGAGGAGCTTGATAGAGCATCGAGTATGTATAGCCCGCAAAAGAGAGAAGCAATAGGTGAATAGCATCCAACGAGGAGGCTATGAGGGTAGAGCATCTTGTAGCTTCTTTGGGTCTCTTTAGGATCATAAGAGAGCTTTTGTGAGGATAGCTTCTAGTTGAGAGAGATTTATATATGGTGAGTTGAGAGTGGGTGTTCTCCTCTTATACCTATTTTTTTCTTTCGTAGTGAAGCTTTGCATGTCCCATGGAGGTAAGCCTTTAGGTTGATCCTTATACTTGATTATTTTTTTATTTTATTTCTTCTTTTTTTCTATCGTAATAATTTAATACTAGATCCTTAACAAGTAGTATTAGAGTAGCTGATATCCCAATAATTTGGTATCGGAGCGAGTTGATACCATAACAATTGGTATCAGAGCTAGATAATACTAGAGCATAGATTATAGTGGTGGATAGAGATTGAAGAATATGAAGAAGACAAGCACAATCAAGACAGAAATCAATAGGTTCGATGGGAAAGATAATTTTTTCTTATCGCAAGTAAGGATAAAGGATGTCCTCATCCAACATGGGTTGATCGATGTTCTCTTATATGACGAGATGCCAGCCAGCATAGAGGTGAAAGATTGGAAGCGAATCTAGATGCAGGCGGTGAGCACGATCCGCTTGTACCTAGCGAATGATATGGTGATCTATGTACTAGGCGAGACTTTTCCGACGGTACTGTGGTTGAAGCTCGAGGAGTTATACATGACGAAGTCGCTCACCAACATGCTATTCCTTTGGAGGTAGTTCTACCAGCTATGGATGGACGAAGGCCAGTGCATGCGGGAGCATCTATCTAACTTTTAGAAGATCCTTTCCGACCTTCTCAATGTTGGTGAAAATATTGAGAAGAAGTTCAGGGCGTTGGTCTTACTAGCGTCGCTCCCTCCTTTGCAATGAGTCCTTGGTGACTGATCTTTTAGTGAAAAAGAGTACCATCAAGATGGACGAGGTCACTACAGCGATACTCCAGAATGAGGTTCTCAGAAGGAAGAATCCAGCTTCGAGGTTAGATGGCGGTAGCTCAGCTTTGATAGTTTTTGTAGGAATAGAAGGCAGTAGATGGAGCGGCAGAGAATCGCGAGGAGGATGATCCAGATCTAAGATGAGGGATCCTAGCAAGATCAGATGCCATAGGTGCGATGAGTTGGGGCATCGAGTCAAGGATTGCCCATAACTCAAGGATCAGATGAGGGCTACTGTAGCGATGGTCAGTAGCGAGTCAGAGGATGATGTCCTGGAGATATCTAATAAGGTATCTAGTTTTTTCTAGTAGTAGATTTTAGATTCTATATGCACATATCATATTTGTTGTAGAAAGAAGTAGTTTGACTTCCTAAAGAGCAGTGATGATACTGTTTATCTACCAGATGGATTGAGCTATATGATTAGAGGCATCGGGATGGTCAGCTGGAAGATACATGATGGTGTAGTGAGAAGATTGCGGGAGATCCGATACATACCCAATTTCAGATAGAATCTTATCTCGCTGAGCAGACTAGATTCAAATGGCTATAGATGGATAGCTGGTGATGGAATCCTGAAGGTCATGCACAGCGATAGGATGATATTGGAGGAAAAGAAAAAGATAAGAGAATATTATTATCTGATAGGAAGCTCAGTGTGAGGTAGAGCTTCAGAAGCTAGAGGGAGCCTAGTGCGAGATGGAGCTCTAAGTGGAGATGGATCGGACACGAGACGGGAGACTCAGGAGGACAAGAGGCAATGTCGTAGAGTGAAGTTCTTATTATTGCAGAAGAATTTCTCAAGCAGGTCTTTGTCAAAATGGACATAGCCCATGACAGAGGTGGGATCAAGCGACCTAGCTTGACTCCCACGTTTGTCCATCCATGATCAGCAGGCATGCCCAAGGGCATGGGGGCGAGATGGATCATAAGCCCTCAAAGTCGGATGGAGATCGAATGTCGAGTCGAGGTGGAGATTATTAGAATTTGATGCCTTAAATTCAATCCACAGCAAGAAGAGAATCACTTTTCAATACAGCAGTCAGGCCGGCTTTGATATGCAGTCGAGCTGGCTCGGATTGAGATTGAGCCGACTCGAACCATAACCGAGCCGACTCTCTCAGGCAGATAGATAGTAGGAGTTCGAGTGAGATGTAGTCAAGCTAGCTCAACTTCTGATCGAGCTAGCTCGATGGAGGTGAATAGAACATGATGGAATTTTTTTTCTATTTGGATTTGGATTATGATTAATCCAAGAGGTCTACGGGAGTTGTACGTGGACCATAGGATCCAACGGCAATGGAGGGTTACGGTCATGAGTTGAAGGTCAAAAAATATTTTAAGACTCCATCAAGGATATGTTTGACTCATATTAGGAGAACAAGCCCTGTTAGGACTCATGTAAACTACTGAGAAGAGGATTCTCATCTTATTTAAAGGACTGAGTGAAGAAAAATCATGATTTCTCAGATCAGATTCGTTCAGATCTGATTAGATCAAGAGATATATTTCAAAAATTTTTTCTTTAATCTAGATCAGATCTAAGATATTTCAGATCTAATTATTATTATTTTAAAAATTAAAATAAAATTAGATAAATTAAATCAGATTTAATTTTCTTGATATGGGTAATCCTATTATCCGTTGATGATCTTGTTTGCAGCGGAAGGTTCTGGATCTAGCCACGCAAGCGCCTGGCCTCTATCGGTATTCACTCGGGCTGAATATGAAGATCCTCTTATTCTCTATCATGCCTCCAAAAATTAGATCTGGATCTGATCTGAAGGATCTTCAAAACTCCTTTTGAAGATCAGCAGTCGTCCTTTGCAGCAGCGCAACCTTCTAGCTTTCAGTTGCCTTTCTTTGATCTGAATCGCACCAACCAAAAATCTAAAACTCCTTTTGGATGTGGAGAGGAAGGGGAGAAGGTGGTTTGGCATGGAGGAAGAGAGGAGAGGCAGCCTTGGGCGTGGGGAATTGTGATTCCTTTCAATCACTTTCAATCACAATCTGGGTTGGGCGCAGGATCTTATTTATAGACTGTCTGTGATCCAACTTCTCTTCTTCCCAACCAATCATAACTCTTTGTGAAATCAGATCTAAATCTAATTGGTGGAAATAGAGACCCCTGAATTCCTCCTTAGAGGGCGTCTAAGACCAGTTAAAGTTGGTTCTTAGGAGAACTCTAATTGGAATCCAAAAAGGAGATGGAGTCCTTATCCAACAGGGACTCCTAGGCGCCTTCAACTTGGGCACACGCCAAGGGTGGCGTGCGCCCTCTTTCTTATCAGGTTCTGGCAGGGAGACAGGCCCCCACCAGCTCTCCAATAGGTGCGTGACATGTGGTCAAAAGTCAAAGTGTCTATGGTCAACATTTGACCAGTCAAAGTTAGACTTTTGACCAAAGTCAAAGAACAAGAAATAGTAGGTCACCAAAAATGCCAGGTAATATCTTACGAAATAAGACAACCTTTTCTAACTTGGACAACCTCCAATCAGACCATATGAAGGCCTCTGATTGAGCACAAACTCCTTTGGCTCAGTCAGGACAACTTATTTATGATAGCAAAAGAAGTACGTTAGGTTCAATCGAGTGCTAGCATGATTTTTTTGAACCTAATTGAATCTCATTCAGATCAATTGAACTAGATCAGTTCAATTGATGATCATCAGATTCAAACCCTTGTTTGTGTAACCCAGTTAGGTTTAGTTCTGTATGATAATAAAATATGTCATGATCTCTATCATCGACATCATCAAAATTCCTTTCGATGGATCAGAACTCTTCTGATTCGAACAGCTAGAATGATTGATCATCTAAATTATTCTAATTGCTCCTAAAATCCACCAGTGACACCTAGCAGTATATGGTGGCAACCCATCAGAGCTGAATGCGAACCTCTTGGTGCAGCTTCCTATGTGATTAAGTTCTTCTATCTTGAGCCCCGATCAGATTAGGGTTAAGGTAAACTCATCAAACCCTAGTCTCTGTCATATGATGTAATCATTCGATTCGAGTTCTGATGTAAAAATCTAAATAGAAACTCTTTCTATTATTTCACTCTGCCATGGCCATGGACTTCTGGACTTGATTCTCATGATTATCATAGGGCTGCTCCTCTACCACCGAGGTAGATAGATTCCATCTTGATGCTATTCAGTTCCTACAATGAACATGCTATAGCCAACATACACCTCAGGGTTCCATATGGCTAGGAGATCGAGTAATGGTGTAGTCAAACTATAACACCCTCAAGGTGAACTATCGATGCACCTCAGGTCAAAGAACTAGATACACTACTGCAGCATCGAGTCAGTCATTGACGAGAAGGTAGACTCCCTAATGACTACTCGAGGTGGTCACGCTCAGTGCCCTCGTTCTCTAACGAGTACCTGTACTCTCACTCTGGTGTCTCCACACCGTAGACTCAAGACTCATCTACTAAAGAGAAGTGATTGTACACCAACCTTCCGGATCAATCACCATCCTCGTGATGATCCTATGGTCGGGAGCATTTTATGAGTTAATAATGATTATTCATGTCTTAAATTTTCAACTCTTGAAAATATGAATTATCATTACCATTAACTCAAAGGATGTATCACAGACACTAAATACACATATGTGATAGAAAATAATCCATTTTATTGATATTAGTCAAAATTATAATTTTGCCCCTAGAAGTGTATTACAAGTGTCAGCCAATTCTGGCTTCTAGGGCACATATATCTAACACTGAGGTGCCATGGAGCAAAAGAGGTGGCGCGTGTAGCATGAGAGGCATATAGAGAGACTCAGATAACCATCAAGAGGAGCTTGGCAGAGCGTCGAGTTCATGCAGCTTGCGAGAGAGAAACAATAGGTGCATAGCATCCAACGAGGAGGCTGTGAAGGCAGAACATCTTGTAGCTTCTGTGGATCTCTTTGAAATTCTAAGAGAACTATTGTGAGGATAGCTTCTAGTTGAGAGAGATTTATGTATGATGAATTGAGAGTGGATGTTCTCCTGTTATATCTATTTTTCTCTTTTATAGTGAAGCTTTGCATGCTCCATGGAGGTGAACCTTTAGGCTGATCCACGTACTTGATTATTTTCTTATTTTATTTTTTGCTTCTTTCTATTGCAATAATTTAGTACTAGATTCTTAATAAGTGATATCAGAGTAGATAATATCTCAATAGTTTGATATTAGAGCGAGTTGATACCACAATAAAAAGTGCTTTTCTAAATGGATTCATTATGAAAGAAGCATGTGTAGAGCAGTCCCCTGGTTTTAAAAATCATACTTTCTAAAATCATGTTTTCAAATTAAATAAAAATTTATATGGTTTAAAATAAGCTCCTAGAGCTTGGTATGAAAGATTAACCAAATTTTTGCTAGAAAATGGTTTAAGAGGAAAAATAGATATAACTCTTTTTATAAAAAGAAAGGTTGATGATATTCTTATGACATAAATATATGTTGATGATATCATTTTTGGATCAATTAATGAAACTTTATACCAAGATTTTGCTAAGCTCATGTAGGGAGAGTTCGAGATGAGCATGATGGGAGAACTCACTTTTTTTCTCGGACTTCAAATTAAGCAATTTAAAGATGGGATCTTCATGAGCCAAAGCAAGTACACAAAGAAACTATTAAAAAGATTTGGAATGGAGACCTCTAAATGCATTGGCACACCTATGAGTCCTTCATGTAAGCTTGACAAGGATGAAAATGATAAGAGTCGCTACTACATAAAAGGGCTATGGTAGTGGTTCGTAACTACTATCGTAGCCCAAAAAACTGCTGCCATAGGCTATGACAGCGATTATTTAACCACTACTACTGCAACCATCATCGTAGCTTTATAGTAGTGGTTGTTTGAATCACTGTCATAGATAGCCTATTGCAGCGGTTTATAAACTGTTGCAATAGATCGACCTACAGCAGTGGTTATATAACCATTGTTATAGGTTATCTACAGTAGCAGTTACATAATCACTACCATAGATCTAATGCAGTGGTTGACACCGTTTGCATTAGAAACCTATGGTAGTGATTGGTATGGATATGGCAGCGATTATAAAACCACTACCATAGATCTTGAATAATTAAAAAAATTAAAATTTTTATTTTTATATATTTTATCTGATAAATATAGATATATAACATAAGAAAATATAATAAACACAAAAATTATTCTAAAATACTAAAATTTTATTATCGAATAAAATTTATTATAATATTTTTTTTAAAAAATAAAATACATCAAAAGTCTTCTAAATCTACATCATTATCGTCGTCATCGAGAGGCGGAGCCGAAGTTGGAGTTGGTGCTGGAGCTGGAGCCAAAGCTGGAGCTAGAGCTGGAATGTGGGCCAACATATCCTCAAAGCTCGTGACTCCAAAATGTGCGCTGGGCATCGACATCATATCTCTCATGATGCCCTTCAGATGAGATGCATGCTCCTCAGTCCGATCTATCCGCATCGTAGCATGATCTATCCGTGCCAATGCCTCCTCAAGCTCCTCTCAACTGACGACACTGAAAGTATATGAGGAGATGCTCGTCTCGGACCAGTAGCTCATCGACGTGTGTCCGGATCTACATCGAATTCTTCTAGAGTGCTCAAGCCTCAAGATCTGAGACAGATGGTCATGGGGCTCAGAGGTATCTAAGCCCTCGCTCGCGAGCGCATCTAACTGATTCTATAATTATAAATTAAAATAAAATTTTATAAGAAATGCTATAATACTAATCATATATACTAATATATTTAATACCTACAAAAATACGCCCGATAGCGGGGTTCATCGGCCTGCTCATCTTATCCGTGCAGTTGGATCGAAAGATCTCGCTACGGTTGGGCATTACTCTATCTCTCATCAGTTATAATAAAGAATAAATTTATCAAAAAGATGATAAAAAATATGAATTTAATTTATCTAGTAAGATTTAAAATTAATTATCTCTCTATGCACACGACTGGCCATAGACTCGCAGCCTAGAGTGTGCATATACTCCTAGGCTGCACAGTTTTCCTGGTTTTGATGGGAGATAGCCTAACAAGTATTTAAATAAATAATAAATATTTAAAAAATATTTAAATAAAATTTTAAGCATATTAAAAAATTTAAAAGTTAGAAATTTTACCTCGAACTCCTGGCTCCTCCAGTGTCTAACCATCCTCTCGCACTGACTCGGAGGACAGTCCTATATCCAGGGAACAAGCTTCTTTGGAGTGTCTCATCGATGTTCGAGCCATCCTCTATGGAGCTTGACCTTGTAACCCCGGTACAACTTTTTGATCTTTCTTAGTCGGGCATTTTGAGCCCTCTCATGATCGAAAAAGTCGTACCTGCTCTATACAAAGTTATCAAAAATCAGTTATAAAATTATTCTAATCAAATATATATAGTGTAAACATATAAAATGTATAAATATAACTGAGATATGCGTACTTATCCATATCTTCTTCCATATCTGGTCTCTGACGGCAGCATCCATCAAATGCCAGTCTTTGGGCTTTATGGGAATGATGTCCGATCGCCTCATAAGCACTCCAAAAAAAAAATGCATCTTCCACGCGATCTTCCCTACCGACCTCCCCTCCACATTGTAATAGACCATCACCTGATGCTGGTGGTTCCACACGTGTGCCATACGTGTGGGATCGCAAAATGTCTGACTGGATGATGCATCTATAATGTAAATACGTTATGCAAATATATAAGTGTACAAATACTATATAAAAAATAAAGTTATGTTAATATAATAAAAACATACACTCAGATGCTTGCGTAGTAGCATGTATCTCAGATATGGACGATGGTAGAGGCTTAGCTGTCAGTGGAGTAGATGCCACCGATGGAGTAGATGTCATCGATGGCGTAGATGCTGGTGGTGGAGGTCCCTAAGTAGCCGATGTCGAGGTGGATGGAGTATGCTCCGACTGCTCCTTGGATGTTGAACTGCGCGTAACCCACCGAGGGGCAGGAGTGAAAGCTAGATGGCATTTCGGTGCCATCGTGATCTATAACGTTAATGAACATTAATCAATATAACTTGTTGAACAATAATTTTAGTATAGCATCAATAAATAGTCTCTAATATGTACACTAATCAATTGACGGGTCTATCGTTATGCAATGCAATAAATAAAAGCAACAAGATATAAACATCCAAAAAATGTTATGCAATAAATTCTACAACAAAAATTATATTCATAAATAATTAAGGATGAGCAACAATTGTAGATTTGATCTCTTTCATGAACCTTGATGTTAATCCAGAAATTGGAAAGAACAACAAAATAGATGATGGTGGCACCTTAGGGCTTAAAGTTGGAACCTTAGAGAGACATATCAAATTCTATTCACTCAGAAGCCGAGCTGGCTTCGTGCCTGAGACATTCGGCTCGAGTCCTCCTCCAGCCAAC
Organism: Cocos nucifera; assembly: GCA_006176705.1. Classification (NCBI taxonomy): domain Eukaryota; kingdom Viridiplantae; phylum Streptophyta; class Magnoliopsida; order Arecales; family Arecaceae; genus Cocos; species Cocos nucifera. The sequence continues at coordinate 375,298 of QRFJ01000260.1, read as the reverse complement.
TCGATCATGACCCGAGCTGGCTCGGCTGCATATCCGAGCTAGCTTGGCTGTGTGCCATCCCCTCGATCACTCCCTCTCTCCCTCGCTCGATCTCTCTCACCGACAATGGTGGTGAGGCCGAACCCCTCCCTCCCAACTTTTTCATCTCTCGATCTTCCTCTCTTCCTCTCTCGATCTCCCTCACCGACGAGGTCGGACCTCATCCCTCCCTCTCTCACTCTCTCGATCTCCCTCGTCGGCAAGGCCAGACCCCATCCCTCCCAGTGATGCTGATGAGGCCGGACCCCCTTCCTTCCTCTCTCGCTCTCTCGATCTCCCACTCTCGCTCTCTCGATCTCCCTCATCGGTGAGTCAGACCCCCTCCCTCCTAATGATGGCGGCGAGGTCGGACCCCCTCCCTCCCAATGATGGCAGCGAGATTGGACCCCTCCCTTCCTCTCTCCCTCTCTCGATCTCCCTCATTGGCAATGGCGGCGAGGTCAGACCCCCTCCCTCCCTCCCTCCCTACCACTCTCGATCTCCCTTATCGACGGTCGGCGAGCCGACCGGCCCTCCCTCTCTCAATCTGTCGGTCTCCCTCTCAGTCTCTCAGTTTCTTAGTTTCGGATCCCAAAATTAAGTCCAACCTTTCGGGATCTATTAGGATCCGGATCTGGTACTTCAAGTATAGATCCATCGAATATTTGAATTTGGATTCGGTACCAGTAATTAAAATTAGATCCGGATCTGAATATCCAAGTTTCAATCCAAAAACTATGGCATGCAGATAATTATAATATTTATAATAAATATTTATAATATTTATTATAAATATTTTATAAATTATTATAATTATACATGATTAATAATTAATACTATAAAATTAAAAAAATTATACGTACGGCTATAAAGAGTGGATTGTATCAAAAGCTTCGAGGATCACCGACGATGATGCTAGAAGAGGACGACGACACTAGAGATAACCTGCGAAATAAAATCAAGATAGTGAGATAGAGAAGAGAAAGAAAGAGAAAAAGAGAGAGAGTAGAAGCGTCGGGATGGGAGGCCAAGGGGAGGGGGCATAGTGACGAGGAGCTCGGAAGGCACAATGATGGAAGGGTCGGCGATCGGGAGGGAGAGTGTGGGGGGCCGGGTGGGGGGTGGTGGGGAGGGGCAGCCGAGGATGGGGGGGCTGGGGTGGCAGGGAGGGGCCGCCGGGGATGGGGGAAGGAGTGGCGATCGAGGAAGGGTGGGGGGCTGGATGGGGGGTGGCGGGGAGGGGCGGTCGGAGATGGGGGGTTAGGGGGTGGCAGGGTGGCGTGGAGGGGCAGCCGGGGATGGGGGAAGGTGGGGCAGTTGGGTGGGGGTGATGGGGAGGAGCGGTTGAGGATTGAGGGGAAGAAGGGACGGTCGGGGATCGGATGGGGGGTGGGGTGGCTGAGTGGGGGGTGGCGGGAGGGGGCGATCGGATATGGGGGCTGGGGTGGCAGGGTGGTGGGTAGGGGCGACTGGTGATGGAGGAAGGAGGGGCGGCCGGGGGAGGGTGGGGGGCCGGGTGGGGGTGGCAGGTGGTGGAGAGGAGCGGTCGGGGATGGACGGAAGGAGGGCCGGCTGAGGGGAGTGTGGGGGGTGGGGGGCCGGTGAGAGGTGGTGGGTGGTGGGGAGGGCGGTCGGGATGGGGGAGCCGGAGGGGGAGGGGGAAGGAGGGGGGTTGGGTGGGCGGTGGCGGGTGGCGGAGAGGGGCCACCGGGGATGGGGGCCAGAGGGGGAGAGGGAAGGAGGGGCGATGCTGGCCGAGGGGGAAGGAAGGGCAGCGTCGGTAGGGGGGAAGAAGCCTCACCGACGATGGAGAGGAGGGGGAAGAGACAGAGAGAGAGATCAAGCACGCACGAAAGTGAAGCAGAAAAAATTTAAAATTTTTTTAACCTAACCTACGGTAGAGGTTATCGAACCATTACTATAGATCTATGATAGTGGTTATCCAAAATCGCTGCCATAGATCTATGGCAGCAGTTCTATAACCACTGCTGTTGATTTATAGCAGCGGTTTTTGATAACCGCTGTCGTAGGTTGAAAATAATTTTTTTTATTTTTTTTAAATATTATATAATTTAAAATTTAATATTCATCTTTATCATTCATTATCTAAATAATTATTATTAGAGTATCGTTGCAAAAGATCGACTCAATCCGATGGTCATAGCTTCATCAATTCGAAAAATTCGATTTCGATGATCACGAATGATGATACGATGATTTGATAGATGGAGACCTTCGATGGATCCAAAAATCTATAATGATGATTTCGATGATGTTTGTAGCATACTATCAAAGTTTCACTTCAATCGGATATCGTTATCATGGTCAATTTAGTATGAAATAATTTCGACCGTTAAATTAGAAACAAACGATCAAAGGGTTAAATGGCATTCGATTATGAGATAATTTTTTAGTTAAATGATTTTTATTTAATTTTAAATATTTTATACGATGATGATAGTAAAATTTAAATTATTTTTATATAAATTATTCATGTTAAGCAGATATTGCAAAAGCACGTGCATAACAACCAGTGAAGTTTTAGAATGATTATCAAAAGATGTATAGTTTTAGATTATTCTTCATCTCACAAGTTGAATTTTATAATCACCATCATAAAAAATGATTAAAGTAGTAGCTAAGATCATTTATAAGAAAATTATCTCATAATCGGACACCGTTTGGTTCTTTGATCACTCGTTTATCATTTAATGGCTGAAACTAACCTATACTAAATTGACTAAGATAATGATATTCGATTGAAGTAAAACTTTGATAGTATGCTACAAATATCATCAAGATCATCGTTGCAGATTTTTGGATCCATCGGAGGTCTCCATCTATCAGATCATTGCATCATCGTTCGTAGTCGTCGAAATCAAATTTTTTTGATTGACGGAGCTAGGGCCATCGGATCGAGAAAATCTTTTACGATGATATTCTAATGATAATTATTTAGATAATGAACGATGAAGATGGACATTAAATTTTAAAATTATATAATATTTAAAAAAATATATATGACAGCGGTTATAATTAACTGTTGCCATGAATAAGCTTATAGCAGTGGTTCCTACTAACCACTGCTATAGATCTGACTTATGGCAGCGGTTTCACTAAATGCTGTTATCTATAGCAATGGTTTTTTTATAACCGTTGCTATAGGTCCGACCTATAGCAGTGGTTAAGAAAAATCGCTGCCGTAGGATCTATGGTAGCGGTTTCAAAAATCGCTGTCATAGTATGCGCTGCCATAGACCATTTTTGTAGTAGTGAGTGTTGATTTAAAGCTTTATAGAGGCATGATAGGATTCTTATTATATCTTACTGCTAGTAGACCGGATATCATGTTCAGTATTTGTATGTGCAAGATTTCAATCCAATCCTAAAGAATCTCACTTAAATGCTGCTAAAAGAATCTTGAAATATTTATATGGAATTCAAACTTTAGGCTTATAGTTTTTCAAATAATCATCCATAAATTTGATCGGATACTCAGATGTAGACTTTGCTGGATGTAAATTAGATAGAAAAAGTACTAGTGAAATGTGCCAATTTTTCGGTATAAACTTAATCTCTTAGTTTAGTAAGAAATAAAATTTGGTGGCATTGTTTATGGTTGAGGTCAAATACATTGCAGCTGAAAGTTGTTATGCTCAAATCTTGTGGATTAAGCAACAACTCGAAGATTTTGGAGTAAAACTTAATAACATTCCTATAAAATATGATAATACTAGTGCCATCAACTTAACTAAAAATCCAATCCAATATTCTAGGTCAAAACATAGAAATTAGATATCATTTCATAAGAGAGCATGTGCAAATAATGATGTATTGATTGACTTTGTTTGCTTTGAAAAATAATTGACAGACATCTTTACAAAATCTTTGATTGAAGATAAATTTTGTGAAATTAGAAGGAAGTTAGGTATCTTGGATCCACTATCTTAATGATCTCAAGTGGTCTTTCTCAAAATCACTCTATCAATGAATCTTTTAAAATGGAATTCACTCATTCTTCTTATCAAAAATTTCTTGATTCTCACTCTTGATCTCTATTTTGTTCAAAAAGAGGCTAAATTGAATTTTTGATTTGGATGGGACACCCCCTAGGTCGTCCCATGCAAAAAGGGACGTCCTAAGGGACACCCCAAAAGGTATTTTTATCCTTCTTCCAAATTTTTTTCGAGCTTTAAGAAAATGGAATACTGTTCATCTCTCCATTTTTCATAGGTTGCCTCCTTCTCTTCTTTCACTCAAGCGTTCATCTCTTTCCTTCCACCGAACCTATTCTTGCCAAAATTCCTCCGTAACCATCTTCCAAATCGCTCGAAACCTCCTTCAAAATGTTCTCTCGACCATCCTCTATCCTTTCCCTCTTCTATTTCGACCTTTTCTTCTTTGTTTCTAAACCTACCGCAAGCCCTAATCTTCAACCAAACCCAAGCTCTTCTTGGCAAAATCCGCAAATCGCTCGCATATTTGGTCTTTCTTCACTCATTCCACCTTGATCTTGCTGCTCCCACTATTGCTCGACAAATGGCACCTCAGATGAAGCTTCCATCACGTCGAAAGTCCACCCATGGGCTAGAAGAATAGAGAAAGAAGAAGGCTGCATCTACTTCAGAACCGGCACCTGTTCCAACATCCCCTGTTTCTCTGATAACTTTCAACAATAAACCCCTTTCTGATAGAAAGATTGCTCTAGGAAGAAACATTGATTTTTAATTTCTAGAAAAAGATAAATTTTTATTTGATGAAAAGATAAAATCTTTGGATTGGGGTTCATTATGCACTTTGAAAGAAATAATTTTTATTGATTTAGTTTGAAAATTTTATCAAAACTTTATTTTTTCTGATGGAAAAGTGAGTTTCCTAGTTAAGAAAGTTGAAGTGGAGTTTGATGCTCAGCAGTTAGGCTTTCTCATCCATCTGTCCTATGAAGGATCTACCTCTAACAGACTATTAAATAAAGAAGATGGGCTAAGATCTGTTTTACAAAAGGATGAAGTTAGTAGGATTGAAAAATTGGATGCTAGTAGAGACCTCAGTGTGGAAATGAGGGTACTCCATCACATTATCTGTACTATTTTTTTCTCTAGAGCTGGTAGGTTTGACTTTATATCTAGTAGGAATTTGTGTATTATGTATCATATTGTGTGTGAAATTTCTTTGAACTTACCATCCTTGATGATTGTTGCCATGCTAGAGGCAGTGACTAGATTAAAAGTCCTTTTACCATATGGCATGGCACTCACTAGGATTTTTAGGAGCTTTGAAGTAGATTTTGAGGGAGAGGTTGCTGTCTACTTAGCCCAAACTAACACTTACAATGCAAATTCTTTGCATCATATGGGTTATATTCGAATTGGTGATTGATGGACTAGAGATGGTAAAGTAGCGGAGGAGGATGGAGCAGAGGAGGAGAGGCCGTCTTCACCTCCTCATGATCGTAGAGCATCTCCTAATATCCTATTTGTATCTGATGTCGAGGCTGGTCCCTCCAAGTTTGTGAGGAGGGATGCACCTATACCATCATCTATGAGCAGAGATATAGCCATCAGATTTGAAGATGATCAGCTTAGGATGATTGCCGACCTTCTATTATAGTCGATTGCCGACCTTTATCTTGATAGATCATCGATCTTGTATCTCAGCAGATTGCCGACCATGTATCACAGTAGGTTGCCAATCGTTTGTCTCAGCAGATGGCCAGTAAGGGCACTTCGAGCTTCTCTTAGGGGGAGAGATCTTAGGCTAATCCTCTACCAGTCGATGGCTCCACATATCATGATAGTATTTTAGATGCTTACTACGATGTTGGCTCATTTTGAGGAGCTAGAGGGTTCAGTACTGAGATTGATAGAGAGAGTGTTGGATCTTCAAAGGCATGTGATGAGGTTGGGGATCCCTCGGTCGAAAAAGTTTGTTCTCCTAATTTCTACTTTGTCGGTGGAGGGTGATAGTCTTCGTCATGCTCTGGAGGTTGGGATTCAGTCCTTGAGGCATGAGACCAGAGGATCTAGTGAGGATGTCTCTACTGCTATTATTACACTCATACAGTCCTTGTTGAGAGTAGTGGAATAGCTTGATTCCGTTTGACTTATCCTTCTATCCCAGACATCATCTTTCTTCGCAGTTGGATCCTCTCGTCCTCCTATTCGTGCCACTCCTGCTCGTGCACGTACTTCTACCTATGGCCAAGGTAGATGTGGTCAAGGATGTGTCCATGGACTTGATCCTGATACTCCTCATCGTATTTCAGATTCTTCATCTGATTTTGATGCCTCCAGCCATGATATTTATTAGATCTAGTATAGTCAGACTTATGTATTTAGGATCTAGCTAGGCCTTTATATTTTTTTGTTGTATTTTTGCTTATCTATGTTTTGAAGGCCTATAACTTATATTTGAATGAATATTGTACCTTGACTCTGGTTTTGATGATTTGGTTAATATGACTCTTGTTATCTTTTGGATATATATAATGCCTATGAATGCAATGAATCATGTACCTTGCACAATTCATATAATCTTGGAATGTCTATGACTTATAACTTTGGTTTATAAATGCTGTTTATACTCATAATGAAATATTAATTCAGTAGCAGAATATAGAAAATTTATTGAGGGAGAGTTTTTTATTTTTATTTTTATGTTTGATGATGTCAAAAAGGAGGAGAGGTATCATTCATTAAAAAATATTAACATATTGTGCATGCAAATAGTATAAGTAAATTAAAAGTGAAATAAATTGTTAATGTTTCAAGTTTATTGTAAGAGTTTCATAGTCAAATTGCTGAAATTCAATACTTAATATAAAAATAATAAATATATTATTTTTAAAACCTTTGTTATGCTTTCGTTGAAGGCATGCTTTTTTTTTTCCTGCATCCTATATTGTCAAAAATTGCTGAATTTTTCATGAAAAATGCAATATGTGCAAAACAACAACCTAAATTAGATGCATTTGAACTCATCACTTGCATATATCTATTTTTGAGCTTCTTAACCTAAAATGATATCTCTCTATTCACTATCAAATTTACATATTTTTTCTTATACTCAATTATTTTATCATCATAAAAAAAGAGGAGATTGTTGCTCCTAGGAATGATTTTGATGAGCACAAAATAATTAAGAGAGATATTAATGATTTCTATTCATGGAGATATTTTTAAAAGTTATTTCAGGATTTTCAAAAATATTTATATTATAAAAACTTGGTTAAAGATGGTCAATTTGAAATTTACTTGAGTTAGAGCAAAAATTCAAATTTTTTGAAAGTCTCAAGAACTTCCAAGATATTGTCGATTCATTTGAAGGTGGTCTCAAATTATTTGAAAGCTTAAAAGTGAATATATGATATTTTAGATAAAAGAGGGCGATCCTTAGATTGATCCTTTTTCTTTGGCAACTAGCACGCAAGATCGACATGCTAATTCTGAATTAACATGCAAAAAAGGGCGACCTATGGGATGCCCCATGAAAAAGGGGCGACCTATGGGGCGCTCCTTACAGGAACTGCACAAGATATAGAATGCAGACTTTCTCGCCTATTGCAAAAGGGATGACCCATGGGACGCCTCCTAAAGAAACTACACAAGATACAGAATACTGTTTTTTTCACTTATGATGAAAGGGGTGACCTAAGTGGCATCCCATACGACGAGATTTCTCTAACGCCTATTTTTTTTCTCCATTGGACGCATTTAATATTTTCCAAATAATCTCCAATGGCTACTATTCATCTTCTAGCATTGAATGGGGGTTTAAAAGCTTTCAAAAAGAAAGAAAATTATCAAAAAAATTAAGTAAATATTCAGCTCAAAGAAAACTTAGTCCTAGGCAACAGAAGCATTGATTTTAAGCTCAACCGCTTTTCCAAGATGCATTCAAGTCTTCAATTTCTTTGAAAGGATTCTTAAAAACTTCCTCTAGTTTGTGTAAAGATTTTTTAAAGCTTTATTGTACTCATTAAGGAGCTAAGTGTGCTAAAATGTATATTCTCTTTACTCTATTTTACTGTTTTAGGGCTCAAGCTTTTGGAGATTTTCAAAGATTGGGAAGGTTGATCCGAACCTTGAGTAGGATCATTTTTGGATTGGATTGTATCCGAGAAGCAAGTTTTTTCTACTTGAGATAGCTAGGATTGGAGGATCTGACATTATATTTGTTTGAATATGTTAGTGGATTGAAATTTTTAAGTAGGAGGTTAGAAAGTGGATGTAGGTTCAAGATTGGCACTGAATCACTATAAATTATCTTGTTTGTATTATTCTCTCTCTTTTCTCTTTATTTGCTTTATTGCTCTTATTTTCTTTCCATTAAATTAGGCTCTTACATCTTACTTACCTAACTCACCTCACTTTACTTAAAACTTCAAAAGTATATATTGTAATTTTATTTTTAAGTTTAAATTTTGAAAAAAAACCCAATTTACCCTCCTCTCCTCTTGGGTTGCATAGTTGGCCAACAAAATTACTACTAGCTTGTTTATCCAATCAAAAAGTACTTAACTTATTTGGGATATCTACTGATCAAAATTTATTTCTTCACATCTAATCTTAATATTGTCTAGCCTATGAAGCTGATCTTAATTTGTATTTTGAACTCCTTAATGAATTATTATTGATTTTACAACCTTTTATTCTTTTTAGAAAAAGAATATGCATGAATACACTTACATATTTTAGTGCCCTCATTTACTAGCTTACCTTATTTTTTTATAGAAATTAATACTAGTTTGTTTATCCAATCAAAAACTTAACTTGTTTGGGATATCTACTGATCAAAATTTATTTTTTCATGTCTGATCTTAATAGTGTCTAGCTCATGAAGCTGATCTTAATTTATATTTCGAACATCTTAATGAATTGTTGTTGGATTTACAACCTTTCATTCTTTCTAAAAAAAGGATATGCATGAATACACTTCCATATTTTAGTGCTCTCATTTACTAGCTTTCTTTTTTTTTTTTTAGAAATTACTACTAGCTTGTTTATCCAATCAAAGAACTTAACTTATTTGGGATATCTACTGATCAAAATTTATTTTCTCACTTCTGATCTTAATATTGTCTAGCCCATAAAGCTGATTTTAATTTGTATTTTGAACACCTTAATAAATTATTATTAATTTTGCAACCTTTCATTCTTTTTAGAAAATGAACATGCATGAATACACTTCTATATTTCAATCCCCTCATTTACTAGCTTGCTTTTTTTTCTTCCAGAGATTACTATTAGTTTGTTTATCCAATAAAAAACTTAACTTATTTGGAATATCTACTGATCAAAATTTATTTTCTCACTTTTGATCATAATATTGTCTAGCCCGTGAAGCTGATCTTAATTTATATTTCGAACACCTTAATGAATTATTGGTGGTTTTGCAACCTTTCATTCTTTTTATAAAAAGAATATGTATGAATACACTTCCATATTTCAATGCTCATTTACTAGCTTGCTTTATATATATATATATATATATATATATATATATATATAGAAATTACTACTAGCTTGTTTATTCAATCAAAAAGTACTTAACTTATTTGGGATATCTACTTATCAAAATTTATTTCCTCACGTCTAATCTTAATATTATCTAGCCTATGAAGATGATCTTAATTAATTTATATTTTGAACATCTTAATGAATTATTATTAGTTTTACAACCTTTCATCCTTTTTAGAAAAAAGAATATGCATGAATACACTTGCATATTTCAGTGCCCTCATTTGCTAGCTTACTTTTTTTTTAGAAATTAATACTAGCTTGTTTATCTAATCAAAAACTTAACTTATTTGGAATATCTACTGGTCAAAATTTATTTTCTCATGTTGGATCTTAATATTGTCTAAAGCTGATCTTAATTTATATTTCAAACATCTTAATGAATTATTGTTGATTTTACAACTTTTCATTCTTTTTAAAAAAAGGATATGCATAAATACACTTTCATATTTCAATGCCCTCATTTACTAGCTTGCCTATTTTTTTTTTGTAGAAATTACTACTAGCATGTTTATCCAATAAAAAACTTAATATTGTCTAGCTCGTGAAGTTGATCAAAATTTTAGAATATCTACTGTTCAAAATTTATTTTCTCACTTCTGATCTTAATATTGTCTAGCCTGCGAAGTTGATCTTAATTTGTATTTCGAACATCTTAATGAATTATTATTGATTTTACAATATTTCATTCTTTTTAGAAAAAGAATATGCATGAATATACTTATATATTTTAGTCTCCTCATTTACTAGCTTGCTTTTTTTTTTCCCAGAAATTACTACTAGTTTGTTTATCCAATCAAAAATTTAACTTATTCGAGATATCTACTAATCAAAATTTATTTTCTCACTTCTGATCTTAATATTGTCTAGCCTATGAAGCTGATCTTAATTTGTATTTCGAACACCTTAATGAATTATTATTGGTTTTATAATCTTTCATTCTTTTCAGAAAAAGAATATGCATGAATATACTTCCATTGCCCTCATTTATTAGCTTGCTTTTTTTTGGTTTTATAGAAACTACTACAAGCTTGTTTATCCAATCAAAAACTTAACTTGTTCAGGATATCTACTAATCAAAATTTATTTCCTCACATTTGATCTTAATATTATCTAGCCCATGAAGTTGATTTTAATTTGTATTTCAAACATCTTAATGAATTATTGTTGGTTTTGCAATCTTTCGCTCTTTTTAGAAAAAGAATATGCATGAATATACTTGCATATTTTAGTGCCCTTATTTACTAGCTTACCTTTTTTTTTTTTGTAGAAATTAATAATAGCCTATCCAATCAAAAACTTAACTTGTTTGGGATACCAGCTGATCAAAATCTATTTTCTCATGTCTGATCTTAATATTGTCTAGCTTGTGAAGTTGATCTTGATTTATATTTTGAACATCTTAATGAATTATTGTTGGTTTTATAACCTTTCATTTTTTTTTTTTTTAAAAAAAGATATGCATGAATACACTCCCATATTTCAGTGCCCTCATTTAGTAGCTTGCTTTTTTTTTGTGTTTTTTTTTTATGTAGAAATTACTACTAACATGTTTATCCAATCAAAAACTTAACTTATTTCTGATATCTGCTGATCAAATTTTTTTTTCTTACTTCTAATCTTAATATTGTGTAGTCCGTGAAGCTGATCTTAATTTGTATTTCAAACACCTTAATGAGTTGTTATTGGTTTTACAATTTTTTATTCTTTTCAGAAAAAGAACATGCATGAATATACTTTAATATTTCAATGCCCTCATTTACTAGCTTGCTTTTCTTTTTTTTGGTAGAAATTACTACTAGCTTGTTAATCCAATATAATCAAAAACTTAATTTGTTTATGATATCTACTGATCAAAATTTATTTCCTCACCTGATTTTTCACAAATGCCCATATAGACTTTAGGTCTTGGGTGATGTATCACCAAGGAAATTATACTCCAACAGCCTTTCAGGAAAAAAAGAAAGAAAGAAAAAAAAATGTGGGCAATGCCACTGTAACTCAAAAAAAATAACTCAAGAAATTCATTCAACTGCCTTACATCATTCATATTATTTCATTATGTAAGAAAACTCATAATGCAAATTCAAAGGGAGCAATAAGAATACAACAAACCTGCTTAACGATTTTTTAAGTTATATTTTTTAGTTACTATAACATTTTTTTGCTATAATTTATACACAAAATAAAAATGATAGAGGAGAGATATATAGAGTGATAAGTTTTATTATGTTAATAAAATTACATCCTTATTGATAGTTCCAGACCAAAAAAACCAAAAAAAGATTGGTAAGACTAGGGCAACCTACAGAAGAATATCGAATCAATTATCCTAGTATTGTTGTAGAAATCACCATATATAATCCTTTGTCGTACTACATCTTGAAGGTGTAAAAAATTGGATACTTTTAGAATATGAATTTTATATTGTTTTGATTAGTCTTCCATAGCACACAAACATAAAATATAAATATTTATTTTGGTGTGAAAAACTGGGGCAACCCATTAACTATTAACTGAATAAATGAAATCAGAAATCTAGAGAGCAAACAAGTTAAGGGACCTACCATGGAAGTCAAATAGGGCGAAGAAATAGCTATACTAGAAGGAAATGGTTGATTATAAACAGACAGAGATAGGGGCGACAAGGTGGTTGATTTTATAGGTTTGCATCTTAAGACATATGAAGAGGATAAATATATTTAGAAGAATAGACTGGGAGGACCCCCTGAACTATATTTTTTAAGGCTTGGGTGTTGGGATTTGGTGCCTTAAATTAAACCCATAGCAACAAAGAAGAAGTCCACAATAAAAAAGCCCAGTAGCAAAGCTCATAGCAGTAAGAAGAAGCACGTGGCCCATAGTAGGATGTGGCCCAAGATGTACGACCATGCGATGCATGCACAATCCACCACACCGGGCACAAGCACATGGTCCAGGAGGAGACGCACGGACCAGGCATGGTCCATGCATCTAGGTGTGTCATTTTACGTGATCCACATGCGAGGCATGGATCCTTAGTGGTCTTCGACATGAAAACATAGTGCACAGGAGGTTTATCATGCGGATGCGTAATCAGGTGGTCCATAAAGCATGCTGGTCTGATCGAATGGTCAGAAGTCTTCTTTGAATCCTAACATGAGATCTATTATGACCTAGACTCAGATTTAAGTCTTTAAAAGGATCTGATGGCCTGTGGATTAGTGTGGCATAGCAGCAATAGGGCAAAGTGTGTGTCGAGCAGTGGTAGAGAATCCTTTTTGGAATTTTTTGAGAGCTTTATAAGAGATTGTATTTCTTATTGAGAGAGAGATTGATGTATGAGAGTTGAAAGGGTATGATCTTCTTTTGTATTTTTATTTTCTCTTATAGTGAAGCTTGCATGCCCTATGGAGGTAAGTCTTGGACTAATCCACGTAATTGATTTTATCTTTCTTGCATCTCTTCTTTTTTCTATTATTGTATTGACATCATCATCGGAGTTGCAATCTTAGATGGGGATTCGAATTCTACACTGATGAAAGATCCTTTCAACAAGTGGTATCAGAGCTCCAGATTTTTTGGATTGCGATGGTATTAATCGAGAATGAAGAAAATTGAAAAGATAAACTCAATCAAGATAGAGATCAACTAGTATGATGGAAAGAGCAATTTCTTCTTATAGTAAGAGAGGATGAAGGATATGCTCATCCAATAAGGATTGATTGATGCTCTCTTGTACGAGGATAAACCAACTATCGTAGAGATGAAGGATTAGAGATAGCTCCAGATGCAGGCGGTAAGCATGATCCACTTATACTTGGTAGATAATATGGTGATCCATGTACTTAGAGAGATTTTTCGAACAGTGATGTAGACGAAACTTGAGAAGATGTACATGATAAAGTTACTCACTAACATTTTCTTCCTCTAGAAGCAATTCTACCAGTTACGGATAAGTGAGGGATAGAGCGTGTAGGAGCATCTTAACAACTTTCAAAAAATTCTCATCAATCTTCTCAATGTTAATGAAAAGATTAAGAAGAAGACTAGGATGTTGGTCTTACTCTCATTGCTTCCTTCCTCTTTGGAGTCATTGATAATTACTCTTCTTGTGCGAAAAAAAACCACCAAGATGGATGAGATCATTTTTGCACTTTTCTAAAATAAGGTTCTTAAATGGAAGAATTGAGCCTCAAGTTCAGATTACAACTCAATTTTGATGATGATTGGACACTATAAGAAAATAATGATTTTGTGATCAAATTTTTTTGATCAAATTTATGGCTGATTATTGATTAAATATTAATATAGCGATCAAAAAAATATCAATTGCAAAATTTTTCACCATAACATTTTGTGATCGATTTTGCAACCAAAAAGATGAATATAAAAATAAAGTTATAAAATATTAATTTTTTATAAATTTACAACCATAAATTTAGTTATAAATATTTTTAATTATTTAATTATTTTTTAAAATAATTTTATGATCAATTTTTTGGTTGTAAATGATTTATTTTTTTACAACCAAAAAATCAATCATATTTTTATTTTGTTATTCTTTAAATATATTTATAATAGATTTTGTAAAATATTTTAATTATTTTTTAATTTGAAGAAATATTTGAGATCGATTTTTTGATTGCAAAATTTTTTATTTTTTTGCAACTAACTTTTTGGTTGCAAATCTAAAATTTTTTAAAAAATTACCACCTTGATTTTAAATTAATTTAAATAAAAATAATTTTTAAATTAAAAAATACTAAATTTTAATTATATTATAAATGATTTATTTTAAAAATATTTTTTTTTTACTTTTCTAATTGAAATAATGGTTGGTATTTAGTGACTAAAATTTCAATCGAAAATATCAGTCTTTAGCAACTGAAATATCAATTAATATGTCAGCATATTTAAACCATCTCAAACCAGTTCCCCTCATTCTCGAACCCTAGCCACCTCTTCCATTCTCCCAAGCCCTAGCCACCACTCGTCGATCTCTCGAGCCCTTGCCACTGCACCAGTTGGCATAGCCGATGGCCTTCCCTCCCCTGGCCTCCTCGGCGACACCAACCACGTTTTTCCATTCTCCTGAATCCTAGCCCCCACTCCTGTTCTCCCAAACCTTAGCCATCGCTCGCCATTCTGTCAAGCCCTAGCCGCCGCATCGATCAACCCGCCCGACAGCCTTCCCTCCCCTCCCCGACAACACCAATGAGCTTTTCCTTTCTCAAACCCTACCTGCTGCTCCCATTCTCCTAAACCCTAGCTATCGCACCGGATGGCCAGGCCGATGACCGTCCCTCCCATCCCTAGCAACACCAGCGAGCTTTCCCTTTCTCTCAAGGTGTTTGATCGCTGCTCCCATTCTCCTGAATCCTTGCCATCGCCCCCCATTCTATCGAGCCCTAATGGCTACAATAGCTGGCCCGGCCGATGGCCTTCCTTTCCCTCCCTGGCGACATTAGCGAGCTTCACTAGATAATCTTTCTGTTGAACATTGATCTTTTCATAGGTTTTCATTTGATCTTTCATGTTATTATATTAATCTACTGATCTTTCATGGGTTTTCTTCTTCTTTTAGGAATGTTTGGGGCATTTCCAATTTTAGTGTCAAGTTGATTCTTCATATTTGAATAGCATGCATATTTAAGGAACAATACAATCTACTGATCTTTCATGGATTTATAGTCTAGATTTCATAACTAAACTCATATTTAAATTTTGATTGTTGATTCAATAATTATAAATTGTGATTATTTGCAAAATACCTAACAATAGTAATTTGAGGAATTGAGTTCAAATTTGCAAAATGCCCGTAGAAGATAATGGCTATAAAGGAGTCTAACAGAATCTACAATATCCATAAACCAACCTACCACCGCATAAAATTCATCACCAAAGTATATCATTTGTTTTATTTTATTTATTTCAAAGGCTACACCAGACAATATTGCTACCAAAGGTTCTAAGGAGCACAAAAAAAAAAGAAAAAAAAGGATCTAAGGAACAATACAACTACCCAAGTAAGAACAAATTAGCTGCCATAGGTTCCAAGGAGCACAAATAAATTGCTAGTTCCTAACTAGGACATGACATAATCATGATTATTGTTGCCAATATACCTGCACCTATAAACGAAAATGCTGGAAAACTTGCAAAAAAAAATCTACATTGACCGAAGTTGGCTCCGACGAGAATCCTTCGATGCTTAAGTTAGTGAGATGGACTGGTTGAATAGAGAAATGAAGAGAAAGATAGCAAAGTTTGTTTTCAGAGAATCTTAGTATCTCCCCCTAAATTGACCAGTTTACCTCTTTTTTATAGATGTTGGGATGATAACGGCTTAGCACGTGGGTCCCTCTTTTTTTGGTGTAATGTAATCGTGGGAAGATAGTTAAAACCATCCACTAATCATCATTGCCCACTCTTCTTAGGAGCGGTTTTGTAGAACTGATCGTGAGCCAAATAAGTGGTTCGAAAGATCGATTGCCCATCGGATGGTCATGTGTCGGTGTGCCCATCAATGTATCAATCAGATCATTGATGGATCAATGGGCTATTGATGGGTCGGCAGATGATGATCTTTCGGCAAGTTTTCCTCGGTCGGATGTTGATCGCCGTTCTTCAATCGGTTGGGTTATTTGAATGTCGATCATCAAGTTAGTCAGTCGGTGGTTTATTGATCATCTATCATCGATCATCAATCGATGGATGACCATCGATGCCTGATGATCAGTCAGTTTCATGTTGGTGAGTCGAGGATAGACTAACAACCCCTAACAGTTGCCCCCACGCCCAAGTCTAGTGCAATGATTTCATAATTTGACTTGATGCACCGAATGCAGGGGTCGACACGTGGCATTGCCTCGAATTTCATTCTACTGCCTGCCATTAATGATTTTCATGATGTTTGATAAGGTTGCTGTTCGATGCTTCGGGGATCTCAATGGTCACCATCAGGAGTCATATGATCGTAGGGCTCAAGGAATTTGATGTTCAGTCGGTCTTTGGTCGATACATGTCAGCATCTGATGAGGCTTTTGTACATCTTGACCGTTGGTGGGTTCTATAAATACTGGACCCCCCTCGTAGATTTTTCTTCTATTGCTTTCAATGGAAGCAGCTTTTGGAGAGTCTATTTATTCTCTTGCCTTTTAGCTTTCAGGTTCGAAGTTTGAATCTTCTTTCTGACATCCTCTTGTCCTTTTCTTTTTATTTTGTTGAGTCACATATATGGCTGGTACCCATAGTAGTTCGTTACTGGGTTTGGCAATCGAAGCATCCATGCTGACAACATTGGTTGTGGAGTGACTTCGAGATCAATATTGGTTCCTGAAGGACTTTCGATTGTTGGCTACTGGCCCCGACGATTGGATGATTTCACCTCCATCGAGTTTTATTGCTTTTTACTTAGAGAACTTAGGTCAGGCCTTAGGTTTCCTATTCAAGAATTTCTTTGGTACATCTTTGACTATTATTGTATGTGTCCAACCTAGTTAGCCCAAAACTCCATTCGGCTTTTGATTACTTTTGCTCTGTTGTGTCGGTTAATCCCGACAAACCCTCGACTTTCTTTATTCAGACCCTTCTTTGCTCTTTGATCCCATTGGAAAATCGATGGATGGTGGTACTTTGCCCCAAGAAGGGGTCTTTTCTTTATCACCGGTCTTCCATCATCCATTCATGATTAGAAGATCCAGTTCTTTTTTGTTTTACCCGCTACTTCTTGAGGTTTTCCATTGGTTTGGGGAGAGCCGAACGTCTTTCTGAATGAGAACAATCGAATGAATCAGGCTGATCGAGAGGACTTTCTTCGGCTGAAGGATATGAGAGTTCTCCCATGGAAAGAGCTGAACACCGAAGAGTCTCTATACGATGCTGAACTTGGTCTGGCGCCATCTCTAGGTGCATGTGGTTTTGGATTTTCTTTCCTTTGATCAATTTTCGATATTAATTTGAATATGTTGTTTTGCTTTATAGGGATGCATCCTCCTCTAAAAATTTTCGTGGATGAAGTTCATCAGTTTGCCACTCAGAAGAGGATGGCATCCGGTACCGGTTCGTCGCATGCACCGAAGAAGAGTCTGACAGTTGATCTGGTGTGAACACCAGTTCACAAGCCACCATTTGGCTTGACTAAGTCAGATCTAACTGTATCATCACTTGAGTTGGAGCCTTGATAGATCCCTGATGCCGTCTAAAGAAGAGTCTCAATTTTCTAGCCCACACCATGAAGAAGTCCTAAAAGATCAACCCAAAGAATCCACATGGCAACTATTGATTGGTGCGAGACATGGGCTAAGTTTATCACAAGATGGCGCCACCTACAGAATTAGCTTGTTAAAGTTTGCTATATTTTTAACTATTAGTATTTGAATTATTTTAGACTCTTATTATTTTATCTATAAATATCTTGTATTAGAACTCTTAATGGAATGAATGAATGAAAAAAATAAAGCTGTTGCTTTTCTTCTTCAATCTAGAGATCCTTTTCCCCCGCTTGGTTTCTTCCTCTCTTTTTCTCTTCTTCTTAGTTTTTTCTCTCTGCACTTGAACTCATCCCTACACCAAGATCAAAACCACCACCCCTCCACACGCCATCCACTATCTGAGATATCGAGCCTTAATTTTGAATTCATGAAGTTCTTCCATGGATTGGGATTGCAACCATCTACAATAACCTAACTTCTCTAAGATCGAATCGAGCGATCATCTTAGCGGATTCTCCATAGATTTATTGAGGAGATCATTATTGTTGGTAAGTAAAATTTATTTTTTTGAATTTTTTTAGATCTAAATCTAAATTGTGAAGCCTAATCAAGAAGGAGATTTCTCAATCGCCTTCGATCCTACATTCTTAAAAATTTGAAAGGAACAACCATACATGCTAGGAAGATCTACTTACTTTATTCAATGCTTTTCTTTCTTGAAAGTTTAGATCTTATTAGTTTTGCTTCTGTTTATCATTTTGATTGCTAAAGGTAAATAAAAAAATATAAAAAAATTAGTTACATCTTCTCCGCATATCCATCCCACATCAGATTTGGTATCAGAGCACTAGATTTTGATTAGGTTTTGCATTCTACACTATTTTCTATTTCACACAGCAGTCCTTAAAAAAATTATTTTTAATAATATAAAAATTAAAAAATTTATAATTTTTACTATTTTGAAAACCTTATTTGATAAGAAATCTAGTCCTGAAATATCTCTTCAAAATTCTATCGTTTTGTTTTCCAAAACTACCTAAAAACCCTATTGTTCGCGTATAGGATTCTATTTTGTATAGGCAATAGAAAAAAATTCATAATTTATTATATAAGAATTCAAAAAATCATAAAACTTATGTTGCTAGAAACTAGATTCATAGAGATTCAAATCCTGATTGTTTGGTCCTAAGCTAATATTAAGATCATTTATGAATTTGACCCATAAATCTGAACTTATTCTGCTAAAATTCTAGTTGTGCTGCATTGTATTGTTCATAACTTAATTAAGGGCATACCCATTATTATAAGATAAGATGGAGATTTCATAGCTCTTCCTTTTCCCTCAAACCACCAACTTGCATCTTAGAATCTAAACTTTAATTTAAAACTAATTAGACATCAGCCCTAAGATTCAACTAAGTCAATTCGTATGATTCATTGAGACTTAGTGTGAGTTGAGTCTGCAATCCACTCTCGAAATCGGTGTCTAAGGCAAGTGATAAAGAGGCAAATGTCGAAGCTAGCTCATGGTTCTCTAATTAGGTCATTACGAGAGCAAGAAGAGCCTCCCACGACTACACCCCTTACCTGGCTGGTTGATAGAATTGGATAGTAGATTTAGTTCATGCTTTGTTTGATTCGTTGCGCATCAAACTTTAGGTCTAGGCAATCCTTAGATTTATTGTATTGCATGTATACCCGAGATAAAATTGAGTACCCATCCATGTCGGATCAACCAAGTCCAAACAGTAATCCTATGATGGAGGCCATTCTAGAGAGACTAGGCAACTTGATCCATTTAGTGCAGAATTATGGCCAAAGAATAGGAGACTTAGAGGATGCTCGAAGGAATCGGACTACAGAATTAAACTCAGAGATCCCACCAGTGCCTTTAGTCCAGACTGAGCAGACCCCACCTTAAGGTTTAAGGTTAGATCTACAAGTAGATCAACATCTAGAAGGTTAACCTCAGCGTGAACCTATTGACCTAGATGACCAAATAGTAAGGAGTGCAAAAATTGATGCACCTAGCTTTGATGGGCATTTAGATCTAAAAGAATATTTAGACTGAGAAGCAGGTATGGACCATTTTTTCAAGTGGTATGATATGACTGAAGGTAGGAAGATTTGGTATGCTAAGATGAGATTATTAGGTCAGGCCAAGCTGTATTGGCACAATGTTCAGGTCTTGATTGAACACCATAGGCATGAACCTATAGAGACTTGAGTAGAGATGAAGGAGAAATTGCGAGAGAAGTACCTACCTGTATCTTATAAGTAGCGACTAATGGACCAGTAGCAACGATTAACCCAAGGTAACCGACCCATATCAAAATATATAGCCAAATTCGATAAATTTCAGATATGTAGTGTTAACCAGGATAGACTTATGACCCTTTCTAGATTTAGAGCCAGGCTACGTGAGGAATTGCAGTGTGAGCTTTATTTATGTGAAGTTATGACTCTAGATTATGCATACCAGATAGCCTAGGATGCTGAGAGGTACCATTATCTAATAGTTTAGAGGACCGAGTCTGTTCAATCAATGCCCTCAGGACCTAGACCAGGACCAAGTCAGACCCTTACTTGGAGACCCCAAAATTCAACCCCTAATCCACCAGCAAGAAAAGAAGAAAAGGATAAGAGTATTCTAGGAGAGGGACTGAGAGTCATGTGGTGTTTTAAGTGTCAAGGATTTGGTCATGTAGCAGCTTAGTGCCCTACCCATGCCCTTTTTATCGATGAGCCTGAACCTGAGACTGACAAGCCTGAGGCAATAGAATTTGAAGAGAAGAAAGCATACGAACCAGACTCAAATCTAATCGAAGAATTCAAGGAAGCTAAACAGACCTTAGGACTAGTGAGACTAGAGCCTGAATAGAGTTTGGGAGTTGTCAGGTGTGTCCTAGCTCAATCTAAGAAGAGTGTGAACTGGAGAAGGATGGCTATCTTTCATATCTATGTTAGGTATCAAGGTAAGCCCTGCAAAGTCATCCTAGATAGTGAAAGTTGCATCAATGCAATTTCTTCTGATGCCATGTCCCGACTAGGATTAATCCTTATGGAACACCCGACTCCATATAAGGTCTCGTGGGTGGATGCATCATCCATCCCTATTACATAAAGATGTTTGGTCCCCATACAGTTTAGTTCGTATGAAGATAAAGTATGGTGCGATGTGCTACCAATGGAGGTTAGCAACATCATTTTAGGAAGGTCATGACTATTTGACCATGATGTGACATTATTTGGTAGGTCAAACTTATGTAGCTTTAAAGATAAAGGTAAGAAAATCACTATTAAAGCTGTCCAACCAAAGATTATACCCAAGAAGGCATCCAAAGGATCCAAAAAGAGTTGTGGAAAGAAGAGCTTACATTTGATTAGTGCCCGAAACCTGAAAAAAAAGATTGAGCATGGAACACTTGTTTGGGCATTAACCTACAAACAATCTCCTAAGAAATCCCAAATCAAATACCCATCAGAAGTAGAGACCATTTTAGAAGAATTTAAGGATATCTTTTCTAAATAGCTACCTGAGCAACAACCACCCATGCGAGACATCCAACATGTGATTGACTTAGTCCCTAGATCCACCTTACCGAACTTGTCCCATTATAGGTTGAACCCAATTGAGTACACCGAGTTACAAAGGCAAGTTAAGGAACTACTAGATAGAGGATTCATTAGGAAAAGTTTGAGCCCATGTGCTGTGCCTGCATTATTAATGTCTAAGAAAGATGGATCATGGAGGATGTGTACAGATAGTAGGACGATCAACAAAATCACTATCAAATATAAATTTTTCATACTTCGGTTGGATGACATGTTAGATATGATGGCAGGTTCCACCATCTTTTCTAAGATTGATCTTAAGAGTGGCTACCATCAAGTTAGAATTAGATCAGGAGATGAATGGAAGACCGCCTTCAAAATGAAGGATGGTTTATATGAGTAGTTGGTCATGCCATTTGGCTTGTCCAATGCACCTAGTACTTTCATGAGGATTATGACTTACGTATTGCGATCTTTTATTGGATTATTTATGATCGTGTACTTCGATGATATCCTCATCTTTAGTCGAATAAGAGAGGACCATCTTAGTCATTTACGA
Organism: Cocos nucifera; assembly: GCA_006176705.1. NCBI lineage: Eukaryota > Viridiplantae > Streptophyta > Magnoliopsida > Arecales > Arecaceae > Cocos > Cocos nucifera. Next base: position 353,453 of record QRFJ01000260.1, on the reverse strand, counting down.
CAAGTCTATTTGACCCTTAGAATCGAGAGTTTATATGCAAATCTTAAAAAATGTGCTTTCATGACCAATAGGAATGTATTCTTAAGATTTGTTGTAACATCTGAGAAAATAACTATAGATCTCAAAAAGATTCGAACTATAGTAGAGTGGCCAGTATCTAAGAGTATTTATGATGTTCGAAGTTTTCATGATTTAGCCACCTTTTACCATCGATTTATTAAAGAATTCAATTCAGTTATGGCTCCTATCATATATTGTATCTGTAAGGAAGTATTTGAGTGGACAAAATCGATTGATAGAGCTTTTCAGGAGATTAAGGATAAAATGACTCAAACTCCTATCTTACGACTACCTGATTTTAATAAATTTTTTTAGGTTGAATGTGATGCATCAGGTCTAGGAATAGAAGGAATTTTCATTTAAGAGCGCCATCCTATCGCATACTTTAGTGAAAAATTGAATGAGACTAAACAAAAATATTCTATATATGATAAAAAATTTTATGCGATAGTACAAACTTTGAGGTTTTGGAGGCATTACCTGTTGCCTTTTGAGTTCGTCTTGTACACGGATCATGAAGCCCTTAGATTTTTAAATTCATAAAAGAAACTGAACTATAGACATGTCAAGTAGGTTGAATTTCTTCAATCCTGTTGGTACAGAATCTGGTTGATGCTGGAACTGAGCTGGAGTTGGAGAAGATGTGGTCGCCATCGAAAACCTGCAAGGCAAGTCTTGATCGAAGTCGAGAGTGGTGGCTCTGGTAGGATTCTCCGACGATCAAATTTGCTCTTCTGGTCAATAAAAATGGAGTGCTCAGGAAAGAAAGTAGCAGAGGGAAAGGAGAAGAGAGCTCTGGAGAGAAGCATATATAGAGGGTTCTTTTTATAGGCAGGGCCTGTAACAAATTGAAAGCGACAGTCGTAATCGTCTGGTAGTGAGCCGCTCGAGGCCACGTAGAGTTTGTTATGGAGAGCAGTGTTTATTGTCGTGACATGCTAGTTCGTTGAGATTTAATAGTTGAAGTTCAGGGGAGGTAGGTGCTGGCGGTGAAGAGCTTCAAGTTTCATCAATTCTAGAGGAGTTTGGACTCCTTTAAGGTCGTCTGTGTGTAAGTGGATTCATGCTGTTTAGATAGCAAGATTTACATAGGTGTGGAAGCCTTTCTGGACAACTATAGGGAGTTTGATCGGAAGGGGTTCGAAAGTTCTATGACTGGAGGAGTCCTGAAGGAAGCCTGCTGGAAGAATTTAGAAGCAGTTCTACTGGAAGGAGAAGTCCGACTGAAGGAGAAGAACTCCAAAAATAATCCTATTGGAGAATTCTGGATGGACGTCCGTTGGAGAAGCGAATACATAACAACGAGTCCCCTCTTAGGTAATGTAAGAAGTTTGGATGGATGAGAGTTGATGGGAAGAAAATCAACTAGTGTTAGGAAGGAGATTAATGGGAAGGATGTCGATTGGAGGGAATTTGCCTGAAAGGAGCGAAAGAAGATTTGCTTGGATAGGATCTATTTATTTATTCCTTCGAAGCTCGGCCACCTTCGAGGCCGTCTGAAGACTGATATAAAGAAGACGATGTCCTTTTGCCCATGTATTCAGAGTTCTTGATGCAGGAATCCTAAGGTCTGCTACTCTTAGTATATTGTGAGAGTTCGTCTGGAGGAGAGTTTTGTTGATCCGATGTTGGTCCAATATCGAATAGCTTGGATGGCTTTTACTGGGGAGAGATTTAAAGAGTGCTAAGGTCGGCCGAACCAAGCCACAATTAGACCTGTTACTCAGCTGCTTGGGGGCTGTCATCACTATTTGAGTTCGTTCGAATGAAATCTATAATGCTCTGTAGGTTCTTGGGATATCCGAAGGAGCTAGAAATTTGAGTGAGAAAGATCAATCGGTAAATTCAAATTGGAGGTCTGCAGTTTTGATGTCTGAGCATAAATTCTTCACCAATCAAAATCAGGCATGGCTGCCTTCATTGGATGAAGTCACCTGAAAGCTCGGCATCCCGTTAGACTTTGGCAGAAAAAGAGTTTACACCTAACAAATCTTATACATTTGTACCAAAACATAGGGCTGGATCTGCAAATCAAGTTGTGGATGCTCTAAGTCGTAGAGTCTCCCTTTTGTCTGTCATTAGTGTTAAAGTTGTGGGATTTGAAAAGTTAAAGAAAAATTATTCTGGCTGCCTTGACTTTAAAGAGATTTATGCTACCCTACAACAAGGACCGTCTAGAAATCTTAGTGAATATATTTTTTAGGATGGATTCTTGTTTAGAAATAATAGACTGTGTATCCCACGGACATCCGTAAGAGATTTTTTAGTGTGGGAATTACATGCCGGAGGACTAACTAGACATTTTGGACGGAATAAGACAATTGAAGCTATGAAAAATTAGTTCTGTTGGCCCAGTTTGAAGAGAGATGTTGTGAGAATCATAGCCCAGTGTTGTATGTGTGCCATAGTGAAACATCCTAAATAAAATACTAGTCTGTATACGCCATTGCCTATCCCCGACCGTCCATGGCAAGATGTTAGTATCGACTTTATCTTAGGCTTGCCCCGATCCATCCATAAGAATGACTCTATTTGTGTTATAGTAGACATGTTTTCAAAAATGGCCCACTTTTTATCATGTCCTAATGCTTCAGATGCATCCAAAGTAGCTCGTTTATACTTTGATGAGGTTGTAAGATTGCATGGTCTACCTAAGTCCATTGTTTTAGACCATGACAGTAGATTCTTGAGTTATTTCTAAAAAATTTTATGGCATTTGCTAGGAACGAAACTTAATTTCTTATCTGCATATCATCCACAGACTGATGGCCGAACTGAACTAGTTAACAGGAGTTGAGGCAACCTTCTTAGGAGTCTAGTAGGAGAACATGTCAGTAATTAGGATTTAATCTTATCCTGAGCCGAATTTGCTTACAATGATTCTGTCAATAGGTCTATTGGTAAGACACCATTTGAAGTTGTATATGGTTATCGTCCTCATAAACCAGTGGACTTAATCTCATTACTATGGCATGCTAAATCATCAGAAGATGCAGAATCATTTGCATAGCATCTTAAGGATCTACATGAACACATTAAAAACAAAATTAATGTCAGCAATCAAATATATAAGCAGCTTGCAGATTTACATCATAGATCTTATAACTTTACTGAGAGAGACTATGTTATGATTCGAGTAAGGTTAGAATGGTTTCCATCAGAAACCATCAAGAAACTCCATGCACGTGGAGCTGGATCTTTTAAGATCTTAAAGAAACTAGGATCGAATGCCTACATTGTAGATTTACCATCTGATTATGGCATAAGCTCAACATTCAATATATCAGATCTAATAAAATACAAAGAGCCAATAATGATAGCTAATGATCCATTTGAGCCTGATCCTTTTCTTGAAAATGAACCCCACCCTGAGTGTCCACCACTCACTATTCCAAGAAAATATGATTGCATCGATAAGATTTTAGATGAGCAGGTTGTGTCAACTAGAAGGCATGGATATCAGCGATATCTAGTCCAATGGCAAGGCTGACCTGAATTCGAGAATATATGGATCACCTGGGAGGAGTTGCAATGGATCGATCCAGATCAGCTTGAATAATTCTAGAGCCACAGTGGACCATACACGTCAGAGCCAATTTTTTTCCATCCTAGGAGAATTGGTGCGAACATTAGTTCACAAGCCACCATCTGGCTTGACTAAGCCAGATCTAACTGCATCATCACTCAACTTGGAGCCTTGATAGACCCTTGATGCCGTCTAAAGGAGAGTCTCAATTTTCTAGCCTACGCCATGAAGAAGTCCTGATAGATCAGCCTAAAAAATTCACATGGCAACTATTGATTGGTGTGAGACGTGGTCTAAGTTTATCACGAGATGGCACCACCTACAGTATTAGCTTGTTAGAGTTTAATTTATTTTAAACTATTAGTATTTGCATTATTTTAGACTCTTATTATTTTATCTATAAATATCTTGTATTAGAATTCTTAATGGAATGAATGAATGAAAAAAAATAAAGCTATTGCTTTTCTTCTCTAATCTAGAGATCCTCTTCTCCCTCTTGGTTTCTTCCTCTCTTCTTCTTTTCTTCTTAGTTTTTTCTCTCTACATCTGAACTCATCCCTGCGCCAAGATCAAAACCACCACCCCTCCACACGCCATCCACTATTTGAGATATCGATCTGGAGTAACGCTCGAAGGTGCCTTGATTCTGAATTTATAAAGTTCTTTCATGGATTGGGATCGCAACCGCCTACAATAATCTAACTTCTTTAAGATCGAATCGAGCAATCATCTACACAGATTCTTTATAGATCTATTGAGAAGATCGTTATTATTGGTAAGTAAAATTTTTTTTCTTGAATTTTTTTAGATCTGAATCTGAATTGTGAAGCCTAATTAAGAAGGGGATTTCTCAATTGCCTTTGATCCTACATTTTTAAAAAATTGAAAGGAACAACTATACATGCTAGGAAGATCTACTTGCTTTAATCAATACTTTTCTTTCTTAAAAGTTTAGATCTTGTTAGATTTGGTTCTATTTTTCATTTTGACTGCTAAAAATAAATTAAAAAAATATAAAACAATTAGTTGCATCTTCATCCACATATCCATCTTGCATCATGGTCCTTTGGTTGCCCCTAGCTACACCGACGTTCCTTCGGTGGTGCCTTTCAAAACTATCGACGCTCCCATCGTTGCCCTGTGCACTCCAATGATGACCACTTTTGTCGAAGCACCTTCGACCACACATGATTGAAGGAAGATGTCATCATCGTCTATGCTCCGACCGTTGCTTCTATATCAGGAGCTCATCCAACTATTATTATGCCTGCTCCATGACCAACTCCAGTTCATCGGGGGCATTCATCATCTCCATCCATGTTTGAGTGGATGTCGGTGCCTCTCGAATAATCATCTATTAGAGAGAAAGGGATGGCGCTAGTTCCTTTTGCACTGGCTGGGAGTGACGCTTTCAGTTGTAGATATATGGACTTCGATCGAGTTGATGTTTGGATCTCCGATGGTGGATCAACTCTTTCTAACCCTCAGTTGGTGAGGAGCTTGGTTCATGCCATTCTTCTTCCTACTGATCGAGAGTCAAGGAGGAGTTGGAGTTTGACCAAATTATTCGACTCATTCTATTAGACTTTTATTAGGGTAAGTTGGCAATTTATTTTGCCTTTTGCTCTTCTTTTTTTTTTTTTGACCAACTTGATTTATTTTCTTTGAACAGTGGGCTCATGACATGGTCGAACTTGAGTTGGCCTGCCATAAAATGGCAGATCTTCGATGTGCATGTCCTGACTCAGTATCGGCCGCAAATGCCAAACATGATTTAGCGATCCATCGGCTGGAGTAGATGGTGAAGGAAGCCACTGTTCGGGAGGAAAACTTGTCCAATGAAGTTTCCCACCTTAGAGTCGAGCTTGGATTGGTAAGATCTAAACTTGAGTCGGTTCGGTCCGATATTAAGTTGGCTCAGGAGGAAGTAAAGGCGCAAGAGAGTTGCATTAAGAAGAAGAAGCATGAGATGAATAAGCTGAAGAGGGACCGCGACAACTGAGCCAAGGAGGCGGAGGATTGGCATTGAAGGTGACAGTCTACCAATGGGGAGGCATCCTCGGCCAAGGCGGAGATCCAGACTCTGCAGCAGGATCTCGATAAGGCAAAAGAGCTGGGCATCAGGGAATTTAAAATCTCAGACAACCTGAAAACTTTGATCCTTCAAGAAAGTGAAGCTTCCTATTGGATCGGATTTGGTGATGGTCGGGATGCTATTAAACAACTCTTTCCTGACCTTGATCTTAGCAGCATCGTTGTTCCTGGTGCTGAAGAAGAGAAAGAGGGAGGCATCCCTAGTGTTGAAGAAGAGGAAGAGGGAGGTGATGATGAAGCACTTGGTTACCCGATGAATGATGGCACTCCCATTGCTGCTTCTGCTCCAACCGAAGTTGTTTCAGTTTTCTCTATGTCGATGGATGCAACTCCTCAGTTGGTTGCTGAAGTTCCATTGGAGAGCCAGGGAGTTGCCCTGACCAAAGCTGTTTCACCGACTAATATTGCACCGACTACTGAAGTTGAAGCTGCTTCCGATCCAGTTCCAGAGCAGTTGATCGATAGATAAATTTATATTTTTATTTCTTTTTGGAATTGAAGTCCAAACTTTTGTAAGGACTAAAGTCCATTTTTGCAACCTTGTTTTTACAGTAATGAAAGAAAACTTTGATTTGTATTTATTTTTTGTCGTGTGAACTCATTTTCCATCTTAACCGACTGTCATCCGATAATCAAATCCAAAGATTGTTTGTCAGCTTCTGATTCATCTTTGTCGAATGACATTCATCCTTTAACTTAGTGTCATTAGATGAATAATGGTTCATCTTTTGATCTAACTTCATCAAATGGGTTGAGCTATCTTCTTGGTGAAGTTTGTCTATAAAAATTTTTATTGATTGATCGTTAATCAGTCTTTAGTCAATTTTATTTAACCAATTGTTAGTTAGCTTTTAAACCAACTTAAGCTAGATTTTTCAACTAGCCAATACTTAGTCATTTGTTGAGACACCCACAGGTTAAGGGTAAGCCAACCTTGGGTTGGTTTCTAACCGACTTTTAGTCAATTTTCTACCAATTTTCACTTAACCGAATCATTGAAGTATTTGATGATCGGGTGCAAGTTGACCATGGATTGACTTCTAGCCAACTTTTAGTTGGTTTTTTACTAATTTATACTTAATCAATTTGCTGAAGTGCATGACGATCGGGTGCAAGCCAACCGTCCCTCTATTCGGCCATGGTCAAATCGATAAGGGTTGTGTTCTTTACTTGTTAGGGCAAACCAATTAGTTCACAACCAAAAGTTTTATGCTTTCCTTTCCTTATCATTTCATGTGGAAGTTATGCATTGACAATATTGGTTAATCAGTCAATCGGCCATTCTGCTGTGGGAGGCCGACCACATCAATTGTTTGAGATATTCGACTGAAAGTCATCGAAACACCGATTGACGATCGCCATCTATTAGTTGGCTGTTGAGTCCTGGCGACTGTAGTGTGCCGATGGTTGGTTGGTTGTATATTTAACCAATGATTGATCAATCAATTTTTCTCCACTACTTTCAAAATTGCACCAATTCCCATCAGGTTGATTTATTTGGTTCTCAACTGACTAATACGTTGGTTAATTGATCGTTGCTCATAGAGAGGACACTTTAGTCTTCTTTGAAGAAAATGGTGCAAAAAATTTATTCCCTGTGTTTATCAAAAATACAAAGCTGATTTTATTAATAGTACACTTTAAGATTGTTAACATTTTATATTTAGAAAATTTCAACTCCATCAAGTGTTTCGAATCTGTATGCGCCAGGTCGAAGCGTTACCATCACTTGATAGGATCCTTCCCAGTTAGAAGAGGTTTTTCTTGGTCCAACAATTTGGATACTTTAGCTTTCTGCAAGACTAAGTCTCTCAGATGGATTTTTTTCAGCTTGACCCTTCTATTATAGTACCTTGCAACTTATTATCGATAAGCGACCATTCTGAGTTGAGCCTATTGCCGAACTTCAGGCAATAGATCCAAGTCTGCTCTCCAGCGATCCAAATTACTTACACTACTATAAAAAGAGCCTACGACAGTGCATACTATGGTAGTGACTTTTGAAATTACTGCAATAGAATCTATGATAGCGGTTAAAAAGAACTACCGCCATAGGTCGACCTATAGCAGCGGTCATAAGAAATCGCTATCATAGGCCGACCTATGGCAACGGTTCTTTGTAACTGCTGCAATAGGTCCGACCTATAGCAGCGGTTAATGACAACCATTGCCATAGGTCGGACCAATAGCAGTGGTTAGAAAAATTACTACTATAGGTCGGTTCTATAGCATCAGTTTCTTTTAACCGCTACTATAAGTCGATCTATGACAGCGGTTATTTGTAACCACTGCCATATATTTTTTTTTATTTTTTTTAAATATTATATAATTTTAAAATTTAATGCTCATCTTTACTGTTCATTATCTAAATAATTATCATTAGAGTATCGTTATAAAAGATCATCTCGATTCAATGGCCCTAGCTTCATCGATAAAAAAAATTTGATTTCAACAATCATGAACGATGATGCGATGATCTGATAGATGGAGACCTCCGATGGATCCAAAAATCTGCAATAATAATCTTGGTTATGTTTATAGCATACTATCAAAATTTTACTTCAATCATATATTCTTATCTTGATCAATTTAGTATAGATTAATTTCGATCGTTAAATGATAAATGAGTGATCAAAGGACCAGATGGTGTCCGATTATGAGATAATTTTTTTTATAAATGATCTTGGCTACTACTTTAATTACTTTTTATGAAAGTGATTATAAAATTCAACTTATGAGACTAAGAATGATCTAAAACTATACGTCGCCTAATAACCATTCTTAAACTCCTTTGATTGTTATGCTCGTGCTTTTGCAATATTTGCTTAACGTGAACAATTCATATGAAAATGATTTAAATTTTACTATCATCGCCATACAAAATGATTAAAATTATAGCAAAGATCATTTAACTAAAAAATTATCTCATAATCGAATATCGTTTAGCCTTTTGATCGCTTGTATCTAATTTAACGGTCGAAATTATTTTGTACTAAATTGACTATGATAACGATATCCTATTGAAGTAAAATTTTGACAGTATGCTACAAATATCATCGAGATCATTATTATAGATTTTTAAATTGATCGAAGATCTTCATCTATCAGATCATCGCATCATCATTCGTGATCGTCGAAATCAAATTTTTCTGATCGATGAACTAGGACCATCGGATCGAGGCGATCTTTTGTGATGATACTCTAATGGTAATTATTTAGATAATGAATGGTGAAGATGGATATTAAATTTTAAAATTATATAATATTTTAAAAAATAAAAAAAAATTATTTTTAACCTTTGATAGTGGTTACTGAAAATCGTTGCCATAGATCTATGATAGCGGTTACTGAAAATCGCTACTGTAGATCTATTGCAATGATTTTCAGTAACCACTATCATAGATCTATGGCAGCGGTTTGAAAATTACTGCTGTAGATTAAGTTAAAAATCTCCAAATTTTTCTTTCCTTCCATGCACGCTCTCTCTCTCCTCCTCTCCATCGTCGGTGAGACTCCACCTAAGTTCTTTCCCCTTGGCTGGTGCTGCCCCTCCTTCCCCCCCAACCGGCCCTGCCTCTCGGTGCCCCCTCCTCCCCCTTCGCCTCCCCATCCCCAGCAGTCATCTCCCCCTGCCCGTGCAACACCACCCCCCTCCCACTCTCCCCCCCCGCACCGGCCCTTCCCTGATGGTCTTCGCCCACCTCCTGCTCATCCAACCCCTCACCTGTCCTACTGATGCATACTAATTTATAGCTATGGCAAGTGCACCAGTCGATCAAGTAATAAAGTGAATGAGTAGAGTATCGTCCCTAGAGGATTAAAAAAATAAGTACTGAAAAGCTCTTTCCTATGCTTTATTTAGTGATCGATTTATAAGAATAAGAAATTAAAAAAAATAATAAAAAAAATAATTAAAAGTTTTTAATTAAATAGAGAGAGTGTAAATTATTAGGGTTTTAAATTCAAGAGCAATGGATTACTAAGGCAATCGGTTCACCAACTCAGTCAATACAATATTCAGATTTTTAGATTAATTTTATTTCATATGACGGTGGAGTCTCCTAATTTATTCACTATCCTTTGATCCAGGCATAGCAAAACTATTAATATTTATTAATTACCCTTTGGTCTAAGTGTAATTTAAATAAATATTAATGTATTAGGTTTTGTGAAATCCTCTAATTAAAAAAACGTTGCATCCAAAGCGCACTAAAATTCCCGCATGCATATGAATTCTAATTTGATTCATAATACAAGGTATATAATCAAGAAGCATTAACATAGATATACTTGGTCCATAACATCTATGTTCATCAGATCAATTAGAAGATAGCCAGTAATCTAAAAGCATTAAGATCAAATTTATATACTCCTCATGAATAAAATTTAAAAATAAATCATACTGAATATTATATCAAAAGAGTGGCTACACCTTAGCCTTAGTAAAAGAAAATTTAGTTCATAATAACAAGTTCAAAAACAGTAAATAAATTAAAAAGCATAGAGAAATTAGACTGTTTGATTGCTGAAATTGATTATCTGCTACTCTTGATGTTGAGAACTTGGCGAAGAAGAAGAGGCTCGTTGATCGATGTCTTGATCATCGAAGAAAAATCAAATTTTTTTTTTGATTTTCTCATAAATCACTTTTTTTTAATCTCTCTCCTCTCTCTTTCTCTCTCTCTTTCTCCCTCTCTCTCTTTCTCCCCGTCTCTCTCTTTGTCTCTCTCTAATTCATATTTTTTTCACGACAACCATAGGTTTTTATAGATAAAGAATTTGATTTCCTTCCAAAATCCATCAAAAACTAGGTTTAAGACTCCCAAAACAACTCAAATTAAGATCTGGATAATTCTGGCCGTTGGATGGTGATCAAATGGTCCAAAAACCACTCAAAAACTCCTTAAAATAATCCAGATCAAGTTTGATTAATATCAGCCGTTGGATCAGTTGTTGGATCAAATCTGGGCCATCCGATCGCGTTGAAATAAGCCTTCAGATCTTTAGTTTTATGTCGGGATGAATCTCAACCGTTGGATCTCGATCGGGAGCTGTGGATGCCATCCATCAGCACCTTTTCGGCCGTCCGATCAAGCTTCAGTGAAAACCGCCCATTGGATCAGCCAGAATTCCCAAATTACCCTTCGTGGACCGTGCGCGAGCTCGGTGTTGCGTGCACCACCGCGTTCTTCAGTCAATTAAAGCACGCCTCTTTCTATGAAATTTCCAAACTACCCTTCAGATGGTCCATCGTGCGCCGCAAAAAAATGCTGACGTCAGTGTTGCGTCGGCGATTTTTTTTTTTTTTTTTTGAAATTCGATTCTGAGCTCGTTTGAAGTCCGTTTTGCCTAAATTTTTTTCATCAGAACCAAAAAAGTAAGATCTTCATATTGATGGCCTTCTTTCCTACATAAGATTAATAAAAGTATCAATTTCTAATAAAATAGATTAATTTATTTTATAATTTAATACTTTTATTAGTATATTTTTACCACTTATCACCCACCCCCGCGCTGCCCTTTCCATCCTCGACCGCCGTCGCCCCTACCTTCCCATCCTTGGCTGCCCAGCCCCCTGCCTCCCATCCCCGATCGCCGCCCTTTACCCTCCCTTCCCTGGCCGCCCACCCCCTGCCCTCCCCGACCGCCGCCCCTACCCTTTCCATCCCCAGTCGTCGCCATCCAACCCCTACCCTCTCCATCCCCGACCGCCCGCCCCTGCCCTCCCCATCCTTGGCCACCACTGCCCCTACCCTACCCATCCCCAGCCTCCTGCCCTCCCCTCCCCTGGCCTCCCCATCATGATGCCCCTTCGGGCCCCCTCTCCTCTCTCTCTCCCTCTTTCTCTCTCTTTCATCTTTCTCTTTTTCTTTCTTCTCTCTCTATCTCACTATCTTACTCTTCTTTCGTAGGTTACCTCTAGCACTATCATTTTTTTTCTAGTGCTATCGCCGATGACTCTCGGAGCTTTTAGTGCGACCCCTCTCTATAGCCATAGGTATAATTTTTATTTTAATTTTATAGTATTATTTATTAATCACTGGACTAGACCTATCAATGGATCAAATTTGGGTTGGAACCTGAATATTCAGATCCGAATCTGATTTTAATTATTGGTACCTTTACCCAAACTTGATTATCCGATGGATCCGTACTTGAAGTACCAGACCAGTCCCTAATGGATTTTAGGTATCTGAATCTGATTCTAGGACCCTAAACTAAGAAAGGGAGAGGGAGGGAGGGAGGGGTTTGGCCTCGCCTCCATCGTCGGCGAGGGAGATCGAGAGAGAGAGAGAGAAAGAGAGAGGAAGGGAGGGGTCCGGCCTCACTGGCATCACTGGAGGGTGGTGGGGGTCCGGCCTCATCGGTGAGGAAGATTGAGAGAGTGACAGAGGGAGAAAGGGGTTCGGCCTCATCACCATCATTGGCGAGGGAGATTGAGAGAGGAAGAGAGGGAGGGAGGGGGTTCGGTCTCGCTAGTGAGGGAGATCGAGAGAGGGAGCGAGGGAGATCAAGAGAGGGAGAGAGGGATCAGGGAGGGGGTCTGGCCTCATCGATGATGGAGATTAAGTGGGAGATGGGCAGTTGAAAAGATGAGGAAAGGATAGAGATAGCCGAGAATAGGGGATGGCACACAGTCGAGCTGGCTTGGATAGCAGTCGAGTTGGCTTGGGCCAAGATCGCGCTGGTTGGGGGAGGATCCGAGCTGGATGTCTCAGGCACAAGGTCGACTATCTCAGGCATAAAGTTGGCTCGACTTCTGAGCTAGTCGGCTCGATGGGTGTGAACAGAGTTTGATATGTCTCTCTCTAAGATTCCAACTTTAAATCCTAAGGTGCCATCATCATCTACTTCATTCTTATTTCAGGTTTCTGGATTAACACCCAGGTTCGCATAAGAGATTGGATCTACGACTATTGCTCAACCTTAGTTATTTATGAATGTAATTCATGTTGTTATAAATCTATCGCAAAGACTTCATATGAGATATGGACTGGGTGTAGGCCTACACTCTCTCACCTATGGGTTTGGGGTTGTCCGATCTATGTCAAACATTTGCATATAGATAAGCTTGGATCCTGGTCTGATAAGTATGTGTTTATAGGATATCCAAAGAAAGTAAAGATTACTATTTCTACTATGCTGAAGAATAAAAGATTTTCGTAAGCTTTAAGGCAAGCTTTTTAGAAAAAAAAGTTTCTTCATGAAGAAACTATTGCCTCTAAGGTTGAACTTGATGAAGTTCAATAGGTAGAAAAATCGATTCGTGTAGCTGAACCTAAGTTGGATTTAATTAGATCAGATCCAGAGCCCAATGTACCTACACCATTAAGGCGATCTGGTAGAGTACCACATCATCCAGACAGATACTACGATTTTTTGGTCTAAGATAGTGATCCCATCGAACTCGATGAGAACGATGAGGATCCGATCACCTATATGGATGCTATGCAGAGATTGATTTCAAGAAATGGCTTGAGGCCATGAAGTCCATGAAAGTCAATGATGTGTGGATATTGATTGACCCATCCAAAGGGATTAAATCCATTGAATGCAAATGGATCTTCAAAAGAAAAAAAAGTGTAGATGGAAAGATGGAGATCTATAAAATCCATCTGATTGCCAAGGGGTATCGTCAATGTTATGGTATTGACTATGATAAGATATTTTTCTCTATGGCAATGCTCAAATTCATTCGGATTATGCTTGTGATTGCTGTCTATCTGGACTATGAGATTTAGTAGATGGATGTGAAGACAGCTTTTCTGAATGGAGAGTTGACTGAAGAGGTGTATATGATACAACCTGAGGGGTTCACATCCATAGATAAGTCTAAGATGTGCAGGCTTTAGAGATTCATTTATGGACTGAAGCTGGAATCTCGAAGTTGGAACATGCATTTTGATAAAATGATCAAAATGTATGGCTTCATTAAGAAGAACAGAGAAGAACCCTGATTTACAAATGGATAAATGGTCCAGTAGTAGTATTCCTTATCTTATATGTGGATGATATTCTCTTAATCGAGAATGACATCCCGCACTATAGAAAAATAAAAGTCTGGTTGTCATCATAATTCTACATGAAGCATCCTACATCCTAGGGATGAAGATCTATAGGAATAGATCTAAAAGGATGCTTGGATTATCTCAATCTACGTACATAGATACTATGCTTAAGAGGTTCACCATGGAGAATTCCAAAAAAGGCTATCTCTTGATAGGCTATGAAATTTCTCTCTCTAAGAAAAATTGTCCGATAACTCCTAAAGAAAGAGAGCGTATGAGTAGAGTCCCATATGCTTCGACAGTGGGATCTATCATGTACGCCATGATATGTACGAGACTAGACGTGGCATATTTACTAGGAGTAGTGAATAGATAGCAGTCTGATCTTGAAGAAAATCATTGAAAAGTGGTTAAAACCATACTTAAGTATTTGAGAAATACTAAGGATCAATGGTTGGTATATGGTGAGTCAGATTTAAAACTTATGTGATTTGATTTACAGACTCTAGCTTTTAATCTAATCATGATGACAGCAGAAGCATGTCGAGATACATCTTTACTCTAAATAGTAGAGCTATCTGTTGGAAAAGTTTCAAGCAGCATATTATGGCAGACTCTGTTTGCAAAGTAGAGTACATCGCAGCATCAGATGCCGTGAAGAAAGCTGTGTGGCTGAGAAAATTTATCATCGAGTTCGGAGTAGCATCCTTTCTAGATAGTTTGGTCCTGCTCTACTGCGATAGCACTGGTGCCATGCTTAGACGAAGGAATCAAAGGCACACCAGTGGATGAAGCACATCCAACGTCGCTTCCACCTAGTCTGAGAGATCGTGGATAGAGGTGATGTCGACCTTCAGAAAATTGATAGAAAGAAGAACCTAGCCGACCCCTTTACTAAAGTCCTAGTAATAAAGGAGTTCGACAACCATAAGTCGAATATAGGTATTAGATACTGTACCGAGTGGCTTTAGGACAAGTGAGAGTTATTGAAAAAAATATCCCAAAATCAATCATCAGCTTGTTGACAGTTGAGCTTATTGTAATTATAATTGATTCATTAATAAATAAAATATATTTTTGATATTTTTTCATCATAAAATATCCATCTTCTAATAAACTCCATTATTGTGATGAAGTTCTTAGGACTATTTAGCTTCGATAAAGAGAGGATTTATCGATTAGTCCTTAAATCTGTTTATAACCAAATGATAGACTGTTAATTAGGATGACAGCATCTATCGAGCATAGGTTGCTATATGCCATATGGATTGATTGTCCTCTTAACCAAGGAGTGTGGAGATACTGGTATGGCATACAAGTGAGATGTATGGGTACATCATCATGGAACGTGACCAACTTCAGAGCATTCTACTGTCGAAAATATCTCTGATGGGATATAGATATAAGTGTCTCTTAAATCTGAGATCACCTCAGTGACTTACAAGCAACTCACTGTGCTTTGGTACCAGACTAACTAAACTTCTAATTCAGTAATGGAAGACTTCTGGGCACAGTCAAGTACTTACGAAGTTAGAGTATGATCAATATGGAATTGACCACTCCAAGAGTTGGAGAAGAATGTATTACTATGTTTCAATATAGCAAAATCTTGGTCAGGATAATCCATCAAATGAATTTGGTATTTTGAAATACAATATGGACAACCTGATCAAAGTTGATGGTTGAACTCGGAGGTATCCTATGAGCATTTTGATCAAGGGGATGAATTATATGGAAACTATATCGCATGGGTTCTAAGAATGTTGTTCTACACATTCGACCTATCCGACCATCGGATACCATTGCTAGATAGTTACTTCGATTGGTATAAAAATTTATTCCTATGCTATTAGATTAGGTTCGGATCTATGAGGTCATACAATGAGATCTCATGATTGGATCGGATGGTTGATCAACGATTAAGAATTATTCTAGGATTAAATGATCAATACGATTGATGTTTAATCTAGCGCAAGTATTGCAGGAGGATTAATTAGCAATTCAATTACTAATTAGCTTAATTTGATTAAGTCAAAGGATTGAGATTAAGTCTAATTTTGGTTTGGGCTTGATTGGATATAGTCCAATTGGCTTATTGGATAAGCTAAATGCAAGAAAAAACTAATCCTAGTTCAACTAGGACTTGGATCAACCTAATTTTTTAATTTGATTAAAAAATTAAATTAAAATTAAATTAAATTTAATCAAATTTAATTAAGTTCTTAATTGCATTAGAATCTTATTTTATTTGGTTGACTTGGTTTTGATTTAATTTGGTTTGAGAAATCATGTTTGACTAAGTCATAGATGGAATCCTAGTGAGACTAGGATCACACCTTGCGCCATCTTAGCCCTCCACGCCCTCCATGCCTATCTTTTAGGAATTTTTTATGGAAATACTCTTTCCCCTGATCTTCATGCTGAAGGAAAATCCTGATTTCCCGATCTAGGTTCGTTCAAATCAGATCAGATCAAGAGATATATTTCAAAAATTTTTTCTCTTTGATCTATGTCAGATTTGGAATGTTTCAGATCTAATTCATTATTATTTTAATAAATAAAATAAAATAAGGATAAATTAAATTAAATTTAATTTACCTTGATTTGGGTAATCCTATTACCCGTTGATGATCCTATATGCAGCGGAAGGTTCTGGATCTAGCCATGCAAGTGCCTGGCCTCTACCGGTATCCACTCGGGCTGGATCTGGAGATCCTCTTCTTCTCTATCACATCTCCAAAAATCAGATCTAGATCTGATCTGGAGGATCTTCAAAACTCCTTTTGGAAGATCAGCAGTCGTCCTTTGCAGCAGTGCAGCCTTCTTGCTTTTGATCGCCTTTCTTTGATCTGGATCGCACCAACCAAGCTCCAAAACTATTTTGGATGTGGAGAGGAGAGGGAGAAGAAGCTTTGGCATGGAGGAGGAGAGGAGAAAAGGCCTTTGGGCGTATGGAAACTCTTCTCTCAATCTTAATCTGAGTTGGGCGCAGGGTCTTATTTATAGACTACTGTGATCCAACTCCTCTTCTTCCCAACCAATCACAACCCTTTGTGAAATCAGATCTAAATCTGATTGGTGGAAATAGAGTCCCCTGGATTCCTCCTTAGAGGGCGCCTAAGATCCAGTCAAAGTTGGTTCTTAGGAGAACTCTAATTGGAATCCAAAAAGGAGATGGAGTCCCTTATCCAACAAGGGACTCCTAGGCGCCTCCAGCTTGGGCACACGCCTAAGGGTGGCATGCGCCCCTCCTCCTTGCCAGGTTCTGGTAGGGGGACAGGCCCCCACCAGCTCTCCAATAGGTGCATGACATGTGGTCAAAAGTCAAAGTATCAATGGTCAATGTTTGACCAGTCAAAGGTAACTTTTGACCAAAGTCAAAGAACAAGAAATGGCAGGTGACCAAAAATGGCAGGTAATGTCTTACAAAATAAGACAACCTTTTCTGACTTGGACAACCTCCAGTCAGACCATATGAA
The DNA here is from genome assembly GCA_006176705.1 of Cocos nucifera. Classification (NCBI taxonomy): domain Eukaryota; kingdom Viridiplantae; phylum Streptophyta; class Magnoliopsida; order Arecales; family Arecaceae; genus Cocos; species Cocos nucifera. The sequence goes on along the minus strand of QRFJ01000260.1, from coordinate 336,285 downwards.
GGCCTCTGATTGAGCACAACTTCTTTGGCTCAGTCAGGACAACTTATTTATGATAGCAAAAGAAGAACGTTAGGTTCAATCGAGTGCTAGCACGATTTTCTTGAACCTAATTGAATCTCATTCAGATCAATTGAACTGGATCAGTTCAATTGATGATCACCAGATTCAAACCCTTGTTTGTGTGACCCAGTTAGGTTCAGTTCTGTATGGTAATGGGATATGTCATGATCTCTATCATCGACATCATCAAAACTCCTTTCGATGGATCAGAACTCTTCTGATTCGAACAGCTAGAATGATCGATCATCTAAATCATTCTAATTGCTCCCAAAATCCACCAGTGACACCTAGCAGTATATGGTGGCAACCCATCAGAGCTGAATGCGAACCTCTTGGTGCAGCTACCTGTGTGATTAAGTTCTTCTATCTTGAGCCCCGATCAGATTAGGGTTAAGGTGAAACTCGTCAAACCCTAGTCTTCTGTCATATGATGTAATCATTCGATTCGAGTCCGATGTGAAAATCTAAATAGAAACTCTTTCTATTATTTCACTCTGCCATGGCCATGGATTTCTGGACTTGATTCTCATGATCATCATAGGGCTGCTCCTCTACCACCGAGGTAGATAGATTCCATCTTGATGCAATCCAGTTCCTACAATGAACATGCTATAGCCAACATACACCTCAGGGTTTCCATATGGCTAGGAGACCGAGTAATGGTGTAGTCAAACTATAACACCCTCAAGGTGAACTGCCGATGCACCTCAGGTCAAAGAACCAGACACACTACTGCAGCATCGAGTCAGTCATTGACGAGAAGGTAGACTTCCTAATGACTACTCGAGGTGGTCACGCTCAGTGCCCTCGTTCTCTAACGAGTACCTGTACTCTCGCTCTGGTGTCTCCACACCGTAGACTCAAGACTCATCTACTAAAGAGAAGCGATTGTACACCAACCTTCCGGATCAATCACCATCCTCGTGATGATCCTATGGTCGGGAGCATTTTATGAGTTAATAATGATTATTCATGTCTTAAATTTTCAACTCTTGAAAATATGAATTATCATTACCATTAACTCAAAGGATGTATCACAGACACTAAATACACATATGTGATAGAAAATAACCCATTTTATTGATATTAGTCAAAATTATAATTTTGCCCCTAGAAGTGTATTACAAGTGTCAGCCAATTCTGGCTTCTAGGGCACATATATCTAACACATGCATGCCTGGTAATTTGGTAGTTGACCAAGTCAAAGAGAGAAGTAAGTTTTGATCTTGGATTCTATGATATAGAATCCTTATAAACTAAAACTCCTCCTTCTAATTGTGCTGCCCCTATCTTCTTTATTTTCTCTAAATTTCATGGTAAAAGAAGAAATTTTTGTGCACCCCTATTGTTGGTCCACGGTAGGAAATAAGGTGGGGGCACCCAAGAGTTGAGTGCCCCAACAACTTGCCATATTTTATCCTTTTCTTATCTGAGTTTTTGACTAAACTTGGACTCTGCATATCTTTTTATTTAGGATGAATTTTGATCTAATTTTTTCATAAAATATAGATCATTAAGAGAGCTTTGAGGTATGTAAAAATTAGAGAGTGATAACCTCTGGGCGTCAGGTTTCAATAAACACAAAACTAGGTGTCTAGGTGAGAGCAAAGAGAAGAAGAAGAGGATCTTCTTCTAGGATTGCTGTGTTCATCTCTTTCCTTCTTTCTTCCTTGAGTTTTCTGAGAGAGTCTCACATCTAAAACCTCCTCTCCACCTTCTCCTCTTTGGAAGAGTCTAAATCTAGAAGAAGAAGGCATATGATCGACCATCAAAGAAAGATCAGCGTAGTACTAGTATACTGTGCTGATTTCCTACATCAGGATTTCTGATTATGCTCGTGGGCTCGTGTGGATGACTCCTAGAGGTCGAATGCTTGTGCGGCTCATGACATCATCCTCAAGCCCAGATCAGCAAGTTAGAACATCTAACTTGTATAGGTAATAGATTTGATCTATTTATTTTATAGCTGCATTAGATGTAGTATTGTAGTATGTTGATGAGATCAACATGTTAATCTTTTCTTTATATTTTTAAATTTTTAATTTAATATCATATCTTGATCATATAATAAATCTTAGATTTAATATATTTTTATATTTATTTAAATAAATATTTGATTTATTTAAGTCTTTCACTGCAGGATCTTGAAAAAGTTTCAAGATCTATCCATGAAATCCTAGATCTAGTTCCTTCAGATGCATCTACGTCCATGCCTGATCCTCTGGTTGGTGGAATGATAAACAGTGAGGATGTAGAGAAGGTCCGCAAGTTGATGGAGGATACTAATATTTTATTGTATCCTAGATGTGTGAAGATGGTGAAGCTGGAGTTCTTAATCTGATTGTATCATGCAAAATGCTCCAGTGGGTTCAGTAATAATGAAGTGAACTGCATATTAGAGCTTTTGGGGGATATTTTTTTAGACGATGCATAAATTTTGTAGAATAATTATGAGGCATCGAAGATTATTGAATAGCTAAGCTTTGCTTACACCATGATACATGCATGTCCTAATGACTGTATTCTCTATTGGGAGGGGGATGTCAACTAAAACGAGTGCATGGGGTGCGGTATGTCAAGATAGAAACAGAATAAAGATGGCACATTGACTCGTGTACCTCAAAAGTTTATGTGGCACTTTTTTTTGATTTTGAGACTACAAAAGTTGTTTATGTCGACAAGAACATGAGATGGCATGAAGAGGATTGAACAAAAGATGATGCATTGAGACATCCAACCGATGGAGAGGCATGGAAGAAGTTTAATGAATTACATTCGAACTTCGTACATGAGATACATAATATGAGATTGGGCTTGTCGTATGATGGTTTCAATCTATTCAAGCATATGAATACCATCCATAGTGTATGGCTAGTATTTATTCATATTTACAATCTCCCACCATGGATGTATATGAAAAATTTTTTTGCTTTCATGACAGTGCTCATCCCTAGATCAATGGAGGTAGGTAATGACATTGAAGTTTATTTACATCCTCTTATTGCCGAGCTAAAATAGTTATGGAGCATTCAAGGTATTCTAACTTTTGATGCTTTGTTGAATGAGTCATTCTCCATGCGCGCAGCACTTTTGTGAACAATAAATGACTTTCCAGCCTATGCTCTAATATCGGGTTGGAGCATCGAAGGTGAGCTAGCATGCCTAATTTATGAAAAAATTTCAATTTAGAAGGTTGACATATCGGAGGAGCTTTAGCTATATGGGGAATCGACGTTTCTTCCGTCAAAACCATCCATACAAAAGGGATGCACGCTCCTTTGATGGCACTATTGAAGAAGGTGAGGCGCCTAGTCTGATGTTTGAAAGTGATGTACTTAGAGAGTTGGATGGTCTTAGTATTGAATTTAGAAAAGATGATCTAATTGATGATAAAAAGAGAAAGCGTCGATCAAAGAAAGATGATACACACTTTAATTGGAGGAAAAGTGCATCTTCTTTGAGTTGCTATATTGGGAGATAAACTTATTGCACCACTGCTTAGATGTAATGCATATTGAAAAGAATGTGTGCGAGCTTCTATTGGCAATAATCTTAAATATCAAAGATAAGACTAAGGATGACTTAAATTCTTGATTTGACTTGAAAGAATGGGGTATTAAGAGATCACTCCATCCAGAGCCGACAGGGGGAGAACAGTGGAGGCTTCTTCATGCATGCTATGTTATGAATGCCTTCGAACGGTCTACATTTCTTCATATGTTGGAGAACATAAAGATTTATGATAGATACTCAAGGAACATATCAAAGCATGTGAATAGTAAGGATGTCAAACTTGGGGGATTGAAGACTCATGATTATCATATGTGCTGATGTAGGAATTGATCCCAATAGCTATTCACTGCATATTGCCAAAAAATGTCAGAATGACTGTTATTCATCTTTGCAATTTTTATCGAGATATTTGTGCAAAGATGTTGCTTAAGAAAGATGTGAAGAAAATGAAGACAAGAATGGTGACTATATTATGTGATCTGAAGAAGATATTTTCATCATCATTTTTTACAGTCATGATGCATTTCACCATGCACCTTGCAGGAGAAGTTATACTTGGAGGCCCAATATTTTGTCGATGGATGTATCCTACTGAGAGAAATATTCAAACTCTGAAATCTTATGTAAAAAATATGAATCATCTGGAGGGATCCATAGTAAAAAATTATTTGGATCAAGAGTGTATGAATTTTTGTACCATGTACTTAACAAGCTTGAGACACATCGTAATCAACCAATGAGAAATCAGGATGATCAGTATGAGCCAATTATGCCTGCATTTGAGTCCATTCCATAGCCAGGTGGACTTCTTACTTTATACTACCTTACTAATTTATGCATTGAGAAAAGAAATAAGGCACACCGCTACGTGCTCTTCAGCTATGATGTCATTGAGCCATACATAAGATGAGTCACTCAGCTTTATTTATTTCATAATAATTAAAAAAATATCTAATTATATTTAAATTTATTTTTATGCATGTAGCAAACACAAGAAGATCATAAGAGTAAAATATGATGCTCTAAGTATGCGGGAGAAAGAGAAAATGCATAGCAAAGAATTTTCTGAATGGTTCAAAGATCATGTAAGTGATTATATATTCTTGCCTTGTACAACTTATTTGAACATGTTTACTAATTAGATGTCATCTCCTTAATTAGGTGTGGGGATTGCCACTCAGTGATGTGAGCTTGAAGTGTGTGCTCTTTCAATGGGCCCTAATCATACTGTGCGTGAGTATGAATAGCTCGTCATTAATGGCTATAGGTTTAATATTCATAGTAGGTTCGTAAATATGGCAATACAAAATAGTTGCATCATGTTGAGTGCCATCACTGGGTGTTATGCTAGCTCGAGGGATTCACAGCCTCGTACGAAGGATTTGAACTATTATGGCATGGTGGAGAAGATAGTCATCTTAGACTATTATTCTAAAGGAAGGATTGCGTTGATGAAGTATGATTGGTTTGACATCTTATCACAGTCTAGGATGAAGACTGATGAGTATGGTTTTACTCTCGTTAACATGTAATGCCATCTCTGTACTGAAGAATCGTATATACTTGCCTCCTAAGCTAGTCAAATCTTCTATGTTAGTGATCCATTGGAGCCTCAATGGGGTGTTATTATGAAGATGGTGCCTAGGCATATTTTTGATGATACCGAAGTTGATGATGATGTTGGACCATGCATGTAAAGTGCTCCTCTCGAAAAAACTTACCTGGCACTGTCGAGATCCCAAACATGTTTGTCAGGAGCGATGGTGATGTTCATATTATAAATGCCACTAGATAATGACTTTAATATTTTGGTATAAATTATTAGAGTCTATTTATTGATGTGTTGCTAATAATATTGTTCAACATGTTATATTTGTTGCCCAGAGGTTGCAACCTAAGAGAGGGGTTGAATTGAATTTCTAAAATAGAGACAATTGGAGAGAGATTTTGAGACCTCTCGATTCTGAACGAGATGTCTTGCCGGAACCATAAGATCTCTCGAGAATCCTACAAGACTTCTCACTCTCAAAGCACAAAAACTGAGTTTCTATCTTTTGAGAATGAGATGTCTCGAGTTCAACTCGAGACCTCTTGAAACTATGCCAAAACTTCATTTGGGCATGCCAGTCCACTTGAAAGCTCTTAAAAAAATTTTGAGACGTCTTAAAAACTACTCCAAGACTATTTTGAGAGATTTTTGCTACCAATCAAAGAGATTTAATTTTTATTTGAATTCTCCTTTATATCTTTCTTGTTCTGATAAAAAAGCTCTCTTTCTTCTAATCTTTGGAAGCTTAAGAAAAAATTATTCTATAAGGATCTTGACTTGATGAATTTTTGTAGATCTTTTCTTGAAATAATTCTTTAATTTAAATACCTGGAAAGACCTACATCCACTCATGAAATACATAGTTAAATACTCAAACTCATATTGATAAATGTTGCAAGTCACGATGGTACCGAAATGCCATCTAGCTTTCACCCCTGCCCCTCGATGGACTATGCGGAGCTCCATATCTAAGCCATGCTGGTAGGCCGTGCGATGCCATGGAAGAAAAATCCTGATTTTTCGATCCAGATTCGTTCAGATCTGATCAGATCAAGAGATATATTTCAAAATTTTTTTTCTTTGATCTAGATCAGATCTAAGATATTTCAGATCTGATTATTATTATTTTGAAAATCAAAATAAAATTAGATAAATTAAATCAGATTTAATTTATCTTGATGTGGGTAATCCTATTACCCATTGATGATCCTGTATGCAGCGGAAGGTTCTGAATCTAGCCATGCAAGTGTCTGGCCTCTACCGATATCCACTCGGACTGGATCTGGAGATTCTCTTCTTCTCTATCACGTCTCCAAAAATCAGATCTAGATCTGATCTGAAGGATCTTCAAAACTCTAGATCTGATCTGAAGAGGAGAGGGAGAAGGTGGTTTGGCGTGGAGGAAGAGGAGAGAGGCAGCCTTGGGGCGTGGGGAATTATGATTCAATCATACTTTGAGTTGGGCGCAGGATCTTATTTATAGATTGACTGTAATCCAACTTCTCTTCTTCCCAACCAATCATAACTCTTTGTAAAATCAGATCTAAATCTGATTGGTGGAAATAGAGTCCCCTGGATTCCTACTTAGAGGATGCCTAGGACCAATCAAAGTTGGTTCTTAGGAGAACTCTAATTGGAATCCAAAAAGAAGATGGAGTCCCTGTCCAACAGGGACTCCTAGGCGCCTCCAACTTGGGCACACGCCAAGGGTGGCATGTGCCCTCTTCCTTGCTAGGTTCTGGCAGGGGGACAGGCTCCCACAAGCTCTCCAATAGGTGCGTGACATGTGGTCAAAAGTCAAAGTATCAATGGTCATCGTTTGACCAGTCAATGGTAGACTTTTGACCAAAGTCAAAGAACAAGAAATGGCAGGTGACCAAAAATGGCAGGTAATGTCTTACAAAATAAGACAATCTTTTCTGACTTGGACAACCTCCAATCAGATTATATGAAGGCCTTTGATTGAGCACAAACTTCTTTGGCTCAGACAGGACAACTTATTTATGATAGCAAAAGAAGAACGTTAGGTTCAATCGAGTGCTAGCACGATTTCTTTGAACCTAATTGAATCTCATTCAGATCAATTGAACTATATTAGTTCAATTGATGATCACTAGATTCAAACCCTTGTTTGTGTGATCTAGTTAGGTTCAGTTCTGTATGGTAATGGGATATGTCATGATCTCTATCATCGACATCATCGAAACTCCTTTTGATGGATCAGAACTTTTCTGATTCGAACAGTTAGAATGATCGATCATCTAAATCATTCTAATTGCTCCCAAAATCCATCAGTGACACCTAGCAGTATATGGTGGCAACCCATCAGAGCTGAATGCGAACCTCTTGGTGCAGCTATCTGTGTGATTAAGTCCTTCTATCTTGAGCCTCGATCAGATTAGGGTTAAGGTAAACTCGTCAAACCTTAGTTTCTATCATATGATGTAATCATTCGATTCGAGTCCGATGTGAAAATCTAAATAG
>QRFJ01000260.1:0-327679 GCA_006176705.1 Cocos nucifera | reverse complement strand
ACTCCCAAAACAACTCAAATTAAGATCTGGATAATTCTGGCCGTTGGATGGTGATCAAATGGTCCAAAAACCACTCAAAAACTCCTTAAAATAATCCAGATCAAGTTTGATTTAATATCAGCCGTTGGATCAGTTGTTGGATCAAATCTGGGCCATCCGATCGCGTTGAAATAAGCCTTCAGATCTTTAGTTTTATGTCGGGATGAATCTCAACCGTTGGATCTCGATCGGGAGCTGTGGATGCCATCCATCAGCACCTTTTCGGCCGTCCGATCAAGCTTCAGTGAAAACCGCCCATTGGATCAGCCAGAATTCCCAAATTACCCTTCGTGGACCGTGCGCGAGCTCGGTGTTGCGTGCACCACCGCGTTCTTCAGTCAATTAAAGCACGCCTCTTTCTATGAAATTTCCAAACTACCCTTCAGATGGTCCATCGTGCGCCGCAAAAAAATGCTGACGTCAGTGTTGCGTCGGCGATTTTTTTTTTTTTTTTTTGAAATTCGATTCTGAGCTCGTTTGAAGTCCGTTTTGCCTAAATTTTTTTTTCATCAGAACCAAAAAAGTAAGATCTTCATATTGATGGCCTTCTTTCCTACATAAGATTAATAAAAGTATCAATTTCTAATAAAATAGATTAATTTATTTTATAATTTAATACTTTTATTAGTATATTTTTACCACTTATCACCCACCCCGCGCTGCCCTTTTTCCATCCTCGACCGCCGTCGCCCCTACCCTTCCCATCCTTGGCTGCCCAGCCCCTGCCCTCCCCATCCCGATCGCCGCCCTTTACCCTCCCCTTCCCTGGCCGCCCACCCCCTGCCTCCCCGACCGCCGCCCCTACCCTTTCCATCCCCAGTCGTCGCCATCCAACCCCTACCCTCTCCATCCCCGACCGCCCGCCCCCTGCCCTCCCCATCCTTGGCCACCACTGCCCCTACCCTACCCATCCCCAGCCTCCTGCCCTCCCCTCCCCTGGCCTCCCCATCATGATGCCCCTTCGGGCCCCCTCTCCTCTCTCTCCCCTCTTTCTCTCTCTTTCATCTTTCTCTTTTTCTTTCTTCTCTCTCTATCTCACTATCTTACTCTTCTTTCGTAGGTTACCTCTAGCACTATCATTTTTTTCTAGTGCTATCGCCGATGACTCTCGGAGCTTTTAGTGCGACCCCCTCTCTATAGCCATAGGTATAATTTTTATTTTAATTTTATAGTATTATTTATTAATCACTGGACTAGACCTATCAATGGATCAAATTTGGGTTGGAACCTGAATATTCAGATCCGAATCTGATTTTAATTATTGGTACCTTTACCCAAACTTGATTATCCGATGGATCCGTACTTGAAGTACCAGACCAGTCCCTAATGGATTTTAGGTATCTGAATCTGATTCTAGGACCCTAAACTAAGAAAGGGAGAGGGAGGGAGGGAGGGGTTTGGCCTCGCCTCCATCGTCGGCGAGGGAGATCGAGAGAGAGAGAGAGAAAGAGAGAGGAAGGGAGGGGTCCGGCCTCACTGGCATCACTGGGAGGGTGGGGGTCCGGCCTCATCGGTGAGGAAGATTGAGAGAGTGACAGAGGGAGAAAGGGGTTCGGCCTCATCACCATCATTGGCGAGGGAGATTGAGAGAGGAAGAGAGGGAGGGAGGGGGTTCGGTCTCGCTAGTGAGGGAGATCGAGAGAGGGAGCGAGGGAGATCAAGAGAGGGAGAGAGGGATCAGGGAGGGGGTCTGGCCTCATCGATGATGGAGATTAAGTGGGAGATGGGCAGTTGAAAAGATGAGGAAAGGATAGAGATAGCCGAGAATAGGGGATGGCACACAGTCGAGCTGGCTTGGATAGCAGTCGAGTTGGCTTGGGCCAAGATCGCGCTGGTTGGGGGAGGATCCGAGCTGGATGTCTCAGGCACAAGGTCGACTATCTCAGGCATAAAGTTGGCTCGACTTCTGAGCTAGTCGGCTCGATGGGTGTGAACAGAGTTTGATATGTCTCTCTAAGATTCCAACTTTAAATCCTAAGGTGCCATCATCATCTACTTCATTCTTATTTCAGGTTTCTGGATTAACACCCAGGTTCGCATAAGAGATTGGATCTACGACTATTGCTCAACCTTAGTTATTTATGAATGTAATTCATGTTGTTATAAATCTATCGCAAAGACTTCATATGAGATATGGACTGGGTGTAGGCCTACACTCTCTCACCTATGGGTTTGGGGTTGTCCGATCTATGTCAAACATTTGCATATAGATAAGCTTGGATCCTGGTCTGATAAGTATGTGTTTATAGGATATCCCAAAGAAAGTAAAGATTACTATTTCTACTATGCTGAAGAATAAAAGATTTTCGTAAGCTTTAAGGCAAGCTTTTTAGAAAAAAAGTTTCTTCATGAAGAAACTATTGCCTCTAAGGTTGAACTTGATGAAGTTCAATAGGTAGAAAAATCGATTCGTGTAGCTGAACCTAAGTTGGATTTAATTAGATCAGATCCAGAGCCCAATGTACCTACACCATTAAGGCGATCTGGTAGAGTACCACATCATCCAGACAGATACTACGATTTTTTGGTCTAAGATAGTGATCCCATCGAACTCGATGAGAACGATGAGGATCCGATCACCTATATGGATGCTATGCAGAGATTGATTTCAAGAAATGGCTTGAGGCCATGAAGTCCATGAAAGTCAATGATGTGTGGATATTGATTGACCCATCCAAAGGGATTAAATCCATTGAATGCAAATGGATCTTCAAAAGAAAAAAAAGTGTAGATGGAAAGATGGAGATCTATAAAATCCATCTGATTGCCAAGGGGTATCGTCAATGTTATGGTATTGACTATGATAAGATATTTTTCTCTATGGCAATGCTCAAATTCATTCGGATTATGCTTGTGATTGCTGTCTATCTGGACTATGAGATTTAGTAGATGGATGTGAAGACAGCTTTTCTGAATGGAGAGTTGACTGAAGAGGTGTATATGATACAACCTGAGGGGTTCACATCCATAGATAAGTCTAAGATGTGCAGGCTTTAGAGATTCATTTATGGACTGAAGCTGGAATCTCGAAGTTGGAACATGCATTTTGATAAAATGATCAAAATGTATGGCTTCATTAAGAACAGAGAAGAACCCTGATTTACAAATGGATAAATGGTCCAGTAGTAGTATTCCTTATCTTATATGTGGATGATATTCTCTTAATCGAGAATGACATCCCGCACTATAGAAAATAAAAGTCTGGTTGTCATCATAATTCTACATGAAGCATCCTACATCCTAGGGATGAAGATCTATAGGAATAGATCTAAAAGGATGCTTGGATTATCTCAATCTACGTACATAGATACTATGCTTAAGAGGTTCACCATGGAGAATTCCAAAAAAGGCTATCTCTTGATAGGCTATGAAATTTCTCTCTCTAAGAAAAATTGTCCGATAACTCCTAAAGAAAGAGAGCGTATGAGTAGAGTCCCATATGCTTCGACAGTGGGATCTATCATGTACGCCATGATATGTACGAGACTAGACGTGGCATATTTACTAGGAGTAGTGAATAGATAGCAGTCTGATCTTGAAGAAAATCATTGAAAAGTGGTTAAAACCATACTTAAGTATTTGAGAAATACTAAGGATCAATGGTTGGTATATGGTGAGTCAGATTTAAAACTTATGTGATTTACAGACTCTAGCTTTTAATCTAATCATGATGACAGCAGAAGCATGTCGAGATACATCTTTACTCTAAATAGTAGAGCTATCTGTTGGAAAAGTTTCAAGCAGCATATTATGGCAGACTCTGTTTGCAAAGTAGAGTACATCGCAGCATCAGATGCCGTGAAGAAAGCTGTGTGGCTGAGAAAATTTATCATCGAGTTCGGAGTAGCATCCTTTCTAGATAGTTTGGTCCTGCTCTACTGCGATAGCACTGGTGCCATGCTTAGACGAAGGAATCAAAGGCACACCAGTGGATGAAGCACATCCAACGTCGCTTCCACCTAGTCTGAGAGATCGTGGATAGAGGTGATGTCGACCTTCAGAAAATTGATAGAAAGAAGAACCTAGCCGACCCCTTTACTAAAGTCCTAGTAATAAAGGAGTTCGACAACCATAAGTCGAATATAGGTATTAGATACTGTACCGAGTGGCTTTAGGACAAGTGAGAGTTATTGAAAAAAATATCCCAAAATCAATCATCAGCTTGTTGACAGTTGAGCTTATTGTAATTATAATTGATTCATTAATAAATAAAATATATTTTTGATATTTTTCATCATAAAATATCCATCTTCTAATAAACTCCATTATTGTGATGAAGTTCTTAGGACTATTTAGCTTCGATAAAGAGAGGATTTATCGATTAGTCCTTAAATCTGTTTATAACCAAATGATAGACTGTTAATTAGGATGACAGCATCTATCGAGCATAGGTTGCTATATGCCATATGGATTGATTGTCCTCTTAACCAAGGAGTGTGGAGATACTGGTATGGCATACAAGTGAGATGTATGGGTACATCATCATGGAACGTGACCAACTTCAGAGCATTCTACTGTCGAAAATATCTCTGATGGGATATAGATATAAGTGTCTCTTAAATCTGAGATCACCTCAGTGACTTACAAGCAACTCACTGTGCTTTGGTACCAGACTAACTAAACTTCTAATTCAGTAATGGAAGACTTCTGGGCACAGTCAAGTACTTACGAAGTTAGAGTATGATCAATATGGAATTGACCACTCCAAGAGTTGGAGAAGAATGTATTACTATGTTTCAATATAGCAAAATCTTGGTCAGGATAATCCATCAAATGAATTTGGTATTTTGAAATACAATATGGACAACCTGATCAAAGTTGATGGTTGAACTCGGAGGTATCCTATGAGCATTTTGATCAAGGGGATGAATTATATGGAAACTATATCGCATGGGTTCTAAGAATGTTGTTCTACACATTCGACCTATCCGACCATCGGATACCATTGCTAGATAGTTACTTCGATTGGTATAAAAATTTATTCCTATGCTATTAGATTAGGTTCGGATCTATGAGGTCATACAATGAGATCTCATGATTGGATCGGATGGTTGATCAACGATTAAGAATTATTCTAGGATTAAATGATCAATACGATTGATGTTTAATCTAGCGCAAGTATTGCAGGAGGATTAATTAGCAATTCAATTACTAATTAGCTTAATTTGATTAAGTCAAAGGATTGAGATTAAGTCTAATTTTGGTTTGGGCTTGATTGGATATAGTCCAATTGGCTTATTGGATAAGCTAAATGCAAGAAAAAACTAATCCTAGTTCAACTAGGACTTGGATCAACCTAATTTTTTAATTTGATTAAAAAATTAAATTAAAATTAAATTAAATTTAATCAAATTTAATTAAGTTCTTAATTGCATTAGAATCTTATTTTATTTGGTTGACTTGGTTTTGATTTAATTTGGTTTGAGAAATCATGTTTGACTAAGTCATAGATGGAATCCTAGTGAGACTAGGATCACACCTTGCGCCATCTTAGCCCTCCACGCCCTCCATGCCTATCTTTTAGGAATTTTTTATGGAAATACTCTTTCCCCTGATCTTCATGCTGAAGGAAAATCCTGATTTCCCGATCTAGGTTCGTTCAAATCAGATCAGATCAAGAGATATATTTCAAAAATTTTTCTCTTTGATCTATGTCAGATTTGGAATGTTTCAGATCTAATTCATATTATTTTAATAAATAAAATAAAATAAGGATAAATTAAATTAAATTTAATTTATCTGATTTGGGTAATCCAATTACCCGTTGATGATCCTATATGCAGCGGAAGGTTCTGGATCTAGCCATGCAAGTGCCTGGCCTCTACCGGTATCCACTCGGGCTGGATCTGGAGATCCTCTTCTTCTCTATCACGTCTTCAAAAATTAGATCTGGAGGATCTTCAAAACTCCTTTTGGAGATCAGCAGTCGTCCTTTGCAGCAGTGCAGCCTTCTTGCTTTTGATCGCCTTTCTTTGATCTGGATCGCACCAACCAAGCTCCAAAACTATTTTGGATGTGGAGAGGAGAGGGAGAAGAAGCTTTGGCATGGAGGAGGAGAGGAGAAAAGGCCTTTGGGCGTATGGAAACTCTTCTCTCAATCTTAATCTGAGTTGGGCACAGGGTCTTATTTATAGACTGACTGTGATCCAACCTCTCTTCTTCCCAACCAATCACAACCCTTTGTAAAATCAGATCTAAATCTGATTGATGGAAATAGAGTCCCTTGGATTCCTCCTTAGAGGGCGCCTAAGATCAGTCAAAGTTGGTTCTTAGAAGAACTCTAATTGGAATCTAAAAAGGAGATGGAGTCCTTATCCAACAAGGACTCTTAGGCACCTCCAGCTTGGGTACACGCCTAGTGTGGCATGCACCCTCCTCCTTGCCAGGTTCTGGTAGGGGGACAGGCCCCCACCAGCTCTTCAATAATGCGTGACATGTGGTCAAAAGTCAAAGTATCAATGGTCAATGTTTGACCGGTCAAAGGTAAACTTTTGACCAAAGTCAAAGAATAAGAAATGGCAGGTGACCAAAAATAGCAGATAATGTCTTACAAAATAAGACAACCTTTTCTGACTTAGACAACCTCCAGTCAGACCATATGAAGGCCTCTAATTGAGCATAAACTCCTTTGACTCAGACAGGACAACTTATTTATGATAGTAAAAGAAGAACGTTAGGTTTAATCGAGTGCTAGCACGATTTTTTTGAACCTAATTGAATCTCATTCAGATCAATTGAACTAGATCAATTTAATTGATGATCACCAGATTCAAACCCTTGTTTGTGTGATCCAGTTAGGTTCAGTTCTGTATGGTAATGGGATATGTCATGATCTCTATCATCGACATCATCGAAACTCCTTTCGATGGATCAGAACTCTTATGATTCGAATAGCTAGAATGATCGATCATTTAAATCATTCTAATTGCTCTCAAAATCCATCAGTGATACCTAACAGTATATGGTGGCAATCCATCAGAGCTGAATGCGAACCTCTTGGTGCAGCTACTTGTGTGATTAAGTTCTTCTATCTTGAGCCCCGATCAGATTAGGGTTAAGTAAACTCGTCAAACCCTAGTCTCTATCATATGATGTAATCATTCGATTCGAGTTTGATGTGAAAATCTAAATAGAAATTCTTTCTATTATTTCACTCTACCATGATCATGGATTTCAGGATTTGATTCTCATGATCATCATAGGGCTGCTCCTCTACCACCGAGGTAGATAGATTCCATCTTGATGCCATCCAGTTCCTACAATGAACATGCTATAGCCAACATACACCTCAGGGTTCCATATGGCTAGGAGACCGAGTAATGGTGTAGTCAAACTATAACACCCTCAAGGTGAACTGCCGATGCACCTCAGGTCAAAAAATCAGACACACTACTGCAGCATCGAGTCAGTCATTGACGAGAAGGTAGACTCCCTAATGACTACTCGAGGTGGTCACGCTCAGTGCCCTCGTTCTCTAACGAGTACCTATACTCTCGCTCTGGTGTCTCCACACCGTAGACTCAAGACTCATCTACTAAAGAGAAGCGATTGTACACCAACCTTCCGGATCAATCACCATCCTCGTGATGATCCTATGGTCGGGAGCAATTTATGAGTTAATAATGATTATTCATATCTAAAATTTTCAACTCTTGAAAATATGAATTATCATTACCATTAACTCAAAGAATGTATCACAGACACTAAATACACATATGTGATAGAAAATAACCCATTTTATTCATATTAGTCAAAATTATAATTTTGCCCCTAGAAGTGTATTACAAGTGTCAACCAATTCTAGCTTCTAGGGCACATATATCTAACACATGCATGCCTCCTCTCTCCCTCTCTTTCTCATATGGTAATTTGGTAGTTGACCAAGTCAAAGAGAGAAGTAAGTTTTGATCTTGGATTCTATGATATAGAATCCTTATAAACTAAAACTCCTCCTTCTAATTGTGCTGCCCCTATCTTCTTTATTTTCTCTAAATTTCATGGTAAAAGAAGAAATTTTTGTGCACCCCTATTGTTGGTCCACGGTAGGAAATAAGGTGGGGGCACCCAAGAGTTGAGTGCCCCAACAACTTGCCATATTTTATCCTTTTCTTATCTGAGTTTTTGACTAAACTTGGACTCTGCATATCTTTTTATTTAGGATGAATTTTGATCTAATTTTTTCATAAAATATAGATCATTAAGAGAGCTTTGAGGTATGTAAAAATTAGAGAGTGATAACCTCTGGGCGTCAGGTTTCAATAAACACAAAACTAGGTGTCTAGGTGAGAGCAAAGAGAAGAAGAAGAGGATCTTCTTCTAGGATTGCTGTGTTCATCTCTTTCCTTCTTTCTTCCTTGAGTTTTCTGAGAGAGTCTCACATCTAAAACCTCCTCTCCACCTTCTCCTCTTTGGAAGAGTCTAAATCTAGAAGAAGAAGGCATATGATCGACCATCAAAGAAAGATCAGCGTAGTACTAGTATACTGTGCTGATTTCCTACATCAGGATTTCTGATTATGCTCGTGGGCTCGTGTGGATGACTCCTAGAGGTCGAATGCTTGTGCGGCTCATGACATCATCCTCAAGCCCAGATCAGCAAGTTAGAACATCTAACTTGTATAGGTAATAGATTTGATCTATTTATTTTATAGCTGCATTAGATGTAGTATTGTAGTATGTTGATGAGATCAACATGTTAATCTTTTCTTTATATTTTTAAATTTTTAATTTAATATCATATCTTGATCATATAATAAATCTTAGATTTAATATATTTTTATATTTATTTAAATAAATATTTGATTTATTTAAGTCTTTCACTGCAGGATCTTGAAAAAGTTTCAAGATCTATCCATGAAATCCTAGATCTAGTTCCTTCAGATGCATCTACGTCCATGCCTGATCCTCTGGTTGGTGGAATGATAAACAGTGAGGATGTAGAGAAGGTCCGCAAGTTGATGGAGGATACTAATATTTTATTGTATCCTAGATGTGTGAAGATGGTGAAGCTGGAGTTCTTAATCTGATTGTATCATGCAAAATGCTCCAGTGGGTTCAGTAATAATGAAGTGAACTGCATATTAGAGCTTTTGGGGGATATTTTTTTAGACGATGCATAAATTTTGTAGAATAATTATGAGGCATCGAAGATTATTGAATAGCTAAGCTTTGCTTACACCATGATACATGCATGTCCTAATGACTGTATTCTCTATTGGGAGGGGGATGTCAACTAAAACGAGTGCATGGGGTGCGGTATGTCAAGATAGAAACAGAATAAAGATGGCACATTGACTCGTGTACCTCAAAAGTTTATGTGGCACTTTTTTTTGATTTTGAGACTACAAAAGTTGTTTATGTCGACAAGAACATGAGATGGCATGAAGAGGATTGAACAAAAGATGATGCATTGAGACATCCAACCGATGGAGAGGCATGGAAGAAGTTTAATGAATTACATTCGAACTTCGTACATGAGATACATAATATGAGATTGGGCTTGTCGTATGATGGTTTCAATCTATTCAAGCATATGAATACCATCCATAGTGTATGGCTAGTATTTATTCATATTTACAATCTCCCACCATGGATGTATATGAAAAATTTTTTTGCTTTCATGACAGTGCTCATCCCTAGATCAATGGAGGTAGGTAATGACATTGAAGTTTATTTACATCCTCTTATTGCCGAGCTAAAATAGTTATGGAGCATTCAAGGTATTCTAACTTTTGATGCTTTGTTGAATGAGTCATTCTCCATGCGCGCAGCACTTTTGTGAACAATAAATGACTTTCCAGCCTATGCTCTAATATCGGGTTGGAGCATCGAAGGTGAGCTAGCATGCCTAATTTATGAAAAAATTTCAATTTAGAAGGTTGACATATCGGAGGAGCTTTAGCTATATGGGGAATCGACGTTTCTTCCGTCAAAACCATCCATACAAAAGGGATGCACGCTCCTTTGATGGCACTATTGAAGAAGGTGAGGCGCCTAGTCTGATGTTTGAAAGTGATGTACTTAGAGAGTTGGATGGTCTTAGTATTGAATTTAGAAAAGATGATCTAATTGATGATAAAAAGAGAAAGCGTCGATCAAAGAAAGATGATACACACTTTAATTGGAGGAAAAGTGCATCTTCTTTGAGTTGCTATATTGGGAGATAAACTTATTGCACCACTGCTTAGATGTAATGCATATTGAAAAGAATGTGTGCGAGCTTCTATTGGCAATAATCTTAAATATCAAAGATAAGACTAAGGATGACTTAAATTCTTGATTTGACTTGAAAGAATGGGGTATTAAGAGATCACTCCATCCAGAGCCGACAGGGGGAGAACAGTGGAGGCTTCTTCATGCATGCTATGTTATGAATGCCTTCGAACGGTCTACATTTCTTCATATGTTGGAGAACATAAAGATTTATGATAGATACTCAAGGAACATATCAAAGCATGTGAATAGTAAGGATGTCAAACTTGGGGGATTGAAGACTCATGATTATCATATGTGCTGATGTAGGAATTGATCCCAATAGCTATTCACTGCATATTGCCAAAAAATGTCAGAATGACTGTTATTCATCTTTGCAATTTTTATCGAGATATTTGTGCAAAGATGTTGCTTAAGAAAGATGTGAAGAAAATGAAGACAAGAATGGTGACTATATTATGTGATCTGAAGAAGATATTTTCATCATCATTTTTTACAGTCATGATGCATTTCACCATGCACCTTGCAGGAGAAGTTATACTTGGAGGCCCAATATTTTGTCGATGGATGTATCCTACTGAGAGAAATATTCAAACTCTGAAATCTTATGTAAAAAATATGAATCATCTGGAGGGATCCATAGTAAAAAATTATTTGGATCAAGAGTGTATGAATTTTTGTACCATGTACTTAACAAGCTTGAGACACATCGTAATCAACCAATGAGAAATCAGGATGATCAGTATGAGCCAATTATGCCTGCATTTGAGTCCATTCCATAGCCAGGTGGACTTCTTACTTTATACTACCTTACTAATTTATGCATTGAGAAAAGAAATAAGGCACACCGCTACGTGCTCTTCAGCTATGATGTCATTGAGCCATACATAAGATGAGTCACTCAGCTTTATTTATTTCATAATAATTAAAAAAATATCTAATTATATTTAAATTTATTTTTATGCATGTAGCAAACACAAGAAGATCATAAGAGTAAAATATGATGCTCTAAGTATGCGGGAGAAAGAGAAAATGCATAGCAAAGAATTTTCTGAATGGTTCAAAGATCATGTAAGTGATTATATATTCTTGCCTTGTACAACTTATTTGAACATGTTTACTAATTAGATGTCATCTCCTTAATTAGGTGTGGGGATTGCCACTCAGTGATGTGAGCTTGAAGTGTGTGCTCTTTCAATGGGCCCTAATCATACTGTGCGTGAGTATGAATAGCTCGTCATTAATGGCTATAGGTTTAATATTCATAGTAGGTTCGTAAATATGGCAATACAAAATAGTTGCATCATGTTGAGTGCCATCACTGGGTGTTATGCTAGCTCGAGGGATTCACAGCCTCGTACGAAGGATTTGAACTATTATGGCATGGTGGAGAAGATAGTCATCTTAGACTATTATTCTAAAGGAAGGATTGCGTTGATGAAGTATGATTGGTTTGACATCTTATCACAGTCTAGGATGAAGACTGATGAGTATGGTTTTACTCTCGTTAACATGTAATGCCATCTCTGTACTGAAGAATCGTATATACTTGCCTCCTAAGCTAGTCAAATCTTCTATGTTAGTGATCCATTGGAGCCTCAATGGGGTGTTATTATGAAGATGGTGCCTAGGCATATTTTTGATGATACCGAAGTTGATGATGATGTTGGACCATGCATGTAAAGTGCTCCTCTCGAAAAAACTTACCTGGCACTGTCGAGATCCCAAACATGTTTGTCAGGAGCGATGGTGATGTTCATATTATAAATGCCACTAGATAATGACTTTAATATTTTGGTATAAATTATTAGAGTCTATTTATTGATGTGTTGCTAATAATATTGTTCAACATGTTATATTTGTTGCCCAGAGGTTGCAACCTAAGAGAGGGGTTGAATTGAATTTCTAAAATAGAGACAATTGGAGAGAGATTTTGAGACCTCTCGATTCTGAACGAGATGTCTTGCCGGAACCATAAGATCTCTCGAGAATCCTACAAGACTTCTCACTCTCAAAGCACAAAAACTGAGTTTCTATCTTTTGAGAATGAGATGTCTCGAGTTCAACTCGAGACCTCTTGAAACTATGCCAAAACTTCATTTGGGCATGCCAGTCCACTTGAAAGCTCTTAAAAAAATTTTGAGACGTCTTAAAAACTACTCCAAGACTATTTTGAGAGATTTTTGCTACCAATCAAAGAGATTTAATTTTTATTTGAATTCTCCTTTATATCTTTCTTGTTCTGATAAAAAAGCTCTCTTTCTTCTAATCTTTGGAAGCTTAAGAAAAAATTATTCTATAAGGATCTTGACTTGATGAATTTTTGTAGATCTTTTCTTGAAATAATTCTTTAATTTAAATACCTGGAAAGACCTACATCCACTCATGAAATACATAGTTAAATACTCAAACTCATATTGATAAATGTTGCAAGTCACGATGGTACCGAAATGCCATCTAGCTTTCACCCCTGCCCCTCGATGGACTATGCGGAGCTCCATATCTAAGCCATGCTGGTAGGCCGTGCGATGCCATGGAAGAAAAATCCTGATTTTTCGATCCAGATTCGTTCAGATCTGATCAGATCAAGAGATATATTTCAAAATTTTTTTTCTTTGATCTAGATCAGATCTAAGATATTTCAGATCTGATTATTATTATTTTGAAAATCAAAATAAAATTAGATAAATTAAATCAGATTTAATTTATCTTGATGTGGGTAATCCTATTACCCATTGATGATCCTGTATGCAGCGGAAGGTTCTGAATCTAGCCATGCAAGTGTCTGGCCTCTACCGATATCCACTCGGACTGGATCTGGAGATTCTCTTCTTCTCTATCACGTCTCCAAAAATCAGATCTAGATCTGATCTGAAGGATCTTCAAAACTCTAGATCTGATCTGAAGAGGAGAGGGAGAAGGTGGTTTGGCGTGGAGGAAGAGGAGAGAGGCAGCCTTGGGGCGTGGGGAATTATGATTCAATCATACTTTGAGTTGGGCGCAGGATCTTATTTATAGATTGACTGTAATCCAACTTCTCTTCTTCCCAACCAATCATAACTCTTTGTAAAATCAGATCTAAATCTGATTGGTGGAAATAGAGTCCCCTGGATTCCTACTTAGAGGATGCCTAGGACCAATCAAAGTTGGTTCTTAGGAGAACTCTAATTGGAATCCAAAAAGAAGATGGAGTCCCTGTCCAACAGGGACTCCTAGGCGCCTCCAACTTGGGCACACGCCAAGGGTGGCATGTGCCCTCTTCCTTGCTAGGTTCTGGCAGGGGGACAGGCTCCCACAAGCTCTCCAATAGGTGCGTGACATGTGGTCAAAAGTCAAAGTATCAATGGTCATCGTTTGACCAGTCAAATGGTAGACTTTTGACCAAAGTCAAAGAACAAGAAATGGCAGGTGACCAAAAATGGCAGGTAATGTCTTACAAAATAAGACAATCTTTTCTGACTTGGACAACCTCCAATCAAGATTATATGAAGGCCTTTGATTGAGCACAAACTTCTTTGGCTCAGACAGGACAACTTATTTATGATAGCAAAAGAAGAACGTTAGGTTCAATCGAGTGCTAGCACGATTTCTTTGAACCTAATTGAATCTCATTCAGATCAATTGAACTATATTAGTTCAATTGATGATCACTAGATTCAAACCCTTGTTTGTGTGATCTAGTTAGGTTCAGTTCTGTATGGTAATGGGATATGTCATGATCTCTATCATCGACATCATCGAAACTCCTTTTGATGGATCAGAACTTTTCTGATTCGAACAGTTAGAATGATCGATCATCTAAATCATTCTAATTGCTCCCAAAATCCATCAGTGACACCTAGCAGTATATGGTGGCAACCCATCAGAGCTGAATGCGAACCTCTTGGTGCAGCTATCTGTGTGATTAAGTCCTTCTATCTTGAGCCTCGATCAGATTAGGGTTAAGGTAAACTCGTCAAACCTTAGTTTCTATCATATGATGTAATCATTCGATTCGAGTCCGATGTGAAAATCTAAATAGAAACTTTCTATTATTTTACTCTGTCATGGCCATGGACTTCTGGACTTGATTCTCATGATTATCATAGGGCTGCTCCTCTACCATCGAGGTAGATAGATTCCATCTTGATGCCATCCAGTTCCTACAATGAACATGCTATAGCCAACATACACCTCAAGGTTTCATATAGCTAGGAGACCGAGTAATGATGTAGTCAAACTATAACACCCTCAAGGTGAACTACCGATGCACCTCAGGTCAAAGAACCAGACACACTACTACAGCATCGAGTCAGTCATTGACGAGAAGGTAGACTCCCTAATGACTACTCGGGATGGTCACGCTCAGTGTCCTCATTCTCTAACGAGTATCTATACTCTCACTCCGGTGTCTCCACACCGTAGACTTAAGACTCATCTACTAAAGAGAAGCGATTGTACATCAACCTTTCAGATCAATCACCATCCTCGTGATGGTCCTATGGTCGGAAGCATTTTATGCGTTAACAATGATTATTCATGTCTTAAATTTTCAACTCTTAAAAATATGAATTATCATTACCATTAACTCAAAGGATGTATCACAGACACTAAATACACATATGTGATAGAAAATAATTCATTTTATTGATATTAGTTAAAATTATAATTTTGCCCCTAGAAGTGTATTACAAGTGTTAGCCAATTCTGGCTTCTAGGGCACATATATCTAACAGCCATGTCGTGGGCCATGCCGTGCCATGCCATGCTGATAAACTGTGCCATGCTATGCCATGTCGGTAGGCCGTGCCTTGGACCGTATCGTGTTGGTAGGGCGTGTCGTGTCATGCCGGTGGGATGCTAAAAGAACCCCCGGCTGCTAAGAGAATCCTCATCTTGTTGCTTTTGTTTATTGTATTGCATAGCGATAGATCCGTCAATTGATTAGTGTACATGATCTTCGGCATCTGTATATTTATATATAATTGTATGGATGGTACCTAGGCATATCTTTGATTATTATTCAATATGTTATATTGATTAATGTTCATTAATATTGTAGGTCACAATGGCACCGAAATGCCATCTAGCTTTCATCCCTATCCCTCAATGGGTTACGCAGAGTTCAGCATCTGAGAAGCAGTCGGAGCATACTTCATCCACCATCACATCGACTGCTCAGGGACCTCCACCATCGACATCTACTCCACCAGCGGCATCTACTCCATCAGCATTTGAGCCTCCATCTTCATCCACATCTCCAATACATGCTACTCCACCGATATCTAAGTATATATTTTTATTATATTATTTATTTATTTTTTATATAGTATTTATATACTTATATATTTGCATAATGTATATTCATTGCAAGTACATCATCTAGCTGGATATTTCATGGTCCCACATGTATGGTGCATGTGTGGAACCACTAGCATTAGGTGATTGTGCAGTATGATGCAGAAAGGAGGCCAATAGGGGAGACCATGCGGGAGATGCATTCCTTTTTTGGAGTGCTTATGAGGTGGTCAGACATTATTTTCGTAGAGCCTAAAGACTGACGGTTGATGGATGCTGCTGTCAGGGATCAGATGTGGAAGATATGGATAAGTGCATCTTAATTATATTTATGCATTTTACATATTTATACTATATTTGATTAGAATAATTTTGTAACTGACTTTTGATAACTTTGTGCAGAGGAGGTACGACTTTTCTGATCATGAGAGGGCTCGAGATGTCCGACTGAAGAAGATCAGAAAGTTATATCGAGGCTACAAGATTAAGCTTCACAGAGGATGGCTCGAGCACCAATGAGACACTCCAAAGGAGCTTGTTCCTTGGATATAGGACTGTTCTTCGAGTCAGTGGGAGAGGATGGTTAGACATTGGAGGATCCAGGAGTTTAAAGTAAAATTACTAACTTTTAAATTTTTTAATATGCTTAAAATTATATTTAAATATTTTTTAAATATTTATTATCTATTTGAATACTTGTTAGGCTACCTTCCATTAGAACCAAAAGAATCGAACAGTCCAGGAGTATACGCACACTCTCGACCGTGAGTCTATGGTCAGTCGTGTGTATAGAAAGATAATGAATTCTAAATCTTACTAGATAAATTAAATTGATATTATTTTTATAATTTTGATAAACTGATCCATTGCTATAGTTGATGAGAGATAGAGTAATGTCCAGCCATAGCGAGATCTTTTGATTTAGTTGTACGGACAAGAAGGGCAGGCCGATGAATGCCGCGATCGAAAAAATTTTTATAAGTTTTAAATATATTAGTATATATGATTAGTATTATAGTATTTTTTTATAAAATTTTATTTAAATTTATAATTACAGGATCAGTTAGATGCACTCGTGAGCGAGGGCTCGGATACCTTTGGCCCCCATGACCATCTATCTCAGATCTTGGGGTCTGAGCACTCTAGAAGGATCTGATGCAGATTCGGACATACGTCGATCAGCTATTGGTCTGAGGTGAGCATTTTTTCACAGACTTTCAGTATCATCAGTCGGAAGGAGCTTGAGAAGGTGTTGGCACGGACAGATCATGCTATGATGTGGATAGATCGGACTGAGGAGTGCGCATCTCATTTGGAGGGCATCATGAGAGACATGGTGTCGATGCTCAGCATGTATTTTGGAGGTGCCTTCATGAGCTTTGAAAATATATTGGTCCGCATTTCAGCTCCAGCTCCGACTCTGGCTCCAGCTCGTGCTCCATTTTTTGGTGATGATGACGATGTAGATTTAGAAAACTTTTGATGTATTTTTTTTGAAAAATATTATAATAAATTTTATTCAATAATAAAATTTTAGCATTTCAAAAATATTTTTATGTTTATAATATTTTTATTTTATATCTCTGCATTTATTAGATAAAATATATAAAAAATTAAAAAAATTATATTTTTTTAACTATTCAAAAGCTACGGTAGTGATTTTACAATCGCTGCTGTAGACGTGTCAGCCGCTGCCATAGTTAATGTGTCAACCACTACATTAGACCTATGACAACGATTTCATAACCGCTGCCGTAGCCTACGATGATGATAGCAATGGTGGCAGTTAGCTAACCGCTGTCATATTCTATAGCAGCGATTTATTCTGTAGTAGTGTTAACTCATCATATTTTTCAACCCTCATTAAAGATAGTCCGAGTTCGACAGAAATCACTGCCTCTATTTTGTAGGTGAGGTTAAAGGGAGTTTCGCTTATCGAAACCCTAGGGGTTGTTTGGTAGGCCCATAACACCGAAGTAAGTTCTTCTACCCAGAGACCTTTGGCCTCGTTGAGTCAGATTTTCAAGTCATGGAGGACTATTTAGTTCATGACCTCCACTTCTTTGTTCGACCATGGATGGCCGATAGATATTAACTTATGTACGATATGATATGTTGCACAGAAGTCCTTAAAGTTTTGGTTGTCAAACTATCAGCCATTGTTTGTAATAATAGTATGTGGAAGTCCAAATCTGTAGATGATTGATTTTCGAACAAAGTCCTCCATTTTATTTTCTATAATCGGTGCCAAAGGTTTGGCCTCCACACATTTTGTAAAATAGTCAGCAATGATGATCAAAAATTTTTTTGCCCAGATGCCAGAGAGAAAGGATCAAGTATATTGATTCTCCACTGCACAAATAGCCATGGAGTTATAATCTAAGTCAGTTGCATCATCGGTTGACATTGAATGTTGAGATATTTTTGGCATGACTTGCATCTCCGGATGAACTTGATTGCATCCTTCTGCATTGTTGGCCAATTATATCCTTATCAAAAGATCTTATAAGCAAAGAACTTGCCCCCCAAATGATTCCCACAAATCCCTTCGTGGACTTTTCAAAGGGCATAATCGGCATTGATAGATCCTAGGCATTTCAACAGCGAAAGGAAGAAAGATCACTTGTAGAGTCATCCATGATCATGATGTATTACGAGGCTGTCCATCTTAAGTGCTTTGCTTTTGATGGATCATTAGATAGGATTTCTTCAGCCGGATACCTGATGATCAGATCCATCCAACTCGACTCATCGTTGATCTATAGTACTTTTTTTGCCCTTTTGATACTTGGTGCATCGAGATACTCAATGTAAGCTCGGCCAAGCTCGTTGGGGGCAGTGATAGTAAATCAAAAAAGTACATCGACCCGAGCATTTTCTGCTCTGGGGATGTGTGAAATGTCGAAGTACTTGAAGATAGAAGTTTGGTCTTTCACTTTCTCCAAATACTTTTACATTGTCGGATCACGAGCTTCGAAGTCATCTTTAACTTGTCCTACAATGAGTTGAGAGTTAGTGAATGTCTTCAGCTCATCAACTCCGAGCTCCTTGGCAATTCTCAAGCCAGCAAGAAGAGCTTTATATTCGGCTTGATTGTTCAAAGCTTTGAAGTTGAATCAGAGGGCGTACTCGATGACTATTCCATCGGTATTTGCTAGAATAAGTCCAGCACCACTTCTAAGAGCATTTGATGCCTTGTCGACATGTAACACCCAAGTTGACTTTTGATCAGTTTTAGAGGTTTTTTCTATTGATTTGCAAGTTGATTCTCGATCAGACTTGTCATCCAAAATGGTACACTCGACAATGAAATCGGCCAGAACCTGGGCCTTCATCGATGGGCGAGGGCGATAGTGGATGTTGAATTCGCTAAGCTTTATTACCTATTTTACTTTTCTGCCCAAAGCATCTGGTCGATGTAGGATTGACTTTAGAGGTTAGTTAGTTAAAACATACATTGTGTGGGCTTGGAAGTAATGCTAAAGCCATTGCATCAAAATGATCAAGGCATAGATCATCTTCTTAGCCCTTAAGTATCAAGTTTCAACATTATGAAGTACTTTACTTGCATAGTAGATGGGATGTTGTACCCAACTTTTATCTTCTTTGACCAGAACCAAACTAACAGCTTCATCGGATATTGCCAAATATAAGTATAGAGGTTCTCCTTCCATCGGCTTTACTAGCAATGGAGGAGTCATCAGGTATTTCTTTAGCTCTTTGAAGGATCATCGATGTTCATCGGTCTAGAAGAAATATTTAGTTTGTCGTAGGGTATTGAAAAAGGAAGACATCTTTTGACAAACTTAGAGATGAATCAATTGAGCGTAGTGACTCTTCTATTGAGCTGTTGCACCTCCTTCAAAGTTGGGTGTTTCATATCGATGATTGCTTTTATCTTTTTAGGATTTACCTCGATTTCTTGATACGAAATAAGAAAATCAAAAAACTTTTTGATTGTAACTCCGAAGGTGCATTTGGTTGGATTTAGCTTCATCCGGTATCGTTGGAGTATGTCAAAAGCCTTCTCTAAGTCTCGGACATGATTCTGACTTTGAGTGCTTTTTACTAGCATATCGTCGATATGCACTTTCAAATTTCATCCAATTTGTGGCTTAAAGACCTTATTCACCAATCATTGTTAGGTTCTTCTGCATTTTTAAGTCCAAATGGCATGATCTTATAGCAATAAATTTTTTTGTCAGTGATGAAGGCAATATGCTCTTCATCCTCGGATGTTATTCAAATCTGGTTATAGCCTGTTAAAGTGTTCATGAAACTCAGGAGTCGATGCTCCGATGTTGTATTGACTAGCTGATCGATCTTCAGGAGAAAAAACTATCCTTTGGGCATGCTTCATTCAAGTTGGTATAATCGATACAGATGCATCATTTTTCATTAGCCTTTCTTACCATGACGACATTCACCAGCCAATCAAGATAATGGGCCTCTCTAATGAAGTCTGCTATAAGAAGCTTGTCCACCTCTTCATCGATGATCTTCTGTCACTCGAAAGTGAATGGTCGCTTCTTCTATCTCACTGGCTTGACGTTCAGATTAACGTTCAGTCGGTGAATGATTATTTTTGGAGATATACCTGGCATGTCAGTTGCTGACCAAGCGAATATATCAGCATTATCGCTCAGCAACCAGATCAGCTACTCACGCTCCATCGTATGAAGTTGTGATCCAATTTGAATAACTTTAGTTAGGTCATCCTCCTCCAATAGGATGGAGACCAGCCAGTCGGCCAGTTCACCCCACTTTTCATCCTCCCATTGATCAAGTTTTTCTAGCGGCGAAGAATCTTCTAATTTATTCTTCTTTGTAGTAATTATGAGACAATGTTGGACAATCTGCTGGTCACCTCGCATCTCTCCAATTTTGACTTTAGTCAAAAATCAAACTAGCAAATGATATATCGACACTATCGCCTTGAGGGCATTGAGTTTCAATCTTTCGAGTATGACATTGTATGTCGATGGGACTCTTACAACTACAAAAGTCAAGATGAAAGTATTTTGTCGAGGTTCTATCCCTGCAGTCAATGAAAGATCGATCTCTACCTCAATATCGACGGCGTCTCCTGTAAATCTGACCAAAGAAATGGAGACTCTTCGGAGTCATTCTATTCGATAATCTCATTCGAGAGAAAGCAGAGTAAAACAAAATATTAGTGGAGCTTCCATTATCCATGAGGATTCTGTTTACATTGTAGTTTGCTATCATCGTTGTCTCAGTGATGATAGCATCATCATGGGGGGTCTGAATTCTCTTTACATTATCATCCAGAAATGAAATAAGTTTGTTGAATCATTGCTTCTTAATTGATTTTTCTTCGGATGTCGCTCCCCGGTCCTTGGTCGCCCAGAGGTCATGTTGATCACCCCAACCATCGATCAATTTTGATGATTCTCTTCCAACAATAATGGTTGGTCGACATGTAGCTGGATCGGACGATCGAGCCAAAACTTAGCAAGATATCCCCGTTAAATGAGAGCCTCAATCTCATCCTTCAGCTAGAAGTACTGTTCAATGTCATGGCCATAATCGTGGTAGAATCGATAGTACTTTCTTTTATCCTTGCTTCAGTTCTTCATTAGCAGGGGTCAGCAAAGGTATTCCTCCCCTTCAATCTCCATCAAGATCTATGCCCGTAGAGTGGAGAGGGGAGTATAATTTTCAAACTGACTCTTCATCTTAGTCGGTATTGGATTCAGTCAGGAGGATGTCATTTTTTTGTTTGGAGTTGGTTGGTTTGGTTCGACCGAGGCATCATTCTTTCGCTATTTTTTTCTGACCTTTTTCATTCATTTGGTGCCAACCAGAAGTGCCTTGTTCTGCGCAAATGTATTTATCCACGTGCTCCAATAGTTTAACATAAGTTCAGGGGTGGTTCTTACCTAACGAATAGATAAACCAAGAATCCTGTAGACTCTACTTCATGGCCGAAATGGCCACATCTTCATTGAGGTTTCGAACCTTAAGTATGGTAGTATTAAAACACGCCATGAAAGCCTGAAGAGTCTCTCCCTCACCCTGCTTGATCAAAAAGAGAGTGTCTGAAGTTTGTGACATCCTTTTGCTAGTGCTGAGTGAGCCATGAAAGAGTCTTCAAGCTGTCCGAAAAAGTCGATGCTTTCCAGCTGAAGCCTAGAGTACCAGGCTCGAGCAACTTTTCGAAGGATTGCCAGGAAGTCGATGCACATGAGGGCGTCAGTCACCCCCTGGATCATCATGAGAGCCTTATAGCTCTAAAGATGATCGATTGGATCAGTGGAGCCATCATATGGTTGCATCTATGGCATCTTGAACTATGATGGGATCGGCTCGTCCAAGATGCGCAAGGAGAAAGGAAGAGCTGCATAGATGTGGAGTCCATCGAAGGATCCTCATACCATGTCCTCTTAGATCTAGGCCAGTCGACGATCAATTTTATTGAGCTTCTACTCATAGTTATTGAACCATCGTTGGCGGGACGTTCTGGGCATCGGTCCTCCTGAAGAACTGATGGAAGAAGTAGTTGAATCTCATGGTCATTTCTCCTTGTGCTGACTTCGACGAGAGGATGGAAAAATGGAGCTTCGTGATCGACGGATGGTGACTCGCGAGCGGTAAGGGGATGGAGTTTCTGCTCGATGTGAACGTCGAGATGGTCGCTCTAGTGAAGGAGAGGTGGAATGCCTCGACATGCGGTGACTGTGTCTGGATGGTATAGCCTGTATCACTGGGCTCTCCACCGCCATGTGCGGTTGCTGTTGGAGGCTATGTATAGCTTCCGTCTGCATCTGGACCTGGTGCATCAATGCAGCCAATTGTTGAGCTTGAGCATCCAACATGATTGCCGGATGCGAGGAGCTGGGTTTTGCCATTGCTGGCGGCGGAGGGGAAAGCACCTCTCATCGGGATGACTGGTCGGTGGAGTTGGTTGAGTTACGAGCATGAGTTTTTGTCATTCATAAAATTGGATTTCTAATCTTCCCCCCTATCTGGAGCACCAATCTATTGTGGCTAATCCACTTGCGCCTGTAAACGAATGCCAAGAAACCTGCAAAAAAAAATCAACACTGATCGGAGTTGGCTCTGGTAGAGACCCTCCAATGCTTAAGTTAGTAGGATGGATTGGTCGAATAGAGAAACGAAGAGTAACATTAGCAAAGTTTGCTCTAAGATTATTTTTTTTCTCTCTTCTCAAACTGACCAATTTACCTCTCTCTTATAGGTGTTGAGGTGATAACTGCTTAGCACGTGGGTCCCATTTTTTTTGGTATAGTGCGATCATGGGTAGGTAATTAAAACTACTCACTAATCATCATGGTCCACTCTTCTCGGGGGAAGTTTTATAGGATTGATCATGAGCTAAATGAGTGGTTTGGAAGATCAATTGCCCGTCGGATGGTCATGTGTCGGTGTGCCCATCAATGTATTGATCGCACCATCAATGGATCGGCAGGCTATTGATGGGTTGGCAGACGATGATCCTTTGGCGAGTTTTCCTCGATTGGACATTGATCGCCATTCTTCAATTGACTAGATTATTTGAATGTCAATCATCAAATTAGTCAATCGGTGGTTTGTCGATCATCTATCATTGATCATCAACCGGCAGATGACCATCGGTGCCCGACGGTAAGTCGATTGCAAGTTGGTGAGTCGAGCAGCAGATTAATAGCTCCCAACACTGATAAAGCTAATATTATATATTTGTTAAGTATTTGCTTCATCGGAGATCAAATGCTTCTCTCTTTCTACACCTACCTTTAAACAACATTGAGGATAATGGCCAGTAGCTCATACGCATTCTCACAAATGTATATACCAGTTGCTGTGGGGAGAAAAGAAATGATGCGTTACCATTGCTTCTTGTTGGCTGGGAGTCTGGCTCCTCTGCTCAGAAAGTTATGAGTTCTTGAATTGCCTCGACTCAGTAATTTATGTACTGGCACCTCTGAAGTATGCTACAGTTTATGGATGTTGTGATGCAACTATATATTGTTCTAGGAGCTATTGGTAAGGTATGCATGATGCTTTATGATTTTCCTCTCAAGCTGTTTATTATCTCCATTATTATAGGAAATACAATCAAAAGCAAGGTTCTACATACCGGACCATGCCGGCCAGTATGGGATGTACTTTGCACAATACTTGTAGGGAATTGGTTCTTAGTACACCCTCTATACCAAGTATTGGTACCAAGCAATGTATCTTACATACTGATTTCCCACATGCAAATTGTTTGAATGCTTCAAATTTCCTCAATGCTGCATTTCTCGGATATGTTAAAGTTAGTGGCTTAGACATTTAGTTATCTAACTGGTTCTAATTTGTCCTTATTTGAGGTATATGACCATTGGAAAGTGACCACCATTGGAAGGTGACCACCGGCCTTATTGGATCCCCTCCCATCTATCACCGGAAAGTGGCTACCGGCCTTTGAGGTATGTTCTTATCTCTTTTGTTCTTTTGCTATCTTTTCTATTTTCTCAAATTGATCAAAATTTTTTGAATTATAACCTAAATTCTAGGGTTAAAAACTAATTTTATGCTTTCTAAATATTAATATGGTTGTCATTTATTTCTTTTTTCATGCATTTAAGGGTCTGGTACCAATAGAGTTTGGCATGAAAGCTAATTTTGAACATCATGCATTTCGGCATGAAGCTTTATCATTGCTTTCTGATGGGATTTGCCAGCCAATATTTATATCCTTGTTATTAGGAAGGAAGTTTCCTTGCCTAGGAGCATATGTTTGCATTCTGGTTTTCTTCTCTGCAACAGATCAGAGGTGCATGTTTAGGTTATCAATTTCTATGTTTCCTTTCCAGAGCTGGGGCTTTTATTTGCTATTTCTATTATCCTGTCTCTTGTTCAGCTACTGCATGGCAGCGTTCCCTGATCAAAATATAACTGCATTTTTGCTGTTTTATGGTAATATCTTTATCCAGGAGGGGGGATTTTTTCAAGGTGCCAGCATTCAAATATCGGGAACTACTCAAAAGATCTTGTAACAGGAAAAAAATTGATATGAGTTTTAATTTTTTTTTTTTTCATTATTCAACTTTAGTGACTGATTTTGGGATTGAACAGTCAATTAAAAAATTAAAAATAATTAATAATAGATTTTATAATCAATTTAATTAATAAAAAATATTTTAATAAAATTAATGACTAATTTTATGATCGATATATTAATTAAAAAAATAAAAAATAATTAGCAGCCAATTTTATGATTGATTTTATTAATAAAAAATATTTTAATAAAATTAGCAAATAATTTTATGATTGATATATTAATTAAACATTAAAAATAATTAACTATCGATATTATGATCAATATATTAATTAAAAAATTTAAAAAATAATTAGCTACTGATTTTATGTTTGATTTTATTAATAAATAATATTTTAATAAAGTTAGTGATCAATTTTATAATCGATTTTGTGATCGATTATATTAATAAAAAAATATTTTAATAAAATTAGTGATTGATTTTAGCGATCGATTTTGTACTTAACTTTAAAAAAATTAAAATATTAATTTTTTTATTTTTCAATCACTAAATTGGTTGTAAAATTTAAAATTAATTTTTTTTAGTGGCTAAATCAATCACAAAATTTTGTGATCGAAAATCGTAAAATATTTGCAACCAATATTAATCGGGTGCAAAAAATATTAGCGACCGATTTTCACTATTTAGCAACCAATTTTTTGATTACTAAATTCCTATTTGCTTGTAGTGGGAGGTGATGGCGGTAGAGGACGAAGTTGTAGAGGATTGCAAAATGGGTGGTTCAAATCCAAGTCGAGGAATTTCAGCAAGATCAGATGCTACTAGTGTGATGAGTTGGAGCATTGAGTCAGAGATTGTCCGTAGCTTAAAGATTGAATGAAGGCTATTATGGCGGTGATCCAAAGTTGCAATAATGATGGGCCGATGATGTGCTTATGGTCTCTAATGAGATATTTACTTCTTTCCAGTAGTGGATTTTAGATTCGGTATGTTCGCATCATATTTATTACAGAGAAAAATTGTTTGACTAGAGAGTAGTGAGGGTACTTTTCATTTGCTGGATAAATTAAGCTTTACGATCAAGAACATTGAGATCGTCAGCTTGCAGACACATGATGGAGCATCGAAGAAATTAGGTGAGCGCTGATACATATCTACTTTCAAGAGAAATCTAATTTCACTTAGCAGAAAGGATTCAAGTAACTACAGATGGAGAGCTGATAATGGAATCCTGAAGATTATTCGTGGCAGTAGGATTGTTATGAAGAAAAAATGTATGGAGAATACTACCTCTTAGTAGAAAGCTCAACATGAGGTGGAGCTTCAAGTACTAATGGGAGCTCGACGTAAGGTGAAGCTCCAGGTACAAGTAGATTGGACACGAGATGAGAAACTCGAGAGAATGACAGGAGATGTCATAAGATGAAGTTTCTATTGCCGTAAAAAACTATCTCGAGCATATCTCAGGTCAGATAGATCACAGCATATATTTATATTATATATATAAATAATATAAACATATATATATATATATATATATATATATATATATATATATATATATATATAATATATATATATATATATATATATATATATATATATATATATATATATAGTTTCTCATCAGAAATAAGAAGACCAATATTACTAAGGATATTTTGAAAATTTGATTTCACATTACCGATAATCTGATTGTCATACAATATATGTCAATCATGATTTTTAATTATTTTATAGCAATATTACTTATCTGTACCAAACACAATAATCAACATTATTCATAATTTGATGGTGGTAATCTATCTTGAAGATAATCTATATTATCTTGTCGATATACCAAAGGCAACCTAATATTGAAGCTTGCTCTACCTAACTTGCCTTTGTTTAGAATACTACCATTAAAGTTAATTTTGAGGAAATCGGAATAAAATACATATGAAACCACATAAATTGCAAAAGAAGAGCCGTATTTTTTCTTAGCTGTCAAGGATACATCCAAGATATTTTAAAGAAAAGCTTCAAGAATGTAGTTAGATATGCATCAAGAAAAGGGCCTATTTTCATACCTCGGTTGCTAGTTTTAGTATAAAATAACATGAGATGTAGACTCCTTTATATGGGGACAAATCATAAAATGCTGGCATATGAAGACCACAATGATTTAAAATATCATGACATGGAAGCTGATTTCAAGCTATCTTCCACATAAACAATGCCATCCTGGGATGTGCCCAATCTCCATTTCCAACCAATACATTTAAATGAAGGAGCTCCTTCCATAAAGAATGCATATAAAGCCGCGACTCTAACCGGCAACCCATATGAAGCTTCTTAACCCGACCTAGCTATCTGTAGCATCACCATCCAATGTAGGAACAGATTGAATTCTATCAACCCTTCCTCTCGAAAATACTGATAGATCAAAGAAAGATCTCACCTGTTCTCACTTGCAGCCATGAGGTCGGTCTCTAACTTCTAGACCTGCAAAAGATCAAGTATAAACTAGAACGGGCTGATATGCCACGAAAATGTCTCAAATTTATGGATCCTAAATCAAGTTAATAAAAGCTCCGTTACGCATCATCCATCTATGATTAGATAAAATCATGGA
The DNA here is from genome assembly GCA_006176705.1 of Cocos nucifera. Lineage (NCBI taxonomy): Eukaryota > Viridiplantae > Streptophyta > Magnoliopsida > Arecales > Arecaceae > Cocos > Cocos nucifera. Next base: position 300,527 of record QRFJ01000260.1, on the reverse strand, counting down.
AGCAAAAGAATATAGCCTCCTCCAGACATGTGAATTGGCATATGAATATATTGAAGGCCACACAAAATGATGATCATGATCCATATTTTGCTCTCCTAAGAGAAACCCACAGCCACTCATGTGTCAATATAAATCTCACCACATGTTTGGTCATTAAAGGAGCCACAAAAGGAGTAATAACCAAACCGCTTATTTGGATCAGCTAGCATATACAATCCCAAGACAGCAAACGTACCCTTCTAGGTGTATCCTAGGAGCCACATAAAAAGTTTTATTATTTTGCCCTTTAGCTATATTATGATGATTTTATGAATACACCAAAATGATTAAAATATGTTCTCACTAATTTATGACTGTGATATATTTCAAGATAATTAGATTTGATGTATCAGTCGACACTGATATGTACCATTATACCTTATGGTGCTGATATCGAATCGGTATATCATATGAAAGATGTACTGACACTCAATATGATGAATCAAATATCATATCAGATATACTAATATTATAATAGGATGATATCCACACACACACATATATATATATATATAGAGAGAGAGAGAGATAGACTAGGCTCTGCTTGAGCGGAGTTCAGTCTATATCTGGTTGAATACCCCATCGTTGGATCGACGTGCATCTCCAAAAAATCTTAATAGCAAACGGAGCATTTTCCTTCCGTTAACTGAGTTGGCGTATTAAAAAAATAGATATGTGACAAAGGAAAGCATTTATTATAATATGATCTCACCCACGTGCACGTCCCATCTCTTCAAATCTCTCTTCCTCGCTCTCATCCCAAATCTTCTTCTCTCCTCCTTTTACTTCCGTCTCTCTACAAACCCTCTTCTCCTCTCTCTCTTTTCTCTCTCCCAACTTTTACCAACTAAAATTTCATCCATGGCTAGCTATTCGTGAAACCCCAACTCCCACATTTTGTTCCCACTTGACACTAGGCCATCCCCTACCGATGCAGTCACCAGGCCATATTGTCAATCATCGCCGCCACCAACACCGTCGCTACTAACTGGCATTGCCACCTGCTACCACCGTCACTACTAATCGGCATCGCTATAACTCGCTGTTGCACCAAATCGGCGCCGCCACCACCCGCCACTACCCACATACAGCCAGAGATTCATCTTCTTCGTATTTATTCCACTTTTCATTTTCTTTCTATTTTTGTATATGAATGTTGCTTTAGATAGGAAAAAATTTTGCTATTTTGAATGTTGCTATTTTGAATGCTTGGTCTAGGATTTTGAAATGCTTGGTCAAATAAACAAACCCTCTACCCTCTTCCATGAAGGTGCCTTTAACCCTCATGAAGGAGCCTCTATAAAGATCATGAATGAAGACGCCTTTAACCCTCCAAGGTGCCTATAATAAACATTTTCTATCTTATCCTGGAAGGTGCCTACAACCTATAACCTACAAATTGAGATCCTGGATTTCATATCAAATGTTTTTTAATGGAAGGCAGAACTTAAGTTCATCCTTTGATGTGTATCCATATATGTTTGAGATTTTTTTTTCTCCTGTCTTGCTATCATATATTATTCCTGCACTTTCATCAGACAAAAATCCTACAAGAAAATAAAAATGAGTCTTGATACAACCTTAAAAAAACTTTAAGACCATAGTTATTATTATTATTCAGCTAGAAATAATATAACGCCTATATATTTATATAATGAATGTGAGTATTGTTTTTTGTACAAAATTTTTTTCTTCCTTATATATGTGTTTGCACCTTTTTTTCTTGTTAAAATTATTTATTTTTTCTTATTTTCATCGCCTGATATATTAATTTTGGTAGCAATAGTAGAATAATTTAATAAAGTAGCTCATGGATTATTTTGCATGGTAATAGCAAAGGCTTTAAAAATAGATTTTTTTCACTCATGCTAGTCTAAATATCTATCTTAATGGAGTTAAAGCTTGATTTAGTAAGTGTGCATGTTAACAATGGATTAATTTATTAATATATTATTTATATTTTATTTTTTTATTAAGATGTAAATAATTTATGATTCATCTCTTGTAGATGGCTTCTCCAAAATCTCCAAAATCTTCTAAAAGTTAGGAGAGCTCTAGAGTTTTGAGGAAGCAAAAAGGAGCTCTTCCTCGATTAATTAATTGTAGATGCTATCTTAGAAGATATGTGAACTTTATCAGGGGTATTCAAGACCGGTCGATGGATGCCCATATTATATTAATATAGTAGACATCTTTCTTTTATAAGTTGGACATCCCAGTTATCACATAAGAGCGGACGGTTGTAGATCAACTCCTCTATTGCTAAGATAGCATAGGATTTTATTTGGGAGAGCATACATTAATCTTTCATGTTGAGGATGCCGTACTTATTTTGGGGCTACCTCTGAATGGGGTAGCCATTGATATGAAGAAGGCTCCATAAAGTATGGTTAGGATCACATATTTTACAAAAAGGATAGTTAGGAGGGATGCACTGAAAGATAGAATTAAGATATTATTATCTAATTCATCTTTCAGTGCCATCCGATCCATGGTGCAGTTATTTATTGCATACCTTCTAGGTATATTTTTGTTTTCTTTATCGAATCTTAGCATTGCACCGTGGATCTTCTCCATTATCGATCTCTTAGAGGAGATTGGCCGCTTTGCATGGGCTAGAGCAGTCCATGAGCACTTGATGAATTTCATTTTGATGGCTGCAGAAAAGATAAAAAGAAGGAAGAGAGGTGTGAAACAGAGCACCGGGTATCCTAATGGTTGTATTACTATTTTGATGGTAAGAAAGAAATATTAATTAATTAATTTATTTATTTATTTTATAGATAAATTTTATTTATATTTGTATATATGATTAATCATTCATGATTATATTTCTTTTAGATTTGGCTTTTTGAAAGAACAGGGATAGTCAAATCATCTATTTTTGGTCGGCGTCCTCGAATTCTAAACTGGGAGAAACCCTAATTCAAGAAACAGACGCACCTAGGAGAGGTCTTAAATGGCCTAAAAGAAGGAGATGTATTATTATTTTGATGCTTGATATTAATTTTTTGATCCATAAGATTAAGATTAAGGATCTAATTATTTTATCTTTATTTTTATTTTTAGATCGTACAAGCATCACCGTCACCAGATGAGGTGTTGCTTCTTGAAGCAGGACCTTCCACCTTGCATGTAGATAGAGCTAAAGATGGATTAAATAAAATGGATACGAAGAGAACTATATCTAGCAGAGCACATAACACTGTCGTGGTATTGGCTATATTATAATATTTTTTTTAAAATTTATTATTGATGTATTTAATTATTGTATATTTATTTTTAGATGTAGCTTGTTCGTAAATATTGACATGTCTATATGGAGGTCAAGAGGGAGAGGGCTTGAGATGACGTCGAGAAAATAGAGCTCCGGAGGATCGTCGTGAAAAAGGATAAGTTAATTTGTGAGCTGCAGATTGTATTAGAGAGCAAGAGAGGAAGGAAGGATATAGAAGGGAACAGTTATGAGGTAGAGGGGAGCAATCATGAGGCGATGACAGATGTATTGCCTATTGAGTTTGAGTTTGTGAATGTAGATAGCCCAATGGTATAGCATGCCGATCCACAACATACCAAAAAATGGGCTATGCAGTAGATAGTTTGGGGCTTCCATCTCCTACGTAGTCCTTTCATCCTCCTGCCTTCAAGTACTCTGGATCCCAGAAGAAAATCCAAGAAAAAAATCAATCCATCATCCTTACTGTCGTCGTGGTAAGGACAACGAAGTGGTAAGTAGAGTTATGATTTAATAGAATATTTATACTTCATTTACATGTGAATGACTTATTCGATATGTAAGAATTTTTTGAAACTAGTCCTGACTTTTCCGGATTGTAGCTCTTGGATGATGGAGAGCGTAAACAAGTCTTTGATTTTTTAGAACAAAAAATTAATTAATATGTCATTCCATTATTTATAAAAATTTTAATATTTTTTAATTTATTTTTAATTTTGATATTAATTTTATCATATAGATCATTGGTTTAGACTAACAACATCAGCATCATCAACCGGCTGCAAGTTTATGATGTCCTATTTGAAAATTTAATTGATGATGATGTAAGTATTATTATGTACTAAATTAGATAAATTAAATTTTATAATTTTTATTTTTTATAATTTTTATTTTTTATAATGAACTATGTAGGTTATAGATGTTGTTGGTGCAGAATCTGGTTGACGCCGGATCGAGTTGGAGTTGAGAAAGAAGAGGTCACCGTCGATGACTTGCGAAATAAAGTCCCATCCGGAGTCGATGGTGGTGGCTCCGACAAGACCCTCCGACGATCAAGTCAGCTCTTCTAGCCAATAGAAATGGAGTGCTCGGGTATGAATTCAGCAAAGTTTTAGGGAAAGAGTCAAGAGCTTAAAGAAAACGTATCTGGAGGATCCCTTTTTTATAGATGGAGCTTATTATAACCGTCCGATAGTGGGCCGCTCTGGATCATGTGAAATTTATTATGGAGAGTGGTGTCGCTCATAATAGACTGATAATGATAATTGTAACCATCCGATAGTGGGGTTGCCTATAGTAGACTGATAAATGATAGTCGTAACCATCTAGAGAAAGTAGGCATTCAAAATCCGACTGAAGGAGAAGTCCATAAGAAGTTTGGCTCTTATAGAAATCCGACTGAAGAAGATGTCCGAAAGAAGTTTGGCTCTTGAAGAAATCCGACCGTTGGAGGAGTTCAGAAGGAGTTTGGCTCTTGAAGGAATTTGACTGAAGGAGAAGTATGGAAGGAGTTCAGCTTCTGGAGGAATTCGACTATTGAACGAGTTCGGAAGGAGTTCGGCTCTTGAAAAAATTTGACTGAAAGAGATGTCTGAAAGGAGTTTGGCTCCTGAAGAAATCCGACTATTGGAGAAATCCGAAAGGAGTTTGGCTCCTAAAAAAATTTGACTGCTGGAGGAGTTCGTAAGGAGTTCGGCTCCTGGAGGAATCCGATTGAAGAAGATATCCGAAAGAAGTTTGGCTCCTGAAGAAATCCGACCATTGGAGGAGTTCGAAAGAAGTTTGGCTCTTGAAGAAATCTGACTGCTGGAGGAGTTCATAAGAAGTTCGACTCCTGAAGGAATCCGACTGAAGAAGATGTCCGAAAGGAGTTTGGCTCCTAAAGAAATCCGACTGCTGAAAGAGTTTGAAAGAAGTTCGGCTCCTGAAGAAATTCGACTGAAAGAGATATCCGAAAGGAGTTTGGCTTTTGGAGAAATTCAACCACTGAAGAAATTCGAAAAAAATTTGGCTTCTAGAGAAATTCGACTGCTGGAGGAGTCCGAAAGAAGTTCAGCCGCTGGAGGAGCACGACTGATGGAGAAGCCTGAGAGTAATTCGGCTAAAGTCTAAAAGAAGTTTGGCCGCTGAAGGAGTTTGACTGGGGTTCGGCCACTGGAGAAGTTTGACTACCGAAAAAGTTCAGCTGTTGGAGGGGTTCGGCTGGGTTTGGCTGCTGAGGAGTTCGGCTGGGATCCGACCGTTGGAGAAAAGTTTTTGATCGAAGCTCTTTCATAATTATCAGTTGCACTAGGCTAAGCATCAGGCTGGACTTCGATAGGACTAGAATTTATCCCCAACAGATGTGTTTTGATCTCTCTTACAGCAACGATCATTGACTGATCCTTTAATTAATTTGCAGTCTATTTTTATATTACGACCCTTTTTTATGGTAATTATTTTATATTCATCATGCAATATCATATATTTGTATCATATATTTGTAGCAATATGTAGTCTAATATGTTTTAATATTTTACCTTTTCTAAAGTATGTTGTTGGGCATATGAAAAGTTCCTGATAGAGCTGTGCGAGACTTCATTCCTCATTCATTAGCTGAAGTCAAGCAAATGTTCATGCCCATATGCTCGTCGATGCATTGGTACTTACTTATTGTCGATATACAGAGCACATATTTTAAATATTATACATCTATGAGTGGTGCAAAGTATAGAGCCATTGCTAGATGATTTGTAAGTAATGTTTATATGTGTATATCTAATATGTCTGTACCTCCCATATATTGGTAACAATATGTTTGATTTTTAATATTATGATTGTAGATGACTTAGTTCACTAAGATGACACAAGTAAACAATTCTATTGATATGGATAGTTGGCCACTTTATTTCATTGATTGTCTACAGTAAAGTACCAGATAATTATTATAATCATTTATGTTAAGGTACATCAGTGCCAATTAATCCTATATCATTGATTGTTTGTTTTATCATTGACGGTAGGCCTGATTGTGCCATCTACATCATGCATTTTATGGAGAGTCAGATAATGGGATGGTAGATCATAATTATAGATGCTCATGTGCTAGGGTTATGTGCTAGATATGCAGCACAAATAATCATGAAGGATCGGATGGGATCATCATAGCTTGATATATGGGATCATATTTATAAGAAATTTATATTTTTGTATTATAAATTTATGTATGCAATAGAAGAATAAAAATTTATATTTAAATTTATTTTTTTATAAAAAATATATTTACTATAGTGAAACTATTATTGTTGTGTATATGTGTATATAAATATTTAGTAATTGGTGGATATTCAGGTGAACAAGTGAATATTATCAAGTATATAAATATTCAGTAACTGGTGAATTTTCGGCATTTGGGTATGTTCATATTTCTTTAAAGTTTTTAATAGGTTATTTATTAACATGTCTGATATGGATATTTGTTCGGTGCGAGAATTATTCTATTTTGGATAATTTTGTATTGAAGTTATTTTAGGTTAATTTTTGCCCAATTATTTTTGTTTGTGCATTTAGAAAAGATAAATATGAATTGATAAATAGGTTCATCCAAAGAGGAGAGGATAAATATTAAATTTATAAAAAAATATAAACTATAAATAATAAATAGCATAGAAATAAATAAATATTAAGTAATAAGTATAAACTGACAACAAATAAGCCGAATAAACAAAAATCATGCAAAATAAATACAAACAGTAAATAATAAATACAGACTCTGGTTAAATAAATACAAACTATACGAAATAAATAATAACACTAAATAAATATAAAATATCAATAATAAATAGAAATTGGGTAGAATAAATACAAACAAAAAATAATAAACACAAACTATGTTGAAATAAATACAAATATTATAGAATAAATTTAGATCCATCTAATAAAAAAAATAAATACTAACTCTTCTAAAATAAATATAAATAAATCTAAAATAAATATAAAAATTAAATAATAACATTGAATAAACATAAAATACCAATAATAAATAGAAACTATGAAGAATAAATAAAAATAAAAAATAATAAACACAAATTCTATTAAAATAAATACAAACTTCATGGAATAAATATAAATTTGGATCCATCAATTAGATAAAAAAGATAAACACTAACTCTCCTAAAATAAATATAAATAAATCTAAAATAAATATAAAAATGAAATAATAATATTAAATAAATATAAAATACCAATAATAAATAAAAATTATGCATAATAAATGTAAATAAAAAATAATAAATACAAACTCTATTAAAATAAATATAAATATTATAAAATAAATAAAAATATAGATCCATCTAATAAAAAAGATAAATGCTAACTCTTCTAAAATAAATATAAATAAATATAAAATATATATAAAAATTAAATAATAATATTAAATAAACATAAAATACCAATAATAAATAAAAATTATGCATAATAAATACAAACAAAAAATAATAAATACAAACTCTATTAAAATTAATATAAATATTATAGAATAAATATAAATATGAATCCATCTAATAAAAAAAGATAAACACTAACTCTCCTAAAATAAATATAAATAAATCTAAAATAAATATAAAAAATAAATAATAACATCAAATAAACATAAAATACCGATAATAAACAAAAACTATGAATAATAAATATAAATAAAAAATAATAAATAAAAATTCTATTGAAATAAACATAAACTTCATGGAATAAATATAAATTTAGATCTATCTGATAAAGAAAATAAATACTAACTCTCCTAAAATAAATATTAATAAACCTAAAATAAATATAAAAATTAAATAATAATATCACATAAACATAAAATATGAATAATAAACAAAAACTATGCATAATAAATACAAACAAAAAATAATAAACATAAACTCTATTAAAATAAATATAAATATTATAGAATAAATAAAAATATGGATCCATCTAATAAAAAAGATAAATGCCAACTCTTCTAAAATAAATATAAATAAATTTAAAATAAATATAAAAATAAAATAATTATATCAAATAAACATAAAATACCAATAATAAAAAAAATTGTGCATAATAAATACAAACTCTATTAAAATAAATATAAATATTATAGAATAAATAAAAATATGGATCCATCTGATAAAAAAGATAAATGCTAACTCTCCTAAAATAAATATAAATAAATCTAAAATAAATATAAAAATTAAATAATAACATTGAATAAATATAAAATACCAATACTAAATAAAAACTATGAATAATAAACATAAATAGAAATAATAAACACAAACTCTATTGAAATAAACATAAACTTCATGATGCTCTAAAATAAATATAAATAAACCTATAATAAACTAAAAATTAAATAGAAATATCGAGTAAACATAAAATATCAGTAATAAATAAAAACTATGAAAAATAAACATAAATAAAAAATAATAAATACAAACTCTATTGAAATAAATATAAACTTCATAAAATAAATATAAATTTAGATCCATCTGATAAAAAATATAAATGCTAACTCTCCTAAAATAAATATAAATAAATCTAAAATAAATATAAAATTGAATAATAATATCAAATAAATACAAAATACTAATAATAAATAGAAAGTATGCATAATAAATATAAATAGAAAATAATAAATAAAAATTCTATTGAAATAAATACAAACAGTATGGAATAAATACAAACTTGCATCCATGATTCTAGATGGATAAAAAAAATATAAATACTAACTCTATTCAAATAAACACAAACCAACTTAAAATAAACATAAAAAGTAAATAATAATGTTGAATAAATATAAAATACCAAGAATAAATACAAACTATGCAGGATAAACACAAATAGGATATAATAAATATAAATTCTATTGAAATATATACAAATGGTATGAAATAAATATAAACTTGGATCATGATTCCAGATGGATAGAAAAATATAAAAAAAAATAAATATAAGATAAATATTAAAATTAAATAATAACATCAACTAAATATAAAATATCAATAATAAATACAAACTGTACAGAATAAATACAAATAAAAAATAATAAACATAAAATCTATTGAAATAAATATAAACTTTATAGAATAAATATAAATTTGGATCATGATCCCAAATAAATATTAAAAAAAGAAAATGCTAGCTATGTTCAAATAAATATAAATCAACCTAAAATAAATATTAAAATTAAATAATAATATTAAATAAACATAAAATACTAATAATAAATATAAACTGTATAGAATAAATACAAATAAAAAATAATAAACCTAAACTCTATTGAAATAAACACAAACTTCGTAGAGTAAATATAAATTCAGATCATGATCCCAAATGGATAAAAAAAAGATAAATGCTAAGTCTGCTCAAATAAACATAACCACAGAAACCATCCAATAAGCACAAACTATCCTAGAATAAATACAAATACTACAGAATGAATACAAACCCTACAAAATAAATACAAACTATCTAAAATAAATAAAAATTCTATAGAATAAACATAAACTACCTACAATAAACACAAACTATTTATAATAAAAATAAACCTGCAAAATAAAGACAAACAAACTTTTCGTTGCATACAAACTCGATTCGACGAGTTGGATCCAAGGTGAATAAAAATGCATAAATACTTAAATAAATATAGACCATCCATTTTAAATACTCTAGAATAAACAAAAAAATATTGTAGAATAAACATAAATAGCATATAAATACAAACTCTGTTGCACCATGGATAAAAACTAAATAATAATGACTGAAACCAAAAAATAAATATAAAACAATTGAAATTGCTCTCTGCCAGATAAATATAAATCATCCTCAAATAAATATAAATCATTCTAGAATAAATATAAATATCAAATAATAAACACAAACCAACTTACTACTTGTACTATTTTACAAACCATCTGGCATTGTTTATGATATCAAGCATTACTTTCATTGTATTAACAAAAATGTTTCATACAAATACAAATACTAACACATAATATAATACATAGCATAACAAAAAATATAAAATATAAAGTATTATAATACATGGCATAACCTAAAATCTAAAATATAAAAGATTACATCATTATAAACATCGGCATGATACAGTAAATACTCTAATCCTTAGGATCAGCCTGCATAGCGGGATGAAAGCAATGGGTTCTGCCTTGAGAAACTGCACCTCAGCCTATAGGAGTAGGGCTAGATGAGGATGGTCTAGAGAAGGATGGTCGAGTAGAAGAAGGTTGACTAAGTTGAGTCTGATTTGAAAGATTTAGAACAAATACATTCATTTATTGGTCGATCCGGGCAACCAATCTAGTAGAGAGAATATTTTATCTTTCTATCCCATCTGTCTCTCACTGTACTATAGTCTGAAGGACTCTAAGAGTGTAGATAACTTCAAATAGCTGATGTTGCATGTCTGTATAAGATGGATTTTTCTCTAATTCTTCGATACGAAAGGTTAAATTATGAATATCCTGTTTTATATCTTGAACAGCTGAAATTAAACTATCCAATTTCTCATCAAACGAAGAACTCTATGCACCAACCTGATCCATCCGTACAAAACTTTCTCCTAAGGAATGAGAGGATTGAAGAATAGATGCAACCTCTCGAGCTATGGCACCGACTAGATCTGGAGTCATTCTTATTTGATTATCAAAATTTCTTCGATGTATAGATCTGGAAGGTCTTGCACCGCTACTAAACTGAGATCTCTCTTCCTCAACTGAAAAACTATGCTGAGTATATCTACTTCTACTTTTTCTAATTCATTGTCTATCACTTTTAAACCATTGCATTTTGTTTAGAGCTACTTTATTGATTTTACTACCTCTACCTAATTTTGTTGATTGTTCTTTTTGAAATCTTACCTCAAAATATTTAAAAATATGAGTTAAAATCATTGCATAAGGTAAAGATATTTCTATTTTAGTCACAGCCTCTTGCATAGTCTTAATAATCATTTTTGGAAGATTAAATGGAATGCACTAGACTGCATGATACATAATGGTTAAATCTTTATCCATTACAATATCAAATTCTTCAGCTCTAGGTTGGATAATCCAACAAATAATGATATGGAGGAGTCTCATTTCAATATTTAAATTTCGAGCATAAATTTTATGAAATTGATCGTGATCCTCTACCTAAAGAATATTTTCTATTCTTACACTTCTATCTTCTGGACTATCCAACAAGTCACCTTCAGATAGAAGTTTTAAAATTTCTCCAAGCATATTATTATCAAAATCAATTTTCTTTATTTTTACTATAGATGATATGGTATCATTTTCTCCAAATGAAATATTTTGATAAAACTCTCTAACTAATTCCATGAAAATAGGGACTTCTGCTGTGCATATAAATTCCCATCTCATATCCCTAATCAAATTTGCAATCTAAATTTTTTTTGAATCTAAAAAGTTCATATCAACGATGCGAGCATAAAGAATATTCTTTGCACTTACTAGACTTCTTCCAGGAGGTGATGTAGCCGAACTTTTTGGAAGAGGTAATATAGCTGGGCTTGCTCCTCTCCCTTTCATTCCCCTTCTGCTTTCTTCTTTGCTTGCTCTTTCACGTTGAGGAAGACGCATCTTTGGAGTCATCCGAAGAAGATGAGAAGGACTTCGAAGGAGATGAGAAGGAGATGGAGAGAAAATTTTGGGTGTGAGAATTAAGATTTGAGTGGAGTGGTGACGGCGAGAGGAGAAAAGGGAGCTAGGGATTTTGGGAGCGACGAAATGAGAAAGAAGACCAAGGTTTAGCTTTAGGAGTGTCGTGCACTCTTTCCAATGCATTGATGGACCCATCGACCCTCCTTGAACCCACTTTAAATCAATCTTGAGCCACCTTGAACAGTCTTCATGAAGGTGCCTACATGAAGGATGAAGGCACCTTCATCCTTCATGTAGGCGCCTTTATGAAAAAAGAAGGCACCTTCAATGTAGGCGACTCCCATAGAGAGTAGTTCAGCACAGTTATTAAGGTCATGGCATTTCAAATCCAAGGCATATAAATATTCAGTCAAGGAAAACTACTTACTAACACTAGGACTCTCTATTCTTAGATTTCCTTGGCTTTTCAACGTAGAACTGTTAGATATATGTGCCCTAGAAGCCAGAATTGGCTGACACTTGTAATACACTTCTAGGGGCAAAATTGTAATTTTGACTATAATTAATGAAATGGGTTATTTTCTATCACACATGTGTATTTAGTGTCTGTGATACATCCTTTGAGTTAATGGTAATGATAATTCATATTTTCAAGAGTTGAAAATTTAAGACATGAATAATCATTATTAACTCATAAACAGCTCCCGACCATAGGATCATCACGAGGATGGTGATTGATCCGGAAGGTTGGTGTACGATCGCTTCTCTTTAGTAGATGAGTCTTGAGTCTACGGTGTGGAGACACCGGAGCGAGAGTACAGGTACTCGTTAGAGAACGAGGGCACTGAGCGTGACCACCTCGAGTAGTCATTAGGGAGTCTACCTTCTCGTCAATGACTGACTCGATGCTGCAGTAGTGTGTCTGGTTCTTTGACCTGAGATGCATCGGCAGTTCACCTTGAGGGTGTTATAGTTTGACTACACCATTACTCGGTCTCCTAGCCATATGGAACCCTGAGGTGTATGTTGGCTATGAGCATGTTCATTGTAGGAACTGGATTGCATCAAGATGGGATCTATCTACCTCGGTGGTAGAGGAGTAGCCCTATGATGATCATGAGAATCAAGTCCTGAAGAAATCCATGGCCATGGCAGAGTGAAATAATAGAAAGAGTTTCTATTTAGATTTTCACATTGGACTCGAATCGAATGATTACATCATATGACAGAGACTAGGGTTTGACGAGTTCACCTTAACCCTAATCTGATCGGGGCTCAAGATAGAAGAACTGAATCACACAGGTAGCTGCACCAAGAGGTTCGCATTCAGCTCTGATGGGTTGCCACCATATACTGCTAGGTGTCACTGGTGGATTTTGGGAGCAATTAGAATGATTTAGATGATCGATCATTCTAGCTGTTCGAATCAGAAGAGTTCTGATCCATCGAAAGGAGTTTCGATGATGTCTATGATAGAGATCATGACATATCCCATTACCATACAGAACTGAACCTAACTGGGTCACACAAACAAGGGTTTGAATCTGGTGATCATCAATTGAACTGATCTAGTTCAATTGATCTGAATGAGATTCAATTAGGTTCAAGGAAATCGTGCTAGCACTCGATTGAACCTAACGTTCTTCTTTTACTATCATAAATAAGTTGTCCTGACTGAGCCAAAGGAGTTTGTGCTCAATCAGAGGCCTTCATATGGTCTGACTGGAGGTTGTCCAAGTCAGAATAGGTTGTCTTATTTGTAAGACATTACCTGCCATTTTTGGTCACCTGCCATTTCTTGTTCTTTGACTTTGGTCAAAAGTCTACCTTTGACTGGTCAAACGTTGACCATTCACCCTTTGACTTTTGACCACATGTCATGCACCTATTGGAGAGCTGGTGGGGGCTTGTCCCCCTGCCAGAACCTGGCAAGGAGAAGGGCGCACGCCAAGGGTGGCGTGAGCCCAAGTAGGAGGCGCCTAGGAGTCCTTGTTGGACAAGGACTCCACCTCCCTTTAGGATTCCAATTCAGAGTTCTACTAAGAATCCAGTTTGACTGGTCTTAGGCGCCCTCTAAGGAGGAATCCAGGGGTCTCTTTTTCAACCAATCAGATTTAGATCTGATTTCACAAAGGGTTGTGATTGGTTGAGAGGAAGAGGAGTTGGATCACAAGCTTAGGTCTATAAATAAGACCCTGCGCCCAACCCTAATCCTAAGTGAAAGTCTTATTGAATAGAGATTTCCCACGTCCAAGGCTGCCTCTCCCCTCCTTCTCCATGCCATACTCTCTTCTCCCCTTGCTCTCCACGTCCAAAAGTGTTTTGGACTTAGTTTGGTGCGATTCAGATCAAGGAAAGGCGATCAAAAGCAAGAAGGCTGCGCTGCTGCAAAAGGACGACTGCAGATCTTCAAAAGAGTTTTGAAGATCCTCCAGATCAGATCCAGATCTGATTTTTGGAGGTGTGATAGAGAAGAAGAGGTTCTCCAGATCCAACCCGAGTGGATACCGGTAGAGGCCAGGCGCTTGCGTGGCTAAGATCCAGAACCTTCCGCTGCAATCAGGATCATCTACAGGGTAATAGGATTACCCAAATCAGGTAAATTAAATTTGATTTAATTTATCTTATTTTATTTTATTTATTAAAATAATAAGAATCAGATCTGAAACATATCAAGATCTGATTAAGATCAAGAGAAAATTTTTGAAATATATCTCTTGATCTAATCAGATCTGGACGAACCTGGACCGGGAAATCAGGATTTCCCTTCAACTGGTATCAGAGCCATGGTTCTAAAATTGTTTAGATCTGATTTTAATTTTATTTTAATTAAAAATAAATGTGATTTCAGATGTCACATGAGATGTGATCAGATCTGAAATCAGAAAAATTAAAATTAAATGATTTGGATCTAAGAACATGAAGATATGCATGACTAGTTCTAGAATAGAATAGTTCTATAGAATAGTTTTGCATGTCTTTGATTTAATATGATTAAATCATATTTTAGATCTTCTTATTTACTATTTTCTGATATTATAAGTGTTATAATAACATCTGATAAACAGCAAATAAAAATTATTTAATTTTAAATATCATATGAGATATGATAGATGCATGACTAGACTAGTTGTAGAATAGTTCTACATAATTGTCTAGATTAGAATTTATTTTGATTAGATCAATTTAAATCTAATTTTTTAGATTATTATGTGATAATTTAGATCTGAAAACATGCATGATTATGATACATGAGATGTATGCAAAATATGCCTTGATTAGATCTAAATTTGTATATGAGATATATGATATAGATCTATAACTGTTTTGTAGATTTACATGTTCCTGATTAAGGCGTTCCTCTTGGCCGTCCGGTCATAAGAACGAAGAAGGGTTTAAAGGCCCTCTCTTCCCATTCGATGGGGTGTTCTTATGACGTGTAGGGGTGCTGCGTGTTCGTCCTTAATCAGAAACCCAAAACTTACTTTCTGCAAAACCCTAGATCCTGAAACCCTAGGATTTATTGTGCATATTTTGTTTATGAACCCAACTTAATTAAGAATTAAGTTTATGGAATATTAATTAGGTCTAAAATTGAGAATTTCAGATCTAAGACATATTCATAATACTGGGTTCGGGCTTGGGTAGCTCAATTAGGTCTAAGCGGTTGATCAAACCGAATCAAGAGTTGGTTAGATGGGATCAACAATGCTTAAATTGACCAGCCTAATAGGATTAAGTCTGGGTCAAGATCGAGTCACGATCAAGCAAGACCTAATTAGGCTCAGAGGTTAGAGTCTGGATTGTAGGCTAACCCAATTGGTTCTGACTCAACAATTTGGTGTCTAAGGTAAGTTTGGCACAGACGACCGACTGGTTTTTAATTGGAAGCTACTCGACCTGAATGCGTTCTTGTGCGAGTTAACGGCATATTCCTTCCACCGGTCTCACTTACCTGGCCATATCTGTTGACACAGTTCTGATCTGAGGTGGTCAATAATCCGAGCTGACCCATGCCACTAGGTTAGTCATAATTGTTATGACTAAGCCAAGTCTAGTTTAATGAGACCTGAATCAATTCTCCCTAAGAAAAGATTAAGTCCGAGGTCTTCCACCATTGTAGACGTGCGGGCCCTTCCCGGGGTTGATTGTTCTCGGCTGGATACAGTGGCTCAGTTGCACCGGGAAGACGCAACCATGTCTATTAGGCATTGGATGCTATGGGCTGGAGGATGAGTTGGGCTCAATATTCCGGATACGGTGAGAGACCCAATTAGGAACCCAGTCTATGCAAATGGTGGGTCTGACTTAACTAAGGAGTGGATCAATATTCCGGATACGGTGAGATTCATGAATTAGAGACCAAGTTTGGGTGCACCATGATTAGAGAATCATTGAACAAGAGTTGTTCACTCATTGGCTAACCCATCACCAATAACTGTTAGGTGAGGTGATGAGTCAGTTGGTGAGACCGCACCACCCACTAGAAATCATCAATCGCGGAGATTTTCGCATCTCTACAGAGGGAGTGTAGGGATCCGAGAAAATAGTGGGAGCTAATTTGTTTAAAAATAAAATCCCTAAACAAATTGGTCAAGTCAAAATTACAGTATCTAACTAGAATCTTTGACTCTCTACAGGAAAATGTCTGCGTCCAACCCACTGGCACGTATCCTAGACACACATAGACTGACTGGACCCAATTATAAAGATTGGCTCAGGAACTACAAAATTGTTTTGGGTTCAGAGAAGTTAACACATGTTTTGGACCAGGACCCTCCCACCTTACCAGCTCGTCCATCCACTGAACAGAGAGCGTCTCTGGAAAAATGGATTGACGAAGACAATAAGGCCAGATACTACATGTTGGGCTCGATGTCTGATGAGCTCCAGCGCCAACATGAAGATATCGGGACTGCTCGCCAAATGTTGGCTCACCTGCAGGAGATGTTTGGTGAACAGAGTCGCGCAGCCAAATATCAAGTCACGAAATGACTTTTTAAGGCTAAGATGCGTGATGGGCAGTCAGTCCAAGATCACTGTCTGACAATGATCAAGGACATGGAAGAGCTTGAGAAGCTCGGTGTGAAGTTGGACTTGGACTTGCAGAACGATATTATTCTGCAATCCTTGACTGATGCATATGGGCAATTCATCATGAATTACCACATGCATAAACTTCAAGAATTCCTTGGCCGAGTTGATGAATATGCTGGTTACCGCTGAGCTTTCTATGAAAGGTTCTAAAGGCTCAGTTCTTGCTATGGAACGGACTTCTTCCAAAAGAAAGTCTTATGGAAAGAAAAAGAAGTCTGTGAAAAAGCAAAAGGTAGAAGGATCAAAGAAGAAGAAGGCAGAACCGAAGAAGAAGGTCGATGGCAAAGGAAAGTGTTTCCATTGCAACAGCGACGGCCATTGGAAGCGGAACTGCCCTACTTACCTGGCCACCCTAAAGAACAAGAAGGAAGGTCCTTCTGGAGGTATGCTCGTTATTGAGTCTAACCTTACGGTTTCTTCTGCATCCAGTTGGGTGCTTGACTCTGGTTCTAGTGCTCATCTGTGCACTTCTATGCAGGGTCTTGAGGATAGCAGGAGGCTGAGGGATGGAGACATGATCCTACGCGTCGGTAATGGAGCAAGAGTTGCTGCAGTAGCCGTGGGAACATACCCTCTGCGATTACCATCTGGTTTAGACTTAGTTTTAAAAGACTGTTATTATGTGCCTGCAGCTAGCAGGAATTTGATTTCTGTTTCATGCTTAGCACAAGAAGGTTATGTGATCACCTTCTTTAAGGACCATTGTAACATTCTTTATGAAAGAAATAAAATTGCAAATGGTTTCCTTGTTAATGGTCTTTATCAGTTGCATATTGATGTACCTGTTTTAACTATCGAGCAAAACGTGAATGCCAAACGACCTAGGGATAGTCCAAACGACAGATATCTATGGCACCTGAGATTAGGTCATATAGCAGAAGATAGGATTAACAAATTGGAGAAAAATGGGCTATTGAGTCCATTGACTTTTGAGTCATATCCAACTTGTGAATCTTGTCTTCAAGGCAAAATGACTAAACTCCCTTTTGTTGGACATGGGGAGAGGGCCACAGATCTCCTTGCCCTAGTACATACTGATGTGTGCGGCCCATTCGATGTGCCGGCTAGAGGCAATTTTGTCTACTTCATTACCTTTACCGATGATCTGTCTAGGTATGGGTATGTGTATCTTATGAGACACAAGTCTGAAGCCTTTTGAAAAGTTCAAAGAATTCAGACATGAAGTAGAAAAACAAACTGGAAAACCCATTAAGGTTCTTCGATCAGATCGAGGAGGTGAATACCTTAGCCGGGAATTCCTAGACTATCTTAAGGAAAATGGCATAGTCTCTCAATGGACTCCACCAGGAACACCTCAACTCAACGGGGTTTCAGAACGGAGAAATCGGACTCTATTGGATATGGTTCGATCCATGATGAGCTTCACAGACCTCCCAGATTTTCTTTGGGGACATTCATTATTAACTTCAATCTATTTACTGAATAGGGTTCCCTCTAAAACCGTTCCTACCACACCGTATGAGATATGGCACGGTAAGAAACCAAGTCTGAGTCATCTCAGAATTTGGGGTTGTCCGGCTTATGTCAAAAGACAACAAGCGGACAAGTTAGAGTTTAGGTCCTTTAGAGCTCGATTCATAGGATATCCTAAAGAGTCATTAGGATACTATTTCTACATTCCAGAAGACCACAATGTGATTGTGAGTCGACATGCCATATTTCTTGAAAAATAGTTTATTCAAGATAGTGGCATTGGAAAGCAGATTAAGCTTGATGAGAAAGTCTCACAAGCAGAAAGAGCTAAGGACCAAGTGGAACCAAATCAGGTTGAGCCAATAAGAACACTACCTCCTCCACCTCGTAGATCGGAAAGAGTTTCCCGTCCCCCTGAAAGATACTTAGGTATTATTTCAGAGGATGTAGAGGAAATGTTCCTCATAGGTAATGGTGCTCATGGTGATGATCCCAAAACCTACAACGAGGCGATATCAGATATCGACTCCGAGAAATGGCTTGAGGCAATGAAGTCAGAGATCGACTCGATGCACTCAAACCAAGTCTGGACCTTGGTAGATCCACCAGAAGGTATAGTACCTATTGGGTGTAAATGGATCTTCAAGAGAAAGATTGGTGCAGATGGGAATGTGGAGACATTCAAGGCTAGACTGGTGGCAAAAGGTTATAGTCAACGTGAAGGCATTGACTATCAGGATACCTTTTCCCCGGTAGCTATGCTAAAATCCATCCGCACATTGCTTGCTGTTGCAGCCTATTTCGATTATGAAATATGGCAAATGGACGTGAAAACGGCATTCCTAAATGGATATCTTGAGGAAGATATCTATATGGAACAGCCGCTAGGTTTCACATCCAGTGATACTGATCACAAGGTTTGCAAGCTGCAAAGGTCCATATATGGACTTAAGCAAGCATCTCGGAGCTGGAACACTCGTTTCAATGATGTGATCAAAAAGTTTGGTTTCATCAAAAATGAAGAGGAACCATGTGTTTTCAAAAGGGTCAGTGGGAGCGCTGTTGTCTTCCTCGTATTGTACGTGGATGACATCCTCCTTATTGGGAATGATATTCCCATGTTGACATCAGTCAAGATGTGGTTGTCCTAAGGAATTCTCCATGAAAGACCTAGGTGAAGCATCCTTTATTCTAGGAATTAAGGTCTATAGGGATAGACCGAATAGGATGCTAGGACTTTCACAGAAGATGTACATAGAGGAAGTACTAAAGAGGTTTAGTATGGAAAACTCTAAGAGGGGATTAATACCCTTCAGACATGGTATTCATCTTTCCAAGAAGATGTGCCCCAGCACACCTGAGGAAATAGAACGCATGAGCAAGATCCCTTATGCTTCTGCAATAGGGAGCCTCATGTATGCCATGCTATGTACACGACCTGATATAGCCCATGCTGTGAGTGTCACAAGCAGATATCAGTCAAATCCAGGTGAAGAACACTGGACTTCTGTGAAATGTATCCTTAAGTACTTGAGAAGAACTAAGGATATGATGTTGGTCTTTGGTAATGGAGAACTCCAAGTTCAGGGATACACAGACTCGGACTTCATGTCCGATATAGATGATCGAAAGTCGACATCTGGAAGTCTGTTTGTGTGCAATGGTGGAGCTGTCAGCTGGAAGAGTTCCAAGCAAACTGTGATAGCAGATTCCACCATGGAAGCAGAATATATAGCTGCATCAGAGGCTGCAAAGGAAGCGTTCTGGTACAAGAAGTTTGCTGCAGAAATTGGAGTAATGCCATCAGATGCCATTCCTCTTTACTGCGACAACAATGGCGCCATAGCCCTTGCTAAGGAGCCGAGGTCTCACCAGAAGTCCAAGCACATTGAGCGGCGATATCATCTCATCCGCGATTACCTTGAGAAAGGTTACGTTGAGGTCAAGAGAGTCAACTCCACAGATAATGTGGCAGACCCACTTACAAAGCCGTTGGGCCAGCAGAAGATCGAAGCCCACCTTGAGAAGATGGGACTTAGACTTGTAGCCAATTGGCTTTAGGACAAGTGGGAGATTGTTAGATATATGTGCCCTAGAAGCCAGAATTGGCTGACACTTGTAATACACTTCTAGGGGCAAAATTGTAATTTTGACTATAATTAATGAAATGGGTTATTTTCTATCACACATGTGTATTTAGTGTCTGTGATACATCCTTTGAGTTAATGGTAATGATAATTCATATTTTCAAGAGTTGAAAATTTAAGACATGAATAATCATTATTAACTCATAAACAGCTCCCGACCATAGGATCATCACGAGGATGGTGATTGATCCGGAAGGTTGGTGTACGATCGCTTCTCTTTAGTAGATGAGTCTTGAGTCTACGGTGTGGAGACACCGGAGCGAGAGTACAGGTACTCGTTAGAGAACGAGGGCACTGAGCGTGACCACCTCGAGTAGTCATTAGGGAAGTCTACCTTCTCGTCAATGACTGACTCGATGCTGCAGTAGTGTGTCTGGTTCTTTGACCTGAGATGCATCGGCAGTTCACCTTGAGGGTGTTATAGTTTGACTACACCATTACTCGGTCTCCTAGCCATATGGAACCCTGAGGTGTATGTTGGCTATAGACATGTTCATTGTAGGAACTGGATTGCATCAAGATGGGATCTATCTACCTCGGTGGTAGAGGAGTAGCCCTATGATGATCATGAGAATCAAGTCCAGAAAGCCCATGGCCATGGTAGAGTGAAATAATAGAAAGAGTTTCTATTTAGATTTTCACATTGGACTCGAATCGAATGATTACATCATATGACAGAGACTAGGGTTTGACGAGTTCACCTTAACCCTAATCTGATCGGGGCTCAAGATAGAAGAACTGAATCACACAGGTAGCTGCACCAAGAGGTTCGCATTCAGCTCTGATGGGTTGCCACCATATACTGCTAGGTGTCACTGGTGGATTTTGGGAGCAATTAGAATGATTTAGATGATCGATCATTCTAGCTGTTCGAATCAGAAGAGTTCTGATCCATCGAAAGGAGTTTCGATGATGTCTATGATAGAGATCATGACATATCCCATTACCATACAGAACTGAACCTAACTGGGTCACACAAACAAGGGTTTGAATCTGGTGATCATCAATTGAACTGATCTAGTTCAATTGATCTGAATGAGATTCAATTAGGTTCAAGGAAATCGTGCTAGCACTCGATTGAACCTAACGTTCTTCTTTTACTATCATAAATAAGTTGTCCTGACTGAGCCAAAGGAGTTTGTGCTCAATCAGAGGCCTTCATATGGTCTGACTGGAGGTTGTCCAAGTCAGAATAGGTTGTCTTATTTGTAAGACATTACCTGCCATTTTTGGTCACCTGCCATTTCTTGTTCTTTGACTTTGGTCAAAAGTCTACCTTTGACTGGTCAAACGTTGACCATTCACCCTTTGACTTTTGACCACATGTCATGCACCTATTGGAGAGCTGGTGGGGGCTTGTCCCCCTGCCAGAACCTGGCAAGGAGAAGGGCGCACGCCAAGGGTGGCGTGAGCCCAAGTAGGAGGCGCCTAGGAGTCCTTGTTGGACAAGGACTCCACCTCCCTTTAGGATTCCAATCAGAGTTCTACTAAGAATCCAGTTTGACTGGTCTTAGGCGCCCTCTAAGGAGGAATCCAGGGGTCTCTTTTTCAACCAATCAGATTTAGATCTGATTTCACAAAGGGTTGTGATTGGTTGAGAGGAAGAGGAGTTGGATCACAAGCTTAGGTCTATAAATAAGACCCTGCGCCCAACCCTAATCCTAAGTCAAAGTGAATTCAATAGAGATTTCCCACGTCCAAGGCTGCCTCTCCCCTCCTTCTCCATGCCATACTCTCTTCTCCCCTTGCTCTCCACGTCCAAAAGTGTTTTGGACTTAGTTTGGTGCGATTCAGATCAAGGAAAGGCGATCAAAAGCAAGAAGGCTGCGCTGCTGCAAAAGGACGACTGCAGATCTTCAAAAGAGTTTTGAAGATCCTCCAGATCAGATCCAGATCTGATTTTTGGAGGTGTGATAGAGAAGAAGAGGTTCTCCAGATCCAACCCGAGTGGATACCGGTAGAGGCCAGGCGCTTGCGTGGCTAAGATCCAGAACCTTCCGCTGCAATCAGGATCATCTACAGGGTAATAGGATTACCCAAATCAGGTAAATTAAATTTGATTTAATTTATCTTATTTTATTTTATTTATTAAAATAATAAGAATCAGATCTGAAACATATCAAGATCTGATTAAGATCAAGAGAAAAATTTTTGAAATATATCTCTTGATCTAATCAGATCTGGACGAACCTGGACCGGGAAATCAGGATTTCCCTTCTACACCATGGATACGTGAAGTTTCCTTAATGAAGGCGCCTTTCGGAAGGTGGCTTCAGATGGTGCACTTCAAGGAGCGGTGGTGCAACATATTTGGATTCACAATTTAAAGGGTCATGAAGGTGCCTTCACATCCGGGATAAAAACTTCCAACCGCTTGGAAGCCCTACTGCCTTCCCCTGTTTCAAGAGATACTCTGCACCTTCACATCCAGGATAAAAACCCCCAACCGCTTGGAGGCCTGCCTTCCCCTATTTCAAGAGGAAGTACTTTGCATTCCCACCATCTCGTCATCTACCCTTACCTTCCTTACCTTCGATCCTTCTAAGCCATGCCCAAAATCCAACCATCTTTCCGGTATGTTTTAAAAGTTTGTAGACAAGTGTTGATAAGAATAACTTCATATTTATTTAATAGGAAAAAGTTTAGATTATTCTTATGGTTTCCAGGATTGATTGCCCGCCATCAGTTAAATATTTATCTAATTTCCTTCGACGTGGATAGATCAAAGTTATTTTGATTGAATCTTTGTTTGTCATTTTAATCGAACTTTTGTTTGTCGATCTATAGATTCAAATGTGTATTGGTGGGGAGGCCAATGCTTTGGATCTCTGAAGGGGTCACGATGAACAATTGTTTATTCTGCATATAATAAATTATGTTTACATTTATAGGGCTTAGTATTATCCTAGTCTCTCTTGTTGTTGTTTTTTGGGACAGTGATTGTTATTCCAAGTTTTTGAGTTTATGTTTATTCTTGAACTTTTTTTTGATAGTTTATTTATTTTATATTTATTATTTTAAATTTATATTTATTTTTCAATATTTTGTGCTTTTAAGACTTAGTATTATCCTCATCTTTTTTATTGGATCATTTAATATTTTGAACCCCGTTTGTGTTTATTTCAGAATTTTTTATTTATTATTTGGAGTTTCTGTTTATTACATATATGAAGCAATATTTTCAAGGCATTTTAATAACTGACAGTTGTATTTTTAGTTTATGTATATTTTAGGTTATATATTATTTTAAGTTTATATTTATCCGATAGGACTTAGTGTTTATTATGAAGGATTCAAGGATTTATAAAATCAAATTTTTTGTTCATCATTCTAGGGTTTGTATTTATTATTCAAAGTTTTTATTTATTTTATCAAATTTATATATTCTGGGTACTATTCTGCAATAATTTCATAACATATGGAGCAACCAGCATAGTTTGTGTTTATGGATTGTTTGTGTTTATTATTTTGAGTTTATATTTATCCTACCATAATTTATTAATTTATGCAAAAAAAATTATAAATAAAATATTAATAAATTCAAATATCATCAACAATTAGAGAGAACAAACAAAACAAACTTATATATCATATGGTTTAATAGAATACAAATATTATATTCATTCAAAAATATTCTTCTACAGGAGTCATTCATTCATTCAAAAATATTTACAACCATATCTGTACAGTAACATCTATCCAACTCAAAATACAAAATACAAAAGACATCATAATATATCATAGCAAAAAAAGATAACCATGGATTCTAAAACATTGGTGAAACATTGGTGAGCCTATATGTTGCCGAATTGCTCATCCTCGGATGAACCGCTGCTGATGCAGGCTTCATCTACCTGCACAAAGAAGTATGACCATTAATAAATCATAGAAAAAAAATTAAAATAAAATAAATATAATATAATTATGCTTTTATCGATGTTTGTCTTGCATGTTCGAATATTATGACCCCTTTGATGATATTTCTTGTATGTCTGCTATTTCTTCACTCTAATCTTCATTGGATGCTTGAACCTGCTAAGCTTTTTGCGACTCTTATAATTAAAAATTGAAGGATCTTTAAATATTGCAGAATTATCATTTACTTTTTCTATTGCTTAGCTACATTGTGTCATGACTGCCCTCTCATCTATTATACTTTGTTCTGCCCTCTCATCTATTATACTTTGTTCTTCAGTGAACAAACCTTTTCAATGATGGGCTCCACATCATTTATAATAAGATCATATATTTCTCAGAGAACATAGCTATCATATGCTAATTTTCAAAGTTTTATACACAGCTCATTGAATCTTGTAGTGTGAGCTCAAAAGTGGCGCTTCTAAGTCTTAGAAATATGAGAAGACAGGTCATGAAAAGACAGGAGCAAGTCAGAAGAGAAATCAATCCGAATAGCAAAGTTCAAAAATTAAGTCGGCTCATCCTAAGACTGAGCCGGCTAAGTTGAAAACTAGACCAGGTTAGTCCAGGACTGGGTCAGCCACGTCTTAAAGAAAAATCTAGATAAAAAGCAGCATTTTTGGACTATTGGCATGGTACACAACTGGGTCGGCTCAGTCTCAGACTGAGCCGACCTAGTCGCAGGTTAGTCGGCCCAGTCTGAAATTAGGTCGGCTTAATTTTTTATGGATTTATTTTGTGTACATGGATTGTTTGAATTTTAGAGAGTTTTTCTATGAGCTTGAGACTTGACCCTTTTAATAAGTATAAATACTGAAAATAGATCAAGCTTGTATAAAGAAACATGCAGGATTTCATAGATTTCAAAATTTTTTCAAAATTAAAGCAGCAAAAGACAGATTAAATAGTTTAATCTACAATATGCATGTAATCAGATTACAAAATCCTACATCAAGGATCTATAACATATCATGATGTAAATATAAATTTGAAATTAAATTAATCATAAGTGGTATTAATCATATCAATACCTAGATCTAGAATAATTCTAGATCTAACCTTAGATCATATCTAGGTTACCAAGAGATCAGATCTCTTATCTTTGCACGGGTCGAGAAGTCCATGGTTGATTTTTGTTGTTGATTTTAGAGTAGCATATGCATCCGATCTCTACAAGTAATCCACACAAACCTACAATACAGATTGGAGGTTCGTCGAATGAAGATCCGCTCAAAGTGCTAGCTTCTCACGGATCCATCCTAATGGTCAATCAAGAACATATTCTCTTGATCTCTTGGAGACTCCAAGAGATGAAGAATATGAGAAAAAATAAGAAAAAAATCCAAACCTTGGATCTTTCATAAATCAAAAAATAAAATCAAGAAAAAATAAATCCTAAGATAAGATAAATCTTTTTCTTCAGGACATCAATGATTGATATCCTGAAAACATCTCTATGTTAGGACAAGAGGAGACCTTCTCCTCCAAATTTTTTCTAAGTTTTCAGATCTAAGAATTTTGATTTTTATCATATAAAATTCTCATAAGAAATTGGAGAAGATGGGTTCTCTAAGAAATCCTAAGAGAAGATCTTTCTTCTCTTCTCCTTTTCTCATCAGGACATGATCAAATCATGTCCAAAAAGAACATCATGCCTCAATAACTTGGAGCACTTATCCCCATGCCCTATTCCTCTCTCTCTCGAATTTTTATCACATAAAAATCATAAAGAATAAATAAGAGAAAAAATACATAAAAGAAAAATAAAGAGAAGACAATCTTCTCTTACCTTGTCTCTTCAAAATATCAATCTTTGATGTCTTAGTTGGAGGCTCTTCTCCAAGAATATTGGCACCACAAACTACCCCATGCCTTCTCCTTCTTTTTCTCTAATTTTTTATGATTTTTTTGGGATTTATCACATCCTCAAAGGGCCTTGAAAAGTGGCATGATTAACAACCAAGGACTAGATCAAAGACTAATCTTAGAAGGACTCTTGGTGGCGTCCAACTTTTGGACGCCACCGACGCCACCCCCATTCCTATTTTCAATGTGGGAAGCCAACAAATCATGCATAAAATGATGGGGAGAGTGCGCACAAAAATAAGAGAGGCGAGGAAAAAAATCCATAAAGGGAGAGGTAGAGTTTTGGAATAATAGAACTCTATCAAATAGAATCCTAGACAAAACTAATTGCCATCTTTGATCAAGTCAAAAAAATATTCCTGTTGGGGATAAATCCCGCTCCCGCCGAAGTTTAGCTCGACGCTCAGTCTAATGCAATTTGCAGCCGCGGAAGAGCTTTGACGGACGGGTCTCAGCCGAACTCCTACAGCCGGCCGAACTACTTAGCGCCCGAGCTCCTTGGACTCCAAGTAGCCGGGCTTCGGCCGAGCCCCTGACGGTCGAGCTTATTCCAATCCGTTCAACCGTCGAGCTTCTCCAGACTCCCCTCGTCAGGACCAAACCTCTCCAGCCGGCCAAACCGCGTAGCGGTCGAGCTCCTCGAACTCCTCAGCTGACGAGCCTCAGCCGAAGTCCAACATTCGGCCGAACTCTCCAACGGTCGAGCTTCGGATTTTCAGCTGCCGAACTCCTCAGCGGACGAGCCTTAGCTGCATACCTCCAGCCAGATGCCTATGGGAGCCGAACTCCCTCCAAACTTCCTCTTTGGGAGCCCGAACTCCTCCGAAATGGGCACACGATGAAGGCCTTCAACCTTTCATCCGCCGCAAGCTCTGCGGCCATCACCATCAATCCCCCGAGTGATAGCGACCCACTATGAGGAGGCGACGGCTGTCACCATCCCGTGGGACTGGCTCCGTCGAACCTCGAGCGGCCTGTCAACACGCGGCTGCAGCTGTCACCACCAATCCTATCGCATACGGCACCTCCTCGAGAGACTGGCTCCATCAAACCTCGAGTGATCCGTCAGCATGCGGCTGCAGCTGTCACCACCAACCCTGCCGCGTACGACATCTCCCCAAGAGACTGACTCTACCGAGCCTCGAGCGGCCCACCAGCACGCGGCAGCAGCCATCACCATCAAGCTTCGCTATAAAAGGAGCCCTCCTCCAGATATGCTAAGGCTAATCTCTTTGATCTCTAAGCTCTCCTCTTCTTCTCTAAGCTCCAAAACTCATTCCGAGCACTCCATTCCTATTGGCCAAAGCTGACTTGAGCGTCGGAGGGTCCTGCCGGAGCCACCCCCCACTGGCTCCGGATGGGACTTTGTTTTGCAGGTCCCGATGGCGACCTCAGCGGCCTCGACTTCAGCGACCTTCGACGATGATCGATTTCTGTACCAACAGATTGGCGCTAGAGGAAGGGCCCTCCAAACCTCCGGGATTCTCTTGTTCTTAAAGGAGTGCTCGGCGACTCTTCTCTTCCCTCTCCGGAGATCTTCCTTTTCTCTCCCAAGGAGAAGATGCCTCCCAGGAGAGCTTCGACTCGACGCTTGACGGCCTCCGCGGCCCGATCCCGTTCGAATCCATCTGTTCTCGCTCCAGCCCCGGTGACTCAGGCCCCATCCATAGCTGCGGTGGATACGGAGCAGCTCAACTAGCTTGTTCAGCAGGTTTGTGGTCACACAGAGGCGGTGCAGGCAGTGCTGCACCAACAAGCCCCAGTGCCATCCCAACCGACGTGGGACTCTCCGAAGTCAAGTGATCCGGTCCAAAAGCGATCGACCTGGGCATCCCGACCTCCGATGCCCGGATTGGAGAGGTGGAGGAGGGAGAGCCCTTGTTCGGATCATGGATCGACCAAGGGTGAAGCCTCATGCCCATTCCACCAGAAAGCCTGGGAGATCAGAGACCGTGAAGATCTCCTGGATCAAAGGCTCTTGGAAATGAGTCGGCGAATCGAAGAACTTCATCACACTCCCCCCTCACGTGGTAATGATGTTTGCACTGACCCCCCTTTTTCGTAGAAAATCATGCAGGAGCCGGTCCCGCCGAACTTCAAGCTCCCATAATTCGAGAGCTACGATGGGACCACCGACTCGATCAATCACTTGGAAGCCTTCCGGACGATGATGCTGCTCCACGACGTGCTAGACGCCATATTGTGCCAGGCTTTCCCCTCTACCCTTAAAGGAGTTGCCAGGAACTGGTACTCGGCGCTCAAGCTGAGTACCATCTTATCATTTGACCAGATGAGTCAACAGTTCGCAGCCCACTTCATCAGTAGTAGCCGGCCATGCAGAGGTTCGGATTTCTTGATGGCCATCAAGCAGAAGGAGGGGGAACCCATCCGGGCCTACGTCATCCAGTTTAACGCTGCCGCGTTGGAAGTTCGGAACCTGGACCAATCAGTCACCATGGCCGCCCTCAAGGGCGGCCTTCGGAAGAACGACTTATTGTTCTCCCTGGAAAAGAAGTATCCAAGGGATTTTGCAGACATGCTAGCTCAGGCTGAAGGATATGCTCGAGCAAAGGAGGCCTTCAAGGCCAGGGATGGTGAAGCCGACGGCAAGCAGCGAGCTAAAGGGCCGGGCAGGCCCACCGAGGAAGGGAAGCGGAGTAAAGCTCGGTGGCGCTCCCGAACTCCTTTCGGTCATTGGCGGACCCAAACTCTCCCGAGGAATCCGAGGTGGGGAAGCCCGGATGGAACAGTGCACCGAGGTTCTCCTTAGTGCTGAAGCTCTCCCCGACGAAGGTTTCACAACTACGCCCCCCTCAACACTCCGAAGGCCCAAGTGCTGATGGAAATCAGGAAACAGCTTCTGAGGCCAGACAAGATGCGTTCCCGACCCAGCAAACACGATTCCAACAAGTTTTGCCTCTATCATCGCGACCACGGCCACAACATCGAAGAGTGCATCCAACTCCAAGACGAGATCGAAAAGCTCGTCAGACGAGGTAGACTCGATCGATTCCTGCAAAGGCGGCCCGAAGAGCGAGGGGAGCGGCCAAGGATGGTACCATCGGGTTAGGAGAGCCAGGAAGGTCGACCGCCCCTTGGCATCATCAATACTATCTCGGGAGGACCTCGGGAAGGGGAGACCAGCGAACCCAGAAGATCGGTGAAGAAGCAAAGGATCACGGAGCCTGTGGCCTTCACCGAGGAGGACGGTCGGGGGATCCAATTTTCGCACAATGATGCGGTTGTAATTTCCTTGAATATCGCTAACTACGATGTACGCTGCATTTTGCTAGATAACGAAAGTTCAACCGATGTATTGTTCTACGATGCCTTCTTAAAAATGTCCCTGCTCGACGACCGCTTAGAGCCGATAAATTCTCCACTGGTAGGGTTTTTCGACAACACCATACCAGTCGAAGGTGAAATAACATTGACCGTAACAGCGGGGCGACGCCCGAAGCAGGCCAAGGCTCGGGTCAACTTCCTAGTCGTGAGGACTCCGTCCGCCTATAACGCGATCCTCGACCGACCTGATCTAAATGCACTCCGAACGGTAGTGTCGACCTATTATTTGAAGATGAAGTTCCCGACGAGCCATGGGGTCGGAGAGGTCAGAGGAGACCAGGCTCTGATGAGGTATTGCTATTCGATCGCCCTGCATAAGGAAGATCAGCTCGACCCTTATCTTGTTGACGGACTGGACGTCCGCGACGACCTCATTGAGGAGCGGGGCGAGCCCATCGAGGACCTCGTCTCTGTGCCCTTGAATGACGGAAGCTCGGAGCATGTGGTGCAGATCGGCTCCAACCTGGCAGCCGAGATTTGGGAATAGCTCATCGCTTTCCTCAGAAGGAACGTGGACGTCTTCTCCTGAACCCCAGCGGATATGCCAGGGATCGACGCCGAGCTCATGGAACATCGACTGGCTGTCGATCCGAGGCACCGGCCTATAAGAGAAAAGCTGCGCCACCATGCCCTAAAAAGATAGAAAGCGATCATCGAAGAAGTAGACAAGCTCCTCAAAGCCGGACTCATCCGAGAGGTTAGCTATCCGACCTGGGTCTCGAACGTGGTTCTTATCAAGAAAGTAAATAATAAGTGGAGGATGTGCGTCGACTTCAAGAAGCTGAACAAGGCTTGCCCAAAGGACAGCTACCCCCTACCTAGGATCGACCAGCTGGTGGACGCAACCTCGGGCCACGAGCTCCTCACCTTCATGGATGCCTTTTCTGGTTACAACCAGATACGCATGACGTCCGAGGATGAAGAGAAGACCGCTTTCATTACTGACCGAGGTCTTTACTGCTACAGGGTCAGGCCTTTTGGACTCAAGAACGCGGGGGCAACATACCAACGTTTGGTTAATAAGGTCTTCAAGGAGCAGATCGGTCGCAACATGGAGGTATACGTAGATGATATGCTCGTTAAAAGCCGAGCTTCAGCGGACCACCTCATCGACCTAGAAGAAGCCTTCGGTGCACTCAGGAGGCATAAGGTGAGGCTGCACCCAGCCAAGTGCGCCTTTGGTGTGACCTCCAGGAAATTTCTAGGGTTCGTGGTGTCGAGACGAGGAATCGAAGCGAACCTCGAGAAAATCTGAGCCATTCGAGAAATGACCTCTCCGAGGACGATCAAGGAGGTTCAGCGCTTGACCGAAAAAGTGGCATCCCTAAGTCGCTTCGTGTCAAGGTCGGCCGAACGATGCATGCCCTTCTTCCGCATTCTCAGGAGACCGAAGGATTTCTCCTGGACGGTGGAGTGCCAACAGACATTTGAAGAGCTCAAAAGCTACCTCGGCTCGCCCCCGCTGCTGGCAATGCTCGAATCCAGGGAGAAATTATTTCTGTACCTTGCTGTCTCCCTCGGAGCCTTGGCGGTGGTGCTGGTCAGGGAAGAAGCGAAGGCGCAACGGCCGATCTACTACATCAGTCGAGTCCTGAGGGACGCGGAGACCAGGTACTCTAGACTAAAAAAATTAACTTACTCTCTCTTAATTGCTGCCAGACGGCTCCGACCTTATTTTCAGGAGCACACCATAACAGTCCTCACGGACCAACCAATAAAAGAAGTCCTTCACCGGGCAAACGCTTCTGGAAGAATCACAAAATGGGCGATCAAACTCATGGAGTTCGACATCAACTACCGGCCCAGGCCATCAGTCAAGGCCCAGATACTGGCGGACTTCGTGCTGGAATGCACAATTCCGACCGAGGCCGAGCTAGGGCCGACCGAGGCCGAGCTAGGGCCGATCGAGATCGACACCGAAGCAGAGCTGGGCCTAGACGAGGTCGAGCTGCCATGACCGAACCCCACCGAGGAAAGCGCTGACCTCCCCGTAGGCTCCTGGACCCTACACGTGGATGGCTCGTCCAACTCCGCTGGAGCTGGTGCAGGGCTGATCCTAGTTAGCCCCGAGGGAGTCGTC
This sequence comes from Cocos nucifera, assembly GCA_006176705.1. NCBI lineage: Eukaryota > Viridiplantae > Streptophyta > Magnoliopsida > Arecales > Arecaceae > Cocos > Cocos nucifera. Next base: position 268,727 of record QRFJ01000260.1, on the reverse strand, counting down.
GCCGAGTACGCGCTACGCTTCGAGTTTTTGGTGACCAACAATGGGGCCGAGTATGAAGCGCTGATGTCGGGTTAAAGATAGCAAGGGAGCTGAAAGTAGATCGGCTTCAGGTCTACAGCGACTCCCAGCTGGTGGTCGGCCAAGTCAGCAGCAGTTACGAGGCGTGGGAGGAAAGCATGGCGAGATACCTCGGGAGGGTGAGGGATTTGACTCCGACCTTTGACAGTTTCGGTGTTCGACATATTCCGAGGGCGGAAAATGCAAGAGCCGACCTTCTCTCCAAGTTGGCCACTTCCGCCCCAGTTGAACTGCCCAGGGGAGTATTTTTGGAGACCCTAAAGTGCCCAACCCTAGAAGAGCCTCGGGTCGTCCTACAGATGGAGTTCGAGCCAAGCTGGATCGACCCGCTGGTTGCATACCTCAGGGAGGGTGCCCTTTCCCACGATTCGAAAGAAGCTTGGAAGCTCAGGAATCAGGCTTCCCGCTATGTCTTATACGAAGATAGGTTGTATAAGAGGTCGTACTCCCTCCCGTTGCTAAGATGCCTCCAACCTTCGGAGGCCACCCTCGCACTGCGGGATGTGCACGAAGGACTCTGCGGAGGTCACGTATGAGCCAGGTCCCTATCAAAAAAATAACTCCGGTAGGGGTACTACTGGCCGACCCTGTTTCGCGACTCCGTGGAATACGTAAAGAAGTACGACTGCTGCCAGAAGAACGCCAGCGTACAGAGGCAACCTGCATCCAAACTCACTCCGCTCAGCTCGCCCTAGCCATTTGCACAATGGGGGATGGATATACTCGACCCCTTTCCAGTGGCATCGGGGCAGAGGAAGTTTCTCTTGGTCGCGATCGACTACTTCACTAAGTAGGTCGAAGCCGAACCACTTGCGAGGATTACCGAGCCAAGGTACAAGACTTCGTCTGAAAGTCACTAGTCTGTCGGTTCGGTCTGCCCCGAACCCTCATAACCGACAATGGGCGACAGTTCGCTGGGGCAAGGTTCGCTGAGTTCTGTGAAGAACTAAACATCTCCCACCGCTTTACGTCGGTGGCTCACCCGTAGGCCAACGGAGAAGCTGAGATAACCAACCAGACCCTGCTGCAAGGAACCAAAGCAAGGCTCGATAGGACAGGAGGGGCCTGGGTGGACGAACTCTACCATATCCTCTGGACATACCGAACTACTCAGAGGGTGCCCACCAGAGAAACACCCTTCGCCTTGGCCTTCGGTACTGAGGCAGTTATCTCGGTCGAGCTCAAGCTCCCATCTGCATGAGTCGCGGGCTTCAACGAGCAATGCAATCCCCAGGACCTCCGAGTCGACCTCGATCTGTTGGAAGAAAAAAGGGAGGAAGCTCGCATCCGGACGGCGGCCTATAGATGGAAGGTGGCTCGGTATTACAACTCCAGAGTCAGAAGCAAGACATTCAAAGTGGGGGACTTAGTGCTCCGGCGAGCCGCTATCTCTTAACCTCAAAGTCAGGGAAAACTCGCCCCTAATTGGGAAGGCCCGCACGAAGTGGTGGAGGTCGTCCGGCCTGGTGCTTATCGTCTGAAAGAGCTCGGAGGGAGGACGCTTCTGCGACCTTGAAACTCAGAGAATCTGAGGATGTATTACCAATGATATCCCTTCAGTAAAGTTGCTTCGTTTCCGCATTATTATCCCGTGGTACAGAAACTACGATAACAGGGAATGAAGCTGTCAAATATTCGCCATATTAGGAACTGGAGGGGGACCTCGTGCTAACGGGGGCGGGTCGAGGAGAGCTCGACCGTAGGAGATAAGATCTCCCCCGAGGAAAGCTCGGCCGCAGGAGATAAGATCTCCCCCCAGCGCGAGAAGCTCGACCGCAGGAGATAAGATCTCCCCCGAGCGCGCACTTCGACCTCGGCCGCAGGAGATAAGATCTCCCCCGAGGAAAGCTCGACCGCAGGAGATAAGATCTCCCCTGAGCACGCACATCGACCTCGACCGTAGGAGATAAGATCTCCCCAGAGGAAAGCTCGGCCGTAGGAGATAAGATCTCCCCCGAGCGCGTACTTTGACCTCGACCGTAGGAGATAAGATCTCCCCCGAGGGAAGCTCGACCGTAGGAGATAAGATCTCCCCCGAGCGCGCACTTCGACCTCGGCCGCAGGAGATAAGATCTCCCCCGAGGGAAGCTCGGCCGTAGGAGATAAGATCTCCCCCGAGGGAAGCTCGACCGTAGGAGATAAGATCTCCCCCGAGCGCGCACTTCGACCTCGACCACAGGAGATAAGATCTCCTCCGAGGGAAGCTCGACCGCAGAAGATAAGATCTCCCCCGAGCACGAGAAGCTCGGTCGTAGGAGATAAGATCTCCCCCGAGGGAAGCTCAACCGCAGGAGATAAGATCTCCCCCGAGCGCGCACTTCGACCTCGATCGTAGGAGATAAGATCTCCTCCGAGGGAAGCTCGACCGCAGGAGATAAGATCTCCCCCGAGCATGGGAAGCTCGGCCGCAGGAGATAAGATCTCCCCCGAGCGCGCACTTCGACCTTGGCTGCTCGAGATAAGATCTCCCCCGAGGAATGCTCGGCCAGAGATAAGATCTCTCCCGAGCGATCGTGGATAACTTCGACTATGGATCAGATCTCCCCCGAGGGACTGGGCCAACTTTGGTAGTAGGAGATGAGATCTCCCCTGAGCACCCGCATCAACCTCGGCTAGAGCGCCTGAGTAACCTCGGATAGAGGTAAGGCCCACGATGACCTCGGTCAGAGAGCTTCAACATCGACCTCGGCCAGAGAACTTCAACATCGACCTCGGCCAGAGAGCTTCAACATCGACCTCGACTAGAGAAAGCTATCATGTCAACCTCGGCTGGGGAGCTTCAACATCGACCTTGGCTAGAGAAAGCAACCGTATCAACCCCGGCTGGAAATGGGATCTTCGTCGGGCTTCAACCTCGATATCAACTTCAGCTGGAGGCTAGATCCCCCCAAGCTTCGACCTAGACCAGCACAGAGCTCGGAGGAAGACTCCGGCAGTCGCCTTTCCTACACTCCCTTCCTTCGATTTTCAAACTCAGGAGTGGGGGGGCTAGTGTTGGGGATAAATCCCGCTCCCACCGAAGTCTAGCTCGACGCTCAGCCTAATGCAATTTGCAGCCGCGGAAGAGCTTTGACGGACGGGTCTCAGTCGAACTCCTACAGCTGGCCGAACTACTTAGCGCCTGAGCTCCTTGGACTCCAAGCAGCTGGGCTTCGGCCGAGCCCCCGACGGCCGAGCTTATTCCAATCCGTTCAACCGTTGAGCTTCTCCAGACTCCCCTCGTCAGGACCGAACCTCTCCAGCAGGCCGAACCGCATAGCAGCCGAGCTCCTTGAACTCCTCAGCTGACGAGCCTCAGCCAAAGTCCAACATTCGGCCGAACTCTCCAACGGTCGAGCTTCGGATCTCCAACGGTCGAACTCCTCAGCGGACGAGCCTTAGCTGCATACCTCCATTTAGATGCCTATGGGAGCCGAACTCCCTCTACGCTTCCTCTTCGGGAGCCCGAACTCCTCCGAAATGGGCACATGACGAAGGCCTTCAACCTTTCATCCACCGCAAGCTCTGCGGTCATCACCGTCAGTCCTCCGAGTGATAGCGACCCGCTATGAGGAGGCGACAGCTGTCACCATCCCGTGGGACTGGCTCCGCCGAACCTCGAGTGACCCGCCAGCATGCGACTGCAGCTGTCACCACCAACCTTGCCGCGTACGGCACCTCCCCGAGAGACTGGCTCCACCGAACCTCGAGTGACCCGCTAGCATGCGGCTGCAGCTGTCACCACCAACCCTGCCGCATATGGCACCTCCTTGAGAGACTGACTCTGCCGAGCCTCGAGCGGCCCACCAGCATGCGGCAGCAGCCATCACCATCAAGCTCCGCTATAAAAGGAGCCCTCCTCCAGATATGCTAAGGCTAATCTCTCTGATCTCTAAGCTCTCCTCTTCTTCTCTAAGCTCTGAAACTCATTTCGAGTACTCCATTCATGTTGGCTAGAGCTGACTTGAGCGTCGGAGGGTCCTGCCGGAGCCACCTCCCACCGACTCCGGATGGGATTTTATTTTGCAGGTCCCGACAGCGACCTCAGCAGCCTCGACTCCAGCGACCTCCGGCGATGACCGATTTTTGCACCAATAATTCCAAATAACCAGATTATGTGGGGCATGGAGAAGCTCTTATGCATGGAAATATTTCTTGTAAACACTAGAAAAAAATGGGTGGACGTGGGCTTTCTTAGGTGCAAGAGAAAGAGAGACAATCCCAGTCCAACTGGAACTCCTCTTGTTTGACTAGGTCAAAATAGGTTTAAACCTAATTTAAATCTTATTTAAATTAGATTAAATGCAACCCAATTAAGGATGATCCTAGTCCAACTAGGATCTTAATTAAATAAGATTAAATCAAGATTTAAATATGATTTAAATCCTAAGTCAATTAAGTGCACTTAAGTTCTAGTCAAACAAGAAATTATTCTTTTTTATAATTGGCTTATCCAATAAACCAACTAGACTTAATCTAATTAAGTCCAAACTAATTTTAATTAAATCTAATTTAATTAGACTTAATCTTAGCCTGATTGCTTAATCAAATTGATCCAATTAGCAATCTAATTGCTAATCGATCCTCCTACAATACTTGCATTAGGTCAAACATTAATCATATTGATGGATTGATCTTAGAACGACTCTCAATCATCGATTAATCATCTGATCAGATTACAAACTTTAATATATGTGACTCCATAGGTTCGAACCTAAGCCAGTAGCACAGAAACTAATTTCTGTATCAATCGAAGTTACCATCTAGTAATGATTTCCAATGTCCGGATAGGTCGAATGTATGCAAAGCAACATTCTTAGAACCCTAGCCTATGGTTACCATATAATTCATCCCTATGATCAATAATGCTCAAGATGACTTCAAGTATGCTGTCAACACTCATACAAGTCATTTCTATTATATCTCAAAATTTTGTAAATCCTGTGATACCTCATGAGGATTATCCAGGCCTATGTTTTGCTAAATTGAAATACAACAAGACATTCTCTTACTGAAGCTAATCAGGAGTGGTCAATCCTATCTTGATTTACACATCGACTTCATAAGTACTTGACTGTATCCAAAAATCTTTCGAATCTATATTAGAAATATAGACAGTCCAGCATCAAAGTACAGTGAGTTGCTTGCAAGTCACCATGATGATCTCAGATCAAATGGACACTTATATCCATTGGCCTTAGCTAGCTACTTTTAACAATAGAGTGCTACATTGATCATATTTAGTATAGATATACTCCTGCATCTCACCTAAATATTATACCAGTGTCTTCACACCACTTGGTTATGAGGACAATCAATGCATATCGTATACAGCGATCTACACTCGATAAGTTATCATCCTTGATAATAACTTATCATTTGATCGTGAATAATTTAAGAACCATCCGATAAATCTTCATTTATCGATTGATTATGGTTCTACGGACTTCATCATAATTTAGGAGTTCATTTAAGGAAGATAGAACTTTTATGATTAATTAGCCAAATAACTATTATTATTAGATAATTCATATATTAATTCCAATCATCTACCACTTAGATGATTGGCTTTAGGATATATTTTTCAACAACTTTCATTTGAACTAAAGTCAATCAGAACGATATCAAATATCCTATCTTCCACTTGAGTTCATAGAACTCCTTAGTTTTGAGGCCTTAGCAAATGGATCAGTCAACTTCTTCTTTTACATCGATCTTCTAAAGATCGACATTATCCAGATCTAATATCTAAGGTGAAAGCAATGTAGAATATACTTGTTCTTTGATTCTTTAGCCTAAGCTATGGTTTCAGTGCTATGATAAGATTAGACCGTTGGTGGAGGATGCCACTTCCAACCAGCTAATGAACCTCAGCAACTGCACAGCTTAGATGGCAGCATCATATGCTACGATGTACTCTATATCACTAACTGAATAGGCTAAAGTATACTGCTTGGAATATTTTCAGTAGATTGCTCCTACAATTAGGATATGATCCAACATTCTCTTGTTGTCATCTTATTTTGATTGAAATTAAAATATCCACATGTTTTAAGTTTGTACTTCCATATTTGAGTTACTGAATCTTAGTATTTTTTAAATACTTAAGAATTATCTATACGATCTTTCAGTGGCTCTCGCTTGAATTAGATTGGTATCTGCTCACTACCTCTAGTGAGTATACCATGTCTGATCTCGTACATGGAGAAATAAGATGATAGCTAAATCTTTATTCCTTGCAATGCTAGAATGCCATTTTCGATTAAGAGAATTTTATCCTCAAACAACATAAGAAATAACATTATAAAATATTTTGCCCAATTACAAATGCAGGATTTATCTTTGTTCATGATGAAGATATACGTTCAAAATGTATGTTCGAATTCTAAGGTAATAGCCAAACGGACTCTACAGGTCTTTACCTTTCCATCTGCACTACTCTGATCCTTTTAAAAATTCATTCACACCCAATGGATTTTATCCCTTCAGATGAATCAACTAGTGTTTATACACTATTGATTTTCATAGACTTCAATTTGGATCATATGGCTCTAAGTTACTTCTCAGAGTCAGACCACTGCATTGTATCCTTATAGGTGATCAGATCCTTATTGTTCTCATCGAGCTCAACAGGATCGCCATCCCAGACCTAGATACTGAAGTATCTATCTGGCTAACGCGATACTCTATTGGATCTTCTTAAAGGTGACACTTTAATGGGCTCCAAATTTATCTGATCAAATTTGGTTTTATAGGTTTACTAGATTACATCGGTTCTTTTCTACCAGTCAAATTTTTTCAAGTTCAACTTTACAGACATCAGTTCTTTCTCTAAAGAACTCCTTTCCAAAAGAAATGCCCTACTGCTGATGAACATTTTATGTTCTTTAGTATAGTAGAATTAATAATCTTTAAATACTTATTGGACCAGGATCCATGTTTATTTGTGTGCAAATCTTTGACATAGGCCAATCAACTCAAAACCTGAAGGTGAGAGAATCTAGGTCTATGTCCGATCCATATCTCATATGGAGTCTTTATAATAGATTTACTTGGTATAAATTCAGAGTAAAACTAGTAGCTACAAGAGCACAACCTTAAAGCAGGCAGACAAGTGAACCCTATCATGGATTGAACTAAGTCTAACAAAGTTCAATTTTTGTCTTTCAGATACACTATATTTCGAAAAAAAATCTACTAAGAGAGAATCCAATTTTCTCCTAAATATGTCATAAACTCACTGGATAAGTATTCGCCTTCTTGATCTGATCGAAGAGTTTTAATACTTATCTAGTTTATTTTTTTATTTTATTATTGAATCATTTGAATATTTCAAATGATTCATCCCAGATGCACCCATGCCTAGATAGATCATCTGTAATGAAATATTAATATCTTTTTTTGGTACTTAAATTCATAGGCCCACATACATCACTATGTATGAGACTTAGAACTTTATCGGCTCCTTTATCTTTTTCAGTAAAAGATGATTTTATCATCTTTTTAAGAAGATAAGATTCACAGGCTATCAATGATTCACAATCATTAATGTCAAGATTTTTCTCTCAAGTTAACCCATTTATTCTGTTCTTGTCAAGATGACTAAGCCTATAATGCCAAAGATAGATATCCATGACATAATCTAACTTGGGTGTGTATATTACGCTTAACAGACTGTGTAAATATTAAATATTATTTATTTATTATCTATATATTATTATAACATTATTCATAATAATATCACAACAATCCTCTTTATTGATAAATGATAACCATCCCTGCCACAAGATCAACAGAGAACACATTTATCATAAAGAAGGATAATAGTGACAATCACTCAAAATGACATCTTTGAAAATAAGCTTGATAATTTCTAAAGCTAGAATTGGAATAGGACTTTCATCCAAAATGTTTAGATATTTTTCATCATTTTCAAACATTCTACTTACCTGTAGTTCTTATAACAAATTGCATAGAACTATTGATATCTTATACCCAGATAGCAGAATTTCATACGAAAAAATTTCAAGATGTTATCATATAACATTCTTGATGAGCAACTCTTGTTTCTTTCTCTTGTTTAGCCTGTTATGATCAAGAAAAGCAAGATAATTCTTCTTCCTATGATCCTACTTCTAACATTAGAAGCACTATGTCTGATTTGGATCAGTTTTGGACTAATTATTTTTACTGGGCTAAGAGACCCCAATATGAACCCATTCGTACTACTGAATCGAATTCAACTTTTGATACTAATTATCAAAGTTGGATCCCATAAGTCATCACTATCTAATAATGATAGGAGCAATTAGGATTTAGCCTTATTTTGAGAAAAGAGAATAATGACCTAAGTATATGAATTATATTAAGCCTAGACATTTGGACTTTGGTCTAAAGGTTCTTCCACTATTTTATTCGAATTGATAGCCTCTACCTCTAATTTGAAAAATTACTTTAATTTTCTAGTAGGTACTAGAATCTACATAGACTGCACATAAGCCCAACTATGGTTGGTCAATCCATGTACATCTAAGGGTAGGTTCATAATCAATTATTTATCCAAACAACTTCTAGTAATTTAATTTTATCTCAAAAATCTAATCAGTAGGCTAGGTCCTCCACTGTAAGGATCCGATTAAGTCCAACCATTAACATGACTATATTTGATGCATCTAACCAATGAATAATTAAGCTCAACTATGGTTGGTCAACCTAACCACCATTAGAGAGACACATCCAAGTCATCATATAATGAATGATAATTTCATTAGTCAACAAGCAGCAGGCCTATGGGCCTCCAATCATTATTGAGTTAATGGATCCATTATCAAACACCTTAATGAAAGGCTATGACTTAGTTATCTCCATAACTTTATCATTTTAAGGATCTAATAATTTTAAAAAATTTAAATTATTAGTGATTTAATGATAGAAAGGACATGGACCAATTTGCTTCCATTAACTTCACCAAGTCAAGTCATCCCACTGACTTCTCAAGTCATTAATGAGGATTAGGATCAATTTTGATCCATGGGTACCTATATCAATCTTACTAAGTAAAATCAGTCTCACTAATTTTCTATGCGACATGGGTTAGCATGAATCAATAAGCAACCTAATCAAAACCTAATTAACTACATTAGCAAGATAAGTGAGATCGATGGAAGGATCTGCCAAGGCTTGCCTTAGACACTATCAAAAATGGCTAGGTAAGTGAGCTGTCAATTAAAAACTATCGATCTGGGATACCAGACTTATCTTAGATACTAATCAATTTATCAATTTTGATTTGATTTGCCTAAAGACTCAGACTCGATCACTAAGCCATGATCAGTATGCATTTGTTAGATATATGGATTTTGATCAACTATAACTATTGAATTGATCTAAAAAAATGATCTAATTTTAATTAACTATTAATTAGATTTGATCAATTTTTTAACTAAGTTCATATTTAATCTAACCCTAGGTCTAACCCAGTTAAAGACCTGATCAAAGCTAACCCATTACCCATTAATTCATGTTTTATGAAATTATCTTAGGATCTTCAAATCACAAATCTAGATCCTAAACAATCACTTAATTCTCAATTAGGTTCAAGCTTATGAGTTTTGGATTTATGGAACCTCAAAACTAATTTTTGATTTGATCATTTGAAACATTTTCAAATTGTAAACACTTTACTTTGAATCAAATTCAAATGATGATTTTAGATCTGATTTATTTCAATATTTCGATCATATCCTATGATTTTGAATCTAGAATTTTATAGAAAGTAAGTTCATAATTTAAATTCTATAAAACTTATATGTCATACATATGCAAACTAGATTAAAAAATGAAGCTATATATCAACATATGCAACATGAAGATTTAGATCAAAACATGAAACATATCACATAGATCTCATCTAAATGATCAAAATCAGATTATAAATCATTTAATATTAGATTTAAAATCTAAAAATAAATCATCAATTATTTTAGATCTTATCTAATATATTTATGATTTAAGTTTCTTTGATCAGCACATACTAGGATAATATTTTTACTGTAAGGGGTAACCTTACAGCAGGATAATCTTATGATAGTATGTGCAATCCTGATATTATTCAGATCTAATCTAAATAATATAAATTATTAAATTTAAATTAAAAAATTAAATAATAAACTTTCTTAGATCTAATCTAAATTATTCATGATTTAGATTCAGATCAACATATACTAGGATAATCTTTTCATTGTAAGGGATTAAGCTTACAATAGGACAAACTTATGGCAGTATGTATAATCTTTAATTAATTTTAATTTTTAAATTTATTCTAAAGAATTTATGAACATATTATAAAAGAATCTAGATGCTCTGATACCACTGTAAAAAAACATACAGGATTTTATGCATAGATTTCAAAACTTTTTCAAAATTCAAGCAGCGAAAGACATAGATTAAATAGTTTAATCTATAATATGCTTGTAATCAGATTAAAAAATTCTACATCAAATATCTATAACATATCATGATGTAAATATAAATCTAAAATTTAATTAATCATAAGTGGTATTGATCATATCAATACCTAGATCTAGAACAATTCTAGATCTAATCCTAGATCATATCTAGGTTACCAAGAGATCAGATCTCTTATCTTTGTGTAGGTCAAGAACTTCACGATTAATTTTTATTGTTGCTTTTAGATCCACATACGTGTTTGGCCTCTATAAGTATTCCACACGAATCTACAACATAGATCGGAGGTTCGTCGAACGAAGATTCGCTCGAAGTGCTAGCTTCTCATAGATCCTTCCAGATGGTCAATCAAGAACATATTCTTCGAATCTCTTGGACACTCTAAGAGATGAAGAATACGAGAAAGAATAAGAAAGAAATCCAAACCATGGATCTTTTATAAATCAAAAAATAAAATCAAGAAAAAATAAATCCTAAGAGAAGATAAATCTTCTCCTTCAGGACATCAACGATTGATGTTTTGAAAATATCTCTATATTAGGACAAGAGGAGATCTTCTCCTCTACAATTTTTTCTAAATTTTCAAATCTAAGATTTTTTATTTTTATCATATAAAATTTTCACAAGAAATTGGTGAAGAAGGATTCTCCAGGAAATCCTAAGAGAAGACAGTTCTTCTCTTCTCTTTTTCTCATCAAGACATGATCAAATCATATCCAAAAAGAACATTATGCCCCAACAACTTGGAACACTTATCCCCATGCCCTATTTCTCTCTCTCTCAGATTTTTATCACATAAAAATTATAAAAAATAAATAAAAGAAAAAATGCATAAAAGAAAAATAAAGAGAAGACAATCTTCTCTTACCTTGTCTTTTCAAGATATCAACCTTTGATGTCTTAGTTGAAGGCTCTTCTCTAAGAATATTGGCACCACAAACCACCCCACACCTTCTCCTCCTTTTTCTTTGATTTTTTATGATTTTTTTGGGATTTATCACATCCTCAAAGAGCCTTGAAAAGTGGTGTGGGTTAACAACCAAGGACTAGGTCAAAGACTAGTCTTAGAAGGACTCTTGGTGGCGTCCAACTTTTGGATGCCACTAATGCCACCCCCATTTCTATTTTCAATGTGGGAAGCCAACAAATCATGCAAAAAATGATGGGGAGAGTGCGCACAAAAATAAGGGAGGCGAGGAAAAAAATTCATAAAGGGAGAGGTAGAGTTTTGGAATAGTAGGACTCTATCAAATAGAATCCTAGGCAAAACTAATTGCCATCTTTGACCAAGTCAAAAAAATATTTCAAATAATCAAATTATGTGGGGCATGGAGAAGCTCTTATGCATGGAAATGTTTCTTGTAAACATCAGAAAAAAAAGGGTGGGCATGGGCTTTCTTAAGCGCAAGAGAAAGAGTCCCAGTCCAACTGGGACTCCTCTAATTTGACTAGGTCAAAATAGGTTTAAACTCAATTGAAATTCTATTTAAATTAGATTAAATGCAACCCAATTAAGGATGATCCTTGTCCAACAAGAATCTTAATTAAATTAGATTAAATCAAGATTTAAATCTGATTTAAATCCTAAGTCAATTAGGTGCATCTAAGTCTTAGTCAAACAAGAAATTATTCTTTCTTGCAATTGGCTTATCTAATAAATCAACTAGACTTAATCTAATTAAGTCCAAACTAATTCTAATTGAATCTAATTTAATTAGACTTGATCTCAGTCTGATTGCTCAATCAAATTGAGCTAATTAGCAATCCAATTGTTAATCGATCCTTCTGCAATACTTGCATTAGGTCAAATATCAATCGTATTGATGGATTGACCTTAGAATAATTCTCAATCATGAATTAATTATCTGATCAGATTACAAGCTCTAATGTGTGTGACCCCATAGGTTCAAACCTAAGCCAGTAGCACATGAATCAATTTCTATACCAATCGAATTTACCATCTAGCAATGATTTCCAATGTCCGGATAGGTCAAATGTATAGAAAGCAATATTTTTAGAATCTTGGCCTATGGTTACCATATAATTCATCCCTATGACCAATAATGCTCAAGACGACTTCGAGTACACTGTCAACACTCATATAAGTCATCTCTATTATGTCTAAAAATTTTATAAATTCCATGACATCTCACGAGGATTACCCAAGCCTAGGTTTAGCTAAATTAAAACATAATGAATCATTCTCTTTCTGAAACTAATCAAAAGTGGTCAATCCCATGTTGACTCACGCATCGATTTCATAAGTACGTGATTGTACCCAAAAATCTTTCGAACCTATGTTAGAAATACGGATAGTCCGGCACCAAGGTACAGTGAGTTGCTTGTAAGTCACCATGGTGATCTCAGATCAGAGGGATATTTATATCCATTGATCTTAGCTAGCTACTCTAGATAGTAGAATGCTACATTGGTCACGTTCAGTGCAGATATACTCCTACATCTCATCTGAAAGCCATACCAGTATCTCCATACCACTTGGTTACGAGGATAACCAACGCATATGGCATACAGCGATCTACACTCGATAAGTTATCATCTTTATTAATAATTTATGATTTGATCATGAATAATTTAAGAATCATCCAATAAATTTTTTTTTATCGATTGATTGTGGTTCTAAGGATTTCATCATAATTTAGGAGTTCATTTAAGAAAGATAGAACTTTTATGATGAATCAGATAAATAACATTATTATTAGATAATTTATATATTAATTCTAATCATCTACCACTTAAATGATTGGTTTTAGGACATATTTTTCAATAGGTTGTATATGATGCTGAATTCATTGAATAAAGCTCTTTTCTTCCAAAAAACTCTTATGCTCTCTTTCTCTCTTTTCTCTTGAATCCATTATTTTGCTTCCACGTTGATCCTAGAAGATTGTTCCTTGTTGCTTGGCTAATCACCAGCAGCCACGTTGATCCAAGAAAGGATAGTTTATCCTAATAATTGGTATCAGAGCGGTGTTACGTGAAAGAAAGGAAGACACCTAGGGTTACTACATCCAGAATCTATTGCACCAAGTTTTATCCAAAATCTTCTTATTTCTTCATTATTTATCTCTAGATTAAGGTGAAGATTGGTTACACAAAGGGACGGTAATACAGATAGTTGAAAAGAGGATCTAGGATGTTTAGATCTTCTTTGAAGAATAGTATTTTTGGTATGTGATCAAAGAAGGATGTTAGGGATCTATTCTTGACTTTTTTGAAGTCATGGGATTGAGTGGATTCAAGATGGATTTCGAAAAATTCGATGGCAAGGGAAACTTTATCCTATGGTAGCAAAGGATAAAAGACTTGTTGGTTCAGTAGAGGATCTACAAGGTCTTGATAAGAGAAAGATAAAAAAAGATCAGTGTTGAGGATTGAAAAGAGTTGGAGAAAATTGCTTTCAGCATAATTCGAATGTGCTTGGTCGATCAAGTTTTATCCAAGATTTGCACAGAGACTATGACAAAGGAGCTATGGACGAGACTGGAGAACACATATATGGGGAAGAACATGATGAACAAGCTTTGGTTGAAAAAATAGCTATATAGTCTAAGAATGTCCGAAGGTGGAGATCTTGTTGCACATATCCAAAGATTCAATCAGGTGTGTTCTGAGGTGATGAGTTTGGATGTGAAGATCGATGAGGAGGATCGGACAATGCTGTTATTATGTTCTCTTCCAGGTTTGTATGATGGTCTCATAACAACTTTAGTTTATGGAAAAGAGATCCTAAACTATGAAGAGGTTGTTGGTGTGCTCAAATCAAATGAGCAAAAAAAGAAGATCTACAAGGAAGATCCTAAGTCTGAGATCTTAGCTGTGAATGAAAGATAGAAAAGATCAAAGAAGAAGGCAAGAGAAAAATTCAAGGGCAGGTTGAAGTCTTGGGATCAGAGGAAGATATTAAAATATTATAAATGTCATTAGCCTGAACACCTGAGGAGAGATTATCTCCTTTTGAGATCAGAAAAATGAAAGACTAGTAAGAAAGATGATACAGCTTCTGTGAGCAGTAGAGAAGATCTATTAGTTATATCAGATGGATCCACAAAGTGTGATACTATATGGATATTTGATTCAGCATGCTCGCACTACTATACTTCTCATCGAAAGTGATTTGCTACCTACTAGAAGGCCGATAGTGGAAGTATCAGCCTTGGAGATGATCACCCATGCAAAATAGCTGGAGTTGGCTTTATCAAGATGAGAATGTACAATGAGATTATTCATACATTATCAAATGTCAGGCATGTACCAGAGTTAAAAAAAAAATTAATTTTTTTGGGCTACTTGGAGGAACAGGGTTATGGTTTTAGTAGCTAGGCTGGGAGTGGATGTCTAAAAATTTTTAAGAAAGTTTTGATGGTGATGAGATATAAAAAACTGAGCAACAATCTTTACAGAATGAAAGACTCAATGGTGAATGATAGTGCAGAGGTGCTAGCAGCGGCACAAGAGGAGCAGATTTTATATCAACTGTGACACTATCGGATGGGTCATATGAGTGACCGTGGCCTCACTGAACTTAGCAGAAGAGGTATGATCCCAGCCTTGAAGAATGAGGGCACAGATTTGTGTGAGCCGTGTATCTTTGGCAAATAGCATAGGATAAAGTTTGCCAGAAGTATCAAGTATAGTGAAGGAGTGCTGGATTTAGTATACTCGAATGTATGAGGACCAACTCTTGTATCAACTAGAGGTGGGGTAAGGTATTTTGTTACTTTCACTAATGATTTCTCAAGAAAGGTGTGGGTTTATCTGATTAGAAAAAAATCAAAGATGTTTGCCTAGTTCAGAGCCTGGAGAGCTGAAGTAGAGAAGGAGTCAGGAAGACAGGTAAAGTATCTGAGGTCAGATAATTGAGTATACTAGCCTGGAGTTCAGGAGGTACTGTAAGAAAAATAGCATTAAATGCCATTACATGGTGAAGATGACTTTCTAGTAGAATGGTGTCATGGAGAAAATGAATCGAACATTAATCGAGAAGGCACAGAGTTTGAGGCTGCAGACATCACTTTTAAAATCATTTTGGAATGATGTCTTAACTTTTTCTTATTTTCTTATGAATAGGTCCCTACATCGTAAGCTGAACGAACACATTCCAAAGGAGGTCTAGAATGGAAAGAAGATAGAGCTTAGCTACCTGAAGATCTTTGGTTGTCCGGCCTATGCACATATGGAGGCAATCAAGAGGAGTAAATTAGATCCGAAATCTCAAAAGATGACATTCATAGGGTATCCACAAGGAGTCAAGGGATACCTGCTGTGGGACTCTCAGACACAAAAGTTAGTGATCAGTAGAAACGTTATCCTTGATTAGAAGAGCATCTTGAGGAGGTTTGGGATAGATGAAATTGGAAGGACAAAGGTGAACAACAGTGGCAGTCTGAGATAAATGACATGCAATCCAAATCCATGTATAGGAGTGTTCCTATTGAGATGAAGCTGGATAGGAGAAAAGATACTCAGATGAAAGATCGGCATGAAGTGCCAGCAGTTCAGATGGATGTGCAGGATCAGCCATAGATATCAGATAGAGATATGCTAGTGAGAGTGGCTTTGCATAAACCCCAGCATACTATCAGGAGATTAGTTAAATATGACATTAATGAGGTTATCTTCTATGCACTCATCACTACTAATGGAAATTCAAAAAATTATGCAGAGGCTATGGAGAGTAAGCATCATGATTCATGGATGTAGGCTATAATGAATAAGATGGAATCACTTGAAAAGAATCAGACATAGCAACTGATGGATCTTTCAGAAGGTGCTCGATCTATTGGCTCAAAGTGGGTATTCACAAAGAAAGAGGCACCTTCAAAATAAGATGGAGTCAGATTCAAAGCAAGACTAGTAGCAAAAAATACTCACAAAGCAAAGAGATTGACTACACAAAAATTTTTCTCCTGTGGTGCGTCATACATCTATTCGAATTTTACTGTCACTGGTGGTACAGTACAACATGGAGTTGGAATAGATGGATGTGAAGATAACCTTCCTTCATGGCACATTGGAGGAAAGGATCTACATGAAGCAGCTAGATGGTTTCATGGAGACTGGACAAGAAAAAAAGATGTGTTTACTCAGAAGATCTTTGTATGGCTTGAAACAGTCTCCTCGTCAGTGGTATCAAAGATTTGATAGTTTTATTTTGAGCCTGAATTTTAGTAGATGTGAATATGACTGGTGTGTCTACATGAAGAATGTAGATGAGGAGGATGCTCTGTACCTGCTACTGTATGTAGATAATATGCTTATAGCCAGTAGAAGTATGGAAGTTGTGAAAAAGCTGAAAAGGACATTATCATCAGAGTTTAAGATGAAAGATCTGGATCCAACTGAGAAAATTCTTGAAATGGAGATTTGCAGAGATAGGTGTAAAAGAGTGCTCCATTTGTCACAAGAAAGATATGTCCAAAAAGTTCTAGAGAGATTTAGGATGGAGAAGGCCAAACCTGCAGAGATGCCATTACCGAGCTATATATCTCTCTCCAAGTTACAAAACCCCCAGTTAGAAGAGGAGAGCGAATACATGGAAAGAGTTCCTTATGCAAATATTGTAGGCAGCGTGATATACACTATGGTATGCTATAGACCAGATATAGCATATATAGTGAGCATTGTTAGTAGATCATGGCTAACCTTGGGAAGAAGCACTGGAAAGCATTGAAATAGATATTGCAATATATGCATGGAACAAAGGATTATGGTTTGGTGTTTGGTGAACAACCAGGAGGATTTGAAGATGGAGGTTCAAGTCCTCTGGAAGGGATTGTAGATGCGAATTATGCAGGAGATCTTGATACAAGGAGGTCTACTGCTGAATACATCTTCTGTGTGTATGGTGGATCAGTGTCTTGAAGATCAACCCTTTAGCCAATTACGGCCTTGTCTACCATAGAGGCTAAGTATATTGGAATAACAGAAGCTACAAAAGAAGTTCTTTGACTTAGGAGGCTGATTGTTGAGTTGGGGATGGAGCAGAGCAAGATTATACTATTCAGTGATAGTCAGAGTGCTCTGTTGTTGGCACAGAACTCAGTCTATCATGCGCGCACAAAGCATATAGACGTGAGGTACCATAAGATCAGAGAACTAATGGAGGAAGATAAAGTAAAATTGATGAATGTCCATACTAAGGAGAATCAGTCTGATGCACTCATGAAGGTACTTTCCAGAGACAGCTTTCAGATGTATGTGGCAAAGATGGGTTTGCTGAGAAGAGATGATTCACAAGAACTTGAAAGCACCAAGATGGAGAATGTGAGCTCAAAAGTGGCGCTCCCAAGTCTTAGGAACATAAGAAGATAGGTCATGGGAAGATGGGAGCAAGTCAAAAGAGAAATTAGCCTAGGTAGCAAAGTTCAAAAACTGAGTCGGCTCATCCTGAAACGAAGCCAGCTAGGTTGGAAACTAGGCCGACTCAATTCAGGACTGGATCGACTATGTCTTAGAAAAAAATTCAGATAGAAAGCAGCATTTTCAGACTGTTGACATGGCACACAACTAGGTCAGCTCAGTTTCAAACTGAGCCAATCTAGTCGTAGGTTAGCCGGTCCAATCTGAAACTAGGCTGGCTCAATTTTTGTGGATTTATTTTATGTATGTGGGTTGTTAGGATTTTGGAAAGTTTTTCTATGAGCTTGGGACTTGATCCTTTTGTAAAGTATAAATACTGAAAATAGATCAAGATTGTATATGATGCTGAATTCATTGAATAAAGCTCTTTTCTTCCAAAAAATCTTGTGCTCGCTTTCTTTCTTTTCTCTTGAATCCATTATTTTGCTTCTGTGTTGATCCTAGGAGATTGTTCCTTGTTGTTTGGCTAATCATCAGCAGCCACGCCGATCCAAGAGAGGATAGTTCATCCTAACATGTAGTTCTTGATGTTGGATCCTAAACTTTACATACACCATGTGCCATATCAGTACCTTCTTTTTTAGTAGATTTTGTCCAATGTTTTAATATGTAATGTGCAGGAATATGATGAGTTCTTAAAGTAATAAGAACCTTTAACACATGAGCACACAGAATGCCACTGAACTCAAATATTAGACATGAGCATGAAAATTTCTCTTCGGACATAATACATGTTACATAATTTGCTATTCTTTGTTGTGCATTTCTATTATGGACCTCAATCTCAGTTAAATTATATAGTTTATACTTCTTCATCTCCTCCATATCATACTTGGTTATCATTTTGAGTTGCTCCCTAAAAAGCTTAAAAATAGTTCTTATGTACACTTCAAGAGCATGTTTCTCAATTAGATATTTTGACCATAAGCTTGGTTTAACATGATAAGTCTAAAAATCTTCTTCATCCTCTCGATCATACCTACTCTTCAAAACTACCTCAAACTGAGTAACAAACCTGAAAGTATATATATGATTGTCCACATAACCCTTAAATAATGAGTGCAGACTTTCATTGTGCTGTATTGTAGACGTAAAAGCAAAGAATATATGTTTAAAATATGCAGGCATCCATTGATCTCATATACTGAATAAATGATCAAGATAGGCATTGGACTCTAAAGAATATTTTTTGATAAATACATGCCAACGATGCTCAAACTGCTCTGGAGAGATGAAAGTATTGATGCAATGATGAAGATCTTCCTTCAATTCATCTTTTATATTAAAAAGAATAGATAAACGTTCTTTGATATTCTTCAGCACATGTCACATATAAAATTGATGGATAATATTAGAAAAAATATGCTCAATTGCTTTTTTTATTGTTGGATCTTGATCAGTTAATATGCATTTTGGGTGCTTCCTATAATGTGCCTCCAAAAAAGATTGAAAGATCCAAATAAATGATTCAGTGCACTCATCTTGGACTAATGCACAACCAAATAAAATTGATTGCATATGATGGTTGATACCAACAAATGGTGCAAAAGGCATGCTATATTTGTTTGTCATGTATATACTATCGAATGTCATCACATCACCAAAATATTCATAAGATAATATTGACCTTCCATCAATTCAAAAAAATATTCTGAACACTATTCTCGGCATCTAATTAGATGGCATAAAAGAAAGCTGGATTCTCGACTTACCTAGTTCGAAAATGATTAACTGTTGTTTGCATATTAATATTGAATAATTGTTTCCGAAGGTTGCTTCTAAGGTTGCTCAAATCTTTTCTAGTGAAACTTACATTTTGTATACCTTCATATAATTGTGAAATGGCATCCATGATTTGTTGAGTTGAAATATTTTGATCATGTAAAATCTCTATAAACTCTTTGTCTTCTGAGCTGATCTTTCTATGTGATCGAAAAAAGCAAGTTTTTGATGAACTATGAATGAGCTCATGATTATGAATATCATGAAGCATTGTAATCTCCCACTTACCAACTTCAGTCTTTTTAATACGTATTTTTGCTTTACATCCGATACGAATGCTTTGTCCTTCTTTGCATAGTGTTATAGATGCTGCATGATCTTGCCCAACAACTATGATATTGATCTTAGGCTTATATAATCATTCTTTACAGCATGTAAATTCTTGTCTACTGACCTTCTTAGTTTTGGAGGATCGATAACATAATCCTTTCTGAATACCAAAATCTTTCTTATACACATATTGATTATAAGCTTCTATTTGCTTCTTCTTGAGTATCAAAAATCATGCTTTCATGCAATACTAAACCTTCAGCATTTTTTGGACTCTGATTTTCTTCCTTAGAAGCCCTTTCTATATGATCATTATTGTCATTAAGTGAAACATAATAATACATACTGCTTTCTCCATCTACAAACGTAGTTGGTGTGGTAGTTGGTGTGCTAACTATCATATTGTCACCGTGCATACTTTCCACATCTATGTATAATTCGATTACTGATAATAAAATATAATTAATATAAGTGGCATTCAAATACATAGCTAACTTCTGATGCTATTCAAAAATGCTTTAGCAATAATTTTAGAGATATGTCATGCTAAAATTAATTATTAATTATTTATTATATATATATATATTTAATAAATAAGTCTCAAGTTCTAGATAACATTTTTTTAAATTCAAACATGAATAATGTTATTAGTGTTTTCATAATAATTGTTATCTAACGAAAATATAATCATGTGGGTTGTAGTAATTGAATAGTTTCTATAGTCTCTATTTTTTCGTATCGTAATTTTTTTTTAAAATATTGCATATATATTTCATATAAAAAATAATTGTAATAGCAAAAAGATATAGAAAAAGGAAAGGAGAGGGAGAGAAGTAATGTGGGCTAGGGATTCTCACCAAATAGAGTCGCAAAACTAATGTCGTAGTGATGAAAAGAAAAAGCCAGCGACTTGTAATAGAGAAAACCGGTGACATAGTTGCACCGAAGAGAGATTGTGATGGAGAAAGAGCCTAAAACAAAAGGAGAGAGAAAAAAAGAATGAGATTTTGCAGGCGAAGGTTTCTTCTGGTCAGAAACAGAGGGAGACAAAGCGAAAGAGGGAGGGAGAACGAAAGAATGAGATTTTCCTGGGAGGAAAGAATTTTATTTCAAACAAAAAATAGGAAGTTATCTCTCTCTAATCCCATCTCCATTAAAGCATCATCATAGCCTTCAGTAGAGAAGCGACGGGAATAAAATGACAATATGCAGCCATTTAAATTCTATTATTAAACTATGCCAGGTCAGCTAACAGTCTCAGAAGTCTTCGTTTGCTATTAGAAACTTTTTGAAAATGCACGCTGATCCAATGATGAAGGATTCAACTGAATATAGACTATATATATATATATATGTGTGTGTGTGAGTACATGTTTTTTTATTTTTTTGCATGCGAGTGCATGTTTTGTTATTTTTTTACATGCAAGGTAGAATAATTTTAGGAGGTTGTCAATCCCACGAGAATCCTTTGTCGTCGGTTGAAGTGTGAATCACATAGTGTTTGCTTGTGATGGCAGATATTTGAGAATGGGAATGGGAGAGCCGACAGCATGATTGTAGAAGTCGAAGAGGATCTAAGCGAGATTCTGATGCAGCTTATCAGAGACACTGAGAACTTGGCCGTGGTGGAGAAAGAGACCTACAGCCCTATACTGAAGAAGTGGCACCCAGTTCCAACCGCCGTTGCACTGGTGACCCTCCACAACTGCTTCGGCATCGTGCTGAAGCAGTGTATTTCAAGGATCACCGGCCTGACCAATGAGTTGGTTCGGGTCCTCCAGACCGCCACGAAACTAGAAAAGGTGTTGGTTCAGATGGTCGTGGAGGATGCTGCGGATTGCGACGATGGTGGGAAGGGGATAATCAAGGAGATGACTTCCTATGACGTGGATACCATTATCTTGAATCTTATGAGGGCTTGGATAGACGATAGGTTGAAGATTGGGAGGCAGTGTGTTAACAGAGCTAAAGATAACGAAGTGAGTCCACATGAATCGGTGGTTTTCATAGGAATCCTAGAATTTGGATAGCATTTGGACTTGACGTTGGTGGTGGCTTGCAGAATTGGAACCCGAAGTCCAAGACGGGGCCACATGCACAGTCTGCTGTTGATTTGATGAAGCTGGCGAAGGTGACCGTGGAGGAGTTCTTCGGGATCCAAGTTGGGGCACGCGATGAATTGGTCCAGGTCCTTGCCGATGGTTTGGAATCCCTGGTTCAGGAGTACACTTCATTTATTGCTTCATGTGGTAAGTGACTGATCATTCCAGTTAATATCTATGACAAAGCAAGACTAGCACACACTTGGGTTCAGCTTTCTGGTTTATGCTTTGTCCTGGCTCTCGTAGAGACAGGGTCTTTGTCACGTCAAGTTGCATCTTTCACGCGAAAAAAAAGATTAATTCCTCTTCTTTAGCGATGTCAATGGTTGCATTGTATAATATCCACTTCCAGATCTATACGGATAGATACACGATGATTATCAAAATATTTTAAAATATATATAAAATATAATTCATCATTAAAAAATAAAAAAAAATTAATCTTATTTATTTTTTACGTGCGAAAGATATAATCTGAACCCAAATTTATCTGTCCATTGTTCTTAGCAAACAAGAAAGTATGGATAGTTCTTCTTTCATTCGGCCTATGAAAATTGTGAAAACAAAGTTCAGGTTTGAACTAAAAAAATTTGCATACGAGGACTTACCGATTTGTTGAATTTTGTTTTAGTCGTCCGGTACAAATTTATGTTAATTATGATTCAAATGCTGATATGAATAAATCAAAGTGGATTTCGATCCAATACCTCGTGAAATGATTCCAATTCTGAATGGACAAATGTTGCAGGCGCAAAACAATCCTACGTCCCGGCGCTGCCCCCACTGACGCGATGCAACCAGGACTCCGTGCTCCTCCAGTTGTGGAAGAAGGCCGCCGCCCCCTGCCAAGCCGGCATGGACGCCTGCACCGTCCCCGTCAAGGCCGCTGGCGGCGGCGGCGGCAGCGGCAGCAGCAAGCAACCCAATAAGCCCCGCTCCTCCACGAGCCGCGGCACCCAGCGGCTGTACGTCCGCCTTAACACCCTCCACTACATCCTCGCCCTCCTCCACTCCATCGACAAGTCCCTCTCCTTCTTCTCCCGCGCCAGCCACTCCCCTTCCCCCCACAGAACTCCCCTTGGCAACCGCCAGTACCGACGCCGTATCATCGCCCCCACCCACTTTGACCTTGCCCGCACCGCCATCCATGCCGCCATCCTCCAAGTCTCCGAGATCGCCGCCTACCGCCTCATCTTCGCCGACTCCGCCAGCAACTTCTACAACTCGCTCTACGCCTACTCCGTCGCCGAGTCTCGCATCCAGCCCACCCTCCGTGCGCTGAAACAAAACCTGAACCTCCTCGTGGCCGTGCTCACCCACCGGGCGCAGCCGGGGGCAGTGCGAGAGGTTATGAAGGCCTGCTTCGAGTGCTTCTTGACTGTTCTATTAGCTGGCGGACCTGCTCGGGCGTTCACGAGGTCGGACTACGAGATGGTGGTGGAAGACTTCGGGAGCTTGAAACGGGTCTTCTGCTCGTCGGGTGAGGGGCTGGTGGCGGAGGACGTGGTGGAGAAGGAGGCGGCACCGGTGGAGGCGGTGGTGGCGCTGATGGGGCTGCCGACGGAGCAGCTAGTGGAGGATTTTATCATGATGGCATCCAAAGCCGGCATGGCGTTTGCAGGAGGCCAAAGGATGCCGATGCCGCCGACCACCAGGAAATGGAACCGCTCAGATCCGAACAAGGTGCTGAGGGTGCTGTGCCACCGGGACGACGATGTGGCCAACCGCTTCCTGAAGAAGACGTTCCAGCTGCCCAATAGGAGATGAACAAATATATGTCCAGAGCTGAAAAAGGTAATTTTTTTATTAAAAATTATTTTTGATTCTGATATTTCATTGCCCTCCAATAGAATATGTAAATTATAACATCAGTTATTATAGCAATTATAAAAAAAAGAAATATTTCGATTACATACTAAGTAAAGATAAAGTAATATTCCGATTACATACTAAGTAAAAAAAATTTAAATATAGAATTGCTAAACAAGGAAAAAGACTAAATAGGAGTGCCAGCTAAATATGAATATGTGTTGATTTGCTAAACATAGAAAATGACAAAATAAGAGTGCAAGCTAAAATAGAATATTGGGTTGGAATGAATATGCGTTGATACACCCTCTCAAGATGAAGAATCAAGAGTACGAATCTTCAGCTTATCCCTTAGGAATCTAAAACATGAAGTACCCAAGGATTTGGTGAGAATATCGACAAGCTGATCTTGGGTGGAGATGAATTAAACAAATAGTTGATGTCGCGCAATACGTTCATGAATGAAATGAAAATCAATTTCGACATGCTTTGTACGAACATGAAAAATAGAATTGGTCGAGAGATAAG
Source organism: Cocos nucifera (assembly GCA_006176705.1). Taxonomy (NCBI): domain Eukaryota; kingdom Viridiplantae; phylum Streptophyta; class Magnoliopsida; order Arecales; family Arecaceae; genus Cocos; species Cocos nucifera. Next base: position 244,332 of record QRFJ01000260.1, on the reverse strand, counting down.
TGACCCCAATATTATCACACCATAAAATAGGAGGGCCATGTAAGGGATGGCCAAGTTCCTGAAATAATGACTTAAGCCATATTAGTTCAGCTGATGCTTCCGCTAAGGCCTTATATTTAGACTCTATGGACGAGCGAGCAACTGTCTTCTATTTATGAGTTGCCCAAAAAATGAGGTTGGGGTCAAGAAAAATTGCATAGCCCCCAATGAAATGCCTATCAGTCCCACTACCTGCTTAATCTGCATCCAAAAAGGCTTGGAGAGAGCGAGAGGTGGATCGGTGAATGCGTAACCCATGATCAGCTATAGCTTGAAGATATATTAAGATGCGTTTGATCATAATTCGGTGATCAGTATTAGAAGATTGCATAAACTAACATACTTTATTCACTGCAAAGAAAATATTCGGACATGTCAATGTAACATACTGAAGAGCTCCAACAATGGAGAGATACTGTGTGGGATTCGGATGGGGTGCAACCCCTGAATCAGAATTCTTTGTAATCTGAACAGGTTTACAGTCAACCATGCCTGCCTTTGAAAGAAGATCTTTAATGTAGCATTTTTTAGATGATAATAATCCAGTATTATTTCGAATAGCCTCAATTCCTAAGAAAAAATGAAGATCACCAAGATCCTTAATAGAGAATTCTTTAGCAAGCTAATGAAGGAGAAGAGAGACCTAACTAGAGTCATTGCTAATTACAAAAATATCATCAACATAGGTGAGCACATACAGGACATGAGACTTTATCCTTAAAATAAATAATGAAGGATCGATCTTGCTGGCAACAAACCTTAATTGGAGAAGAAATTGAGAGAGACGGTAAAACCAGGCATGGGGTGCTTGTTTTAACCCATATAGAAATTTATGAAAATGACAGACATAATCTGGATGGTCGCGGTCCTCAAAACCTAGCGGTTGGGATATGTATACTTTCTCTGTCAGGTTGCCATGCAAAAAGGCATTGTGAATATCTAATTGTCGGATGGACCAACCTTGAGAGATTGCAATACTTAGAATAGATCGAATGGTGGTAGGTTTGATAATAGAGTTGAATGTCTTATTGTAATTGAAGCCAAGTTGCTGATGGAACTCTTTAGCAATTAGGCACGCTTTGTAGTGCTCGAGAGATCCATCAGATTTTCTCTTGATCATGTACACCCATTTACAGCCAACCAAATTTTTTTGATGAGATGAACATGGAATAAGAGACCACGTACCGTTGCGAATTAAAGCATTAAATTATTCAGTCATCACAATATGCCACTCAGAGTGTTTAGATGCTTGAGTAAAGCAAGTAGATTCTATGGAGAGGATAGTGGTGGAGAGGGCAGACGGCTAGTTGGGACGAGATCGAAGCACCATGGAATGTATACGGATGGGTTGGACAGGTGGATCATGGAAGGTTTTGTCTTGCTGGGAGCTAGTTGTAGGGGAAGGCATGGGAAGAAAAGATTTTGCTTATGAGGAATTACAATATAGGTCATTAAGTAATCTGGTCCAAGCAGATGCAGAGTCGGTAATGCTAGAAGGCCTTGTAGTGGGATCGATTACAGGAGAAGATGTTGAGATAGACTGAGAAATGGGGGATGCAACCGATGTTGAGGTGGACAAACGATGCAAAGAAGAATGTGGAACTGATGGAGGAACAGATGGTAGTGGGGTGGCCTCTTGTAGAGATTAAAGTGATGTAACGCCCCAAGGTGAGGATGAGGGAGATGTTGGTGGTGGACAAGTTAATGAAGACTGAGATTGAAAAGAAAAGATAGATTCGTCGAAGCGAACGTGCCTAACAATATATGTACTATTTATTTTTAGATCGAGACATCGATAGGCACTATGAGAGGGACTGTAGTTGAGAAATATACACGGTTGAGATCGATACTCCATTTTGTGCCGATTGTAAGGATGAAGAAGGGGGTAGCAAAGACATCCAAAAATTCGTAGGAAGGTATAGGATGGTGGTTTGTTATGAATGAGTTCGAAGGAGGACACACTACTAGAGACTTTAGATGGCATCCTATTAATGAGAAAAATAGCCATTTCAAAAGCATAGTGCCAATATGACATGGGTACTGATCCATGAGCAAGAAGGGATAGGTCGGTTTTCATAATATGATGGTGACGACGTTCGATAGCTCCTTGCTGCTCATGGGTGTGAGGAGCAGCAACATGATGGGTAATGCCAATTTTACGAAAAAATTAAGGAAAAGAGCAAAATTCTCCTCCCCAGTCAATTTGGATTGATTTAATAGTACTAGAGAAATATCGTTCAACCAAAGCTTGAAATTGTAAGAAAATAGAGAACACATCAGATTTACACATTAATGGATAAAATCAAATATATTTACTTTGATCATCAATAAAAATTACGTAGTAGCGGTGTCCTAATAAAGATGGAGTAGGGGAAGGACCCCAAACATCACTATAAATAAGGTCTAATGGAAACTGACTACGACGATAGGATGGAGATAAATGCAGCTTACTAGACTTATCTAATTGACATGAGGACAAAGGGGACGAAGATGTGTAGACTTGCAGGTTAGATTATTGGTCTTCACTATGGAGCGAAGCAAGCGATAATGGAGATAGTCCAAACGGTTGTGCCAGCCATCAAGAGTGGTGCTCTTGGCTACGTGAATAGATGCAGACAAAGAAGAAGAGCTGGAATAGAGAGTGTATAATCCTCCTTTACTTGAACCAAATAACACCGTGGTCTTGGTAGTTCGGTCCTTCACAAAAAAATGAGAGGAATAAAATTCAAAAAAGACATTGTTGTCTTTTGCAAACTGTTGTACAGGAAGTAAATTTTTAGAAATAGAAGGAACATGTAAAATGTTAGATAACTGAAAAGAAAGAGAAGAGTAAGCAAAGGAAAAAGAACCATGACCAATATATGATATATGTAATCCCTTATCATTGCCTACATGCACCTGATCTGGACCAGTGTACTCATCATAGGAGAACATAGAATGAATGTCAGGAGTGACATGGTGAGATGCTCCTATATCTAAGTACTAGGTGAGGGCGGTGGAGGGATGAGGGGTAGGGAGAAGTGGCTGATTAGGATGACGTTGAGATGGATTTGGATGTGGATATGGTGAATATAAGAAATTAACATTATTAGATGTGTACCCTAGAAGTCAGATTGGTTGTCACTTGTAATACACTTCTAAGGATAATTTTATAATTTTGACTATAAATTAATAAATAAATTATTTTCTATCATAGTGTGTATTTAAAAGTGTCTGTGATACATCCTTTGAGTTAATGGTAATGACAATTCATATTTTCAAAAGTTAAAAATTTAAGACATGAATTTTTATAATTAACTCATAAACTGCTTCTAACCGTAGGATCATCACGAAGATGGTGATCGATCCGAAAGATTGATGTACGATCACTTTCTTAGAATAGACATATCTTGAGTCTATGGTATAGAAATATCAGAGTGAGAGTACATATACTAGTTAGAGAACGAGGACACTGAGCATGATCACCTCGAGTAGTCATAAGGAAGTCTACCTTCTTATCGATGACTGACTCGATGCTGCAGTGGTGTATCTGGTTCTTTGACCTGAGGTACATCGACAGTTCACCTTGAGGATGTTATAGTTTGACTACACTATAACTCGATCTCCTAGTCATTTAAAATCATGAGGTGTATGTTGTCAATAGCATATTCATTGTAGGAATTAGATTGCACTAATAGGAGATCTATCTACCTCGGTAGATGGGGAGTAGCCCTATGATAATCATGAGATTAAGTCCATAAGCCTATGGCCATGGTAGAGTGAAGATCATAGAAAGAGTTTTTATTAGGATTTCATATTGGACTCAAATCGAATGATTAATTCATATGATAGATATTGGGTTTGAGGAATTCACCTTAATCCTAATCCTGTCGGACTCAAGATAGAAGAATCCAATCATATAGGTAACTGTACCAAGAGGTTTGCTTTCAGTTCTGATGGATTGCCACCATATACTGCTAGGTATCACTAGTGAATTTTGAGAGCAATTAGGATGATTTTGATGATCAATCATTCTAATTCTATGAATCAGAAAAGTTCTGATCCATCGAAAGATATTTTGATGATATCGATGATGAAGATCATGACATGTCTCATTATCATACAGAATTGAACCTAACTAGATCACATAAATAAGGGTTTGGGTCTAAATGTCATCAATTGAGCTTAGCCAGTTTGATTGATTTGGATTAGATCCAATCAAATTCAAGGTAATCATCCTAGCACATGATTGACCATAACTTTTTTCTTCTAAAATCTTTCTGATTCATCGCAACCAAGTCAAATTTGATTTGACTTATTCTTGTATTTAGAATGGATTTATTTTCATCTGACTGGAATAAGTCTAGTTTAGATTAATTATAGAAATTAAATCATTCATAGTCAAATTGGACTATGGTCAAAAGTTGACTTGTTTGAGAGAATTGAGGGTCATCTGATTAAATACTTTTAAAAAAAAATTTAAAAATTATTTTTATCTAATTTTTGATTATATGATAGAGAACGAGTTTTGAATTAGGTATACCAAATTTTATAATTTTTAGAGGTGTCTAGACTAAGTTATGATAGAGTTTGATTTGGATCAAACTCTTAAGGAAAGAGTCCTAGGTGCAGTGGACTCTTCCTTATCTACTCATGCCGACATCTTTTTGAATCATTTTTGGCAAAAAAAAATAGATGAGATCTGATGGTTTTTCAAGAAGAATAATTTTTAGAATCTTAATAATAAAATAAATAAGTTATTTTGGTCAAAAGGGACTCTAAGTAGGCATTGGACATAAAAACCTTTCTCACATTAAAGTACATTCAATGCAAGAAATAATTTTTCACACCCAAAGTCTGTCATCCCTAATATCCCATATTCTCTCTATCCTCTCTCTTCTTCTCTTCTATAAGCCTAAAAGGTTAGGCACAAATCTGAGAAGAAGGTCCAAGGTTTTTGGCATAATATTTAGAATCTATGCGATGGTGTTCGTGTGACGGAGGGGCTACCTTCAGAAATAGTTTTGAGGATTCTTCGAATCAGATCCAGATCTAATTTTTAAAAAAAAGATTCATGAGAAGAAGACATTCAGATTTTGCCCGAGTAGATACTAGTAGAGGTCAGGCGCATGTGTAGCTCCTTCTAGAATCTCAGAAATCAACAGGATCATTGCAGGATAATTAGATTATCCAATCAAATACTTTAAATTAAATCTAATTTAATTTTAATTTTTTAATTTTTAATATTAGATCATCATGATTATATCTAAGAACTCTTAGATCTGATTGGATTATTTAAGAATTTTTTAAAAAATTCCTCAGATTTGATCAGATTTATATGATCCTTCAGTGGAAAATAGTATTTTTTCTTCAACTGGTATCAGAGCTGCATTAGCAGTTCTTTAGATCTATCTTAGATCTAATTTTATTTTTATTTATGATCTAATATTAAAATATTTTAGATATCATATCAGATATGATTAGATCTAAAATTAAAAAATTAAAAATTAAATAATTTAGATCTAATATGTATGAGATGTATGACTAGATTAGGTATAGAATAGTTCTATGTGTAGTCTAGTATGATCATGTATTTAATTTGATTAATATAATTTTAAATTTATTTAATTTTTATTTTTTTGATGTTATAATTATTGTAATCAGATCTAAAAATAAAAAATAAAATTTTTAATTTTTGATTTATTCATATGAGATATGAAAGATGCATGCTTAGACTAGTCATAGAATAATTCAATAAGATATCTAGAATAGTTTTAATTTTGATATGATCAAATTTAAAATTTTATTTTTTAGATTTAATTTATGATGTTTCGATCTAAAAGTATACATATTGATGATACATGAGATGTATGCAAGACATATATTAGTTAGATCTTTTTATATGTGATATATGATCTAACTAATTTTGTAGTAAAAAATTATATCTCTGATTAAGAAGTTTTTCATGGCCGTTCAGTTATAAGAATAAAGTAGGATTTAAAGGTCCTCTCCTTCCATTCGATGGAATATTCTTATGGCATGTAGGAGTGCTGTGCGTTCGTTCTTAATCAGAAATCAGAACTTATTTTTCTGCAAAATCCTAATTTTTAAAATCCTAGGATTTCTATTACATGTTTTGTTCATGAATCCAAAATTTAATTAAGAATTAAGATTATAAAATTAATTAGATCTAAAATTATGAATTTTCAGATCTAAGACATATTCATAAAATTGGGTTCGGACTTGGATAGTTTAATTAGGTCTAGTGGTTGATCAAATTGAATCAAGAGTTGGTTAGGTGGGATTAAAGAAAGCTTAGATTTGACTAGTCTTATAGGATTAAGTCTAGGTCAAGATCGAATCACATTGAGATGTGACTCGATCAAATCAAGACCTAATTTGGCTCTACGGTTTGAGCCTGAATTATAGGCTAATTCAATTGATTCTGATTCGATAATTTGGTGTCTAAGATAAGTTTAGCAAATACGATTAACTAATTTTTAATTGGAAGCTACTCGATCTGAATGTATTCTTATCGAGTTAATGGTATATCCCTTCCATCGATCTTACTTACCTGACCATTTGTGTTGATCCAATTTTGATTTGAGATGGCTAATAATTAGAGCCAACCCATGCTACTAGGTTAGTCATAATTGTTATGACTAAGTCAAGTCAAGTTTAAAGAGACTTAAATTAAATCTTTCTAAGAAAATATTACGTCTAAGATCTTTCACCATTGTAGATGTGCGGATCCTTCCCGGGGTTGATTGTTCTCGATTGAATACAGTGGTTCAGTTGCATCGAAAAGATGCAACCATGTCTATTAGGCATTGGATGCTATGGGTTGGAGGATGGATTGGACTTAATATTCTGAATACAAAGAGGAACCCACTCAGAAATTCAATCTGTGCAAATGATGGGTTTGACTTAACTAAGAAGTGGATCAATATTTCAGACATAGTGAGATTCATGAATTAGATATCAAGTTTGGATGCACCATGATTAGAGAATTATTGGACAAGAGTTATCCACTCATCGGTTGATCCATCATCAATAACTGTTAGGTGAGGTGGTGAGTCAGTTGGTGGAACCGCACCATCCACTAAAAATTTATAATCATGGAGATATCCGCATCTCTGCTAAGAAAGTTGTTGGTGCAGAATCTGGTTGATGCTGGATCGAACTGGAGTTGAGGAAGAAGAGATTGCCGTCGATGATCTATAAAATAAAGTTCCATCCAAAGTCGGTGGTGGTGGTTCTAGTAGGATCCTTCGATGATCAAGTCAGCTCTTCTGGCCAATAGAAATGGAGTGCTCGAAAAAGAACTCAATAAAATTTTTGAAAGAAGAAGAGAGTTTAGAGAAAATATATCTGGAGAATTTCTTTTTATAGACGGAGCCTATAACAGATTGATAGTGACAGCCATAACCGTTCGGTAGTGAACCGCTCGGGATCACGTAGAATTTATTATGGAGAAAAGTATCGTTCATAGCAGACTGATAATGACAGTCGTAACCGTTCGGTAGTAGGGTCGTCTGTAGTAGACTGATAATGATAGCCATAACTGTCTGGTAGTGGATCGCTCGGGATCATATGGAGTTTGTTATGAAGAGAGGTATCCATTGTCATGATGTGTCTGTTCGTTGAGATTTAATAGTCGAAGTTCGAAGAAAATAGGTGTCGATTGGTGAAGAGCTTTGACATACATCAATTCCAAAAGAGTTTGGACTCCTAAAGAAAATACGGCTAGAGGAGATCATCCGAGAGGAATACTAGTTGAAATATGAAAGTAATCCGCTGGAGGAATCTAGATGGAGTTTAACTGATGGAGAAGTCCAGAAGAAGTCTGACTGATGGAGAAGTCCGAAAGGAGTCTGACTGATGGAGAAGTTCGAAAGGAGTTCGGCCGTTGGAGGAGTTCAACCACTGGAGGAGTCCAAGAGGGGTTCGACTGTTGGAGGAAGAATTTTTGATCGAAGCTCTTTCATGATTACTAGTTACATTAGGCTGAGCATCAGACTGGACTTCGACGAGAGCAAAATTTATCTCCAACAAAAATGTAGAGATCCGAGTAAATAGTGGGAGACTAATTTATTTAAAAATAAAATTTTTAAATAAATTATTTAAGTCTAATTATAAAATCTAACTTGAAACTTTAACTCTCTATAGAAAAATATCTGCGTCCAACACACTAGCACATATCTTAGATATCCATAAACTGATCGGACCCAATTATAAGGATTGGCTCCGAAACTTCAAAATTATTTTGGATTTTGAAAAGTTGACTCATGTATTGAAATAGAATCCTTCCACTTTACTAGCCCATCCATCTATTGATCAGAGAGCGTCTCTCGAGAAGTGGATGGATGAAGATAATAAAGTCAGGTATTATATGTTAGACTCGATGTCTGATGAGCTCCAGCGCCAACATGAAGATATTAAGACTAGCCGCCAAATGTTGGCTCACCTGCAAGAGTTGTTTGGTGAACAAAATCACGCAGTTAAATATCAAGTTACTAAAAAATTTTTTAAGGCTCAAATGCATGATGGGCAATCAATCCAAGATTATTGTCTTATGATAATCAAGGACTTGGAAGAGCTTGAGAAGCTCGATGTCAAGTTAGATCAGAATCTGTAGATTGACATAATTCTGTAGTCCTTGATTGATGCATATGGGCAGTTCATCATGTACTATCATATGCATAAATTTCAGAATACCTTGGCTGAGCTTATGAATATATTGATTATTGCTGAGCTTTCTATGAAAAATTCTAAAGGCTTAGTACTTGCTGTGGAGCAGACTTCTTCCAAGAGAAAATCTTTTGGAAAGAAGAAGTCTGCGAAGAAGCAGAAGGTGAATGGTGAGAAGAAAAAGAAGGTAACGCCAAAGAAGAAGGCCACTGACAAATAAAAATGTTTCCATTGCAATGCTGACGGCCATTGAAAGTGGAACTACCCTCTTTACCTAGCCAGCCTGAAAATAAGGAGGCAGGTCCTTCTGGAGGTATGCTCGTTATAGAATCTAATCTTACAATTTTTTCTGCATCTAATTGGGTGCTTGACTCTAGTTCTAGTGCTCACTTGTGCACTTTTATGCAGGATCTTGAGGATAGCAGGAGGCTGAGGGATGGTGAAATGATCCTACACATTGAAAATAGAGCAAAAATTGCTACTGTAGTCATGGGAACCTACCCTCTTCGATTACTGTCAGAATTAGACTTAGTACTTAGGGACTGTTTTTATGTGTCTGCAGCAAGTAGAAATTTGATTTATGTTTTATGTTTAACACTGGAAGGCTATGTAATTAGTTTTCTTAAGGATCATTATAATATTCTTTATGAAAGAAATAAAATTGCAAGTGATTTTCTTATAAATGATCTCTATCGATTACATATTGGTATTTCTATTTTTAATATCGAGCAAAATATAAATGCCATAGGATCAAAGTGATCTAGGGATAGTCTAAATGATAGGTATCTTTGGCATCTTAGACTAGGTCATATAGCTGAAGACAGGGTTAACAAATTGAAAAAATCTGGGCTATTGAGTTCGTTGACTTCCGAGTCATATCCGATTTATGAATCGTGTCTTCATGGCAAAATGATCAAGCTTTCTTTTATGGGATATGGAGAAAGGGTCACAGACCTCCTTGTCCTAGTACATACTGATGTATGTAGCCCATTTGATGTACCAGCCAAGGGTAATTACATCTACTTCATCATCTTTACAGATGATTTATCTCGGTACGGGTATTTATATTTGATGCGACACAAATCTGAAGCTTTTGAAAAGTTCAAGAAATTTAGACTCGAAGTAGAAAAATAAATAGAAAATCCATTAAGATTCTTTGATTAGATCGAGGAGGCGAATACCTTAGTTGAAAATTTTTAGACTATCTTAAGGATAATAGCATAGTCTCACAATGGACTTCACCTAGAAGCCTCAACTCAATAGGATTTCAGAATAGAGAAACCAGACCTTATTAGATATGGTTCGATCCATGATGAGCTTCATAGACCTTCCTGAGTTTCTTTGGAGACATAGTATGTTGATCGCTATATATATATTGAATAGGATTTCATCTAAAACCATTCCTACCACACCGTATAAGATATGGCATGGTAAGAAATCAAATCTGAGTCATCTCAGAATTTGGGATTGTCCGACTCATGTTAAGAGACAACAGACGGACAAATTAGAGTCTAGGTCCTATAAAGCTTGATTTATTGGATATCTTAAAGAGTTATTAGGATATTTTTTCTATCTCTCAAAAGATCATAATGTGATTGTGAGTCGACACGTCATCTTTCTTGAAAAATAGTTTATTCAAGATAATGGCATTGGAAGACAGATTAGGCTCGAGGAGAAAGTCTCCCAAGAGCCACGAGCCAAGAAAATCTATGGAACCCAATTAGATTGAGCCAGTCCAATCACTATCTTGTTCACCTCGTAGATCAGAAAGAATTTTCGTCCTCTTGAAAGGTACTTAGGTACTATTTCAAAGGACGTAGAGAAAATGTTCCTCATAGAAAAAAGGGTTAATTGTGATGATTCCAAAACCTTTGATGAGGTGATATCAGATATTGACTCCAAAAAATGATTAGAGGCAATGAAGTCAGAGATTGACTCAATGCACTCGAACTAAGTCTGGACCTTGGTAGATCCATCTGAAGGTATAGTACCTATTGGATGTAAATGGATCTTCAAGAGAAAGATAGGTGCCGATGAAAATATAGAGACATTCAAAGCAAGGCTCGTAGCAAAAGGATATAGTTAGTGCGTAGGCATTGACTATCAGGATACTTTTTTGTCAGTAGCCATGCTCAAATCTATCCGCACATTGCTTGCTATTGCAGCCTATTTTGATTATGAAATTTAGCAAATAGATGTAAAAATGATATTCTTAAATAAATATCTTGAGGAAGATATCTATATAAAATAGCCGCTGGGTTTCACATCTAGTGATACTGATCACAAGGTCTGCAAGCTGCAAAGGTCCATATATGGACTTAAGCAAGCATCTCAGAGCTGGAATGCTCGTTTCAATGATGTGATCAAATCATTTGGATTCATCAAGAATGAAGAGGATCCTTGTATTTTCAAAAAGGTTAGTGGGAGCGCTGTTGTCTTTCTCGTACTGTACGTGGATGACATTCTCCTAATTGAGAATGATAGTCTCATGTTGACTATAGTCAAAATATGGTTGTCTAAAGAATTTTCCATGAAAGACCTAGGAAAGGCATCCTTTATTCTAAGAATTAAGGTCTATAGAAATAAACTAAATAGAATGCTGGGTCTCTCATAGAAGATGTACATAGAGGAGCTGCTAAAGAGGTTTAGCATGAAAAACTCCAAGAGAGGATTGGTGCTCTTCAAACATGGCATTCATCTCTCCAAGAAGATGTGTTCCAACACACTCGAGGAGATTGAATGCATAAGCAAGATCCCTTATGCTTCAGCAATAGAAAGCCTCATATATGTCATGCAATGTATACAACCTGATATTGCCCATAGTGTGAGTGTCACGAGCAGGTATCAGTCGAATCCAGGTGAAGAGCACTGGACTTCTGTAAAATATATCCTTAAGTACTTGAGGACTAAGGATATATTTATAGTCTTTGGTAATGGAGAACTCTGGGTCCAGGGATATATAGACTCGAATTTTATATCCGATATAGGTGATCGAAAGTTGACATCTAAAAGTCTGTTTGTGTGCAATGATGGTGCTGTCAGCTAGAAGAGTTTCAAGCAGACTGTGATAGCAAATTCCACTATGAAAGTAGAATACATTGCTACGTCGAAAGCTGCAAAGAAGGCATTTTGGTATAAGAAGTTCACCATAGAGCTCAGAGTGATGCCATCAGATGCGATCCCTCTGTATTGCGATAATAATGGTGCCATAATCTTAGCTAAGAAATCGAGGTCTCACAAAAAATCTAAGCACATCGAGTGACAATACCACCTCATCCGCGATTACCTCAAGAAGGGATATGTCGAGATCAAGAGAGTCGACACTGCAGATAATGCGGCTGACCCACTAACAAAGCCATTGAGTTAGTAGAAGATCAAAGCCCACCTTGAAAAGATGGGACTTAGATTTGTAGCCAATTGGCTTTAAGTCAAGTGAGAGTTTGTTAGATGTGTGCCCTAGAAGCCAGATTGGCTATCACTTATAATACACTTTTAAGAATAATTTTATAATTTTGATTATAAATTAATAAATAAATTATTTTCTATCATAATGGGTATTTAAAAATGTTTGTGATACATCCTTTGAGTCAATGGTAATGATAATTCATATTTTCAAGAGTTAAAAATTTAAAACATGAATTTTCATAATTAACCCATAAACTGCTTCCGACCGTAGGATCATCACGAAGATGATGATCGATTCAAAAGGTTGGTGTACGATCATTTTCTTAGGATAAATGTGTCTTGAGTCTATGATGTGGAGACACCGGAGCGAGAGTACAGGTACTCGTTAGAAAATGAGGGTACTGAGCATGACCACCTCGAGTAGTCATAAGAAAGTCTATCTTCTCATCGATGACTAACTCGATGCTGCAGTGGTATGTCTGGTTCTTTGACCTGAGGTGCATTGATAATTTACCTTGAGGGTGTTATAGTTTGACTATACCATAACTCGATCTCTTAACCATTCGGAATCCTGAGGTATATGTTGACTATAGCATGTTCATTATAGGAATTGGATTGCACCAATAGGAGATCTATCAACCTCGGTAGATAAGGAGTAGCCCTATGATAAGCATGAGATTGAGTCTATAAGCCCATGGCCATGGTAGAGTAAAGATGATAGAAAGAGTTTCTATTAGGATTTCACATTGAACTTGAATCAAATGATTAATTCATATGATGGACATTGGATTTGACGAGTTTACCTTAATCCTAATCCTATCGGAGCTCAAGATAGAAGAATCCAATCACACAGGTAACTATACTAAGAGGTTTGCTTTCAATTCTGATGGATTGTCACTATATACTGCTAGGTATCACTGATAAATTTTGAGAGCAATTAGAATAATTTTGATGATCAATCATTCTAATTGTATGAATCAGAAAAGTTTTGGTCCATCGAAAGGTATTTCGATGATGTTGATGATAGAGATTGTGACATATTTCATTATCATATAGAATTGAACCTAATTGGATCACACAAATAAGGGTTTAGGTCTGGATGTCATCAATTGAGCTAAGCCAGTTTGATTGATTTGGATTAGATCCAATTAGGTTCAAGGTAATCGTGCTAGCACATAATTGAGCCTGACTTTCTCCTTCTGAAATCTTTCTGATTCGTCGCAACCAAGTCAAATTTAATTTAACTCATTCTTATATTTAGAATGGATTTATTTTCATCTAATTGAAACTAGTCAAGATTAGATTAATTATAGAAATTAAATTCATTCATAGTCAAATTGGACTAGAGTCAAAAGTTGACCTATTTGAGAAAATTGAGGATCATCTAATCAGATACTTCTAAAAAATTTTTTAAAAATTATTTTGATTTAATTTTTGAATATGTGATAGATCATGAGTTATACATTAGGTGTACCAAATTTCATGATTTTTGGAGGTGTCTAGACTAAGTTATGATAGAGTTTCATTTGGATCAAACTCTTGAGGGAAGAGTCCTAGGTGCAGTGGACTCTTCCTTATCTACTCATGCCGACAGCTTTTTGAATCATTTTTGATGAAAAAAATAGATGAGATCTGATGGTTTTTTATGGAGAATAAGTTCTAAAGTTCTAATGATAAAATAAATAAGTTATTTTGATCAAAAGATACTTTAAGTAGGCATTGGACATAAAAGCCTTTCTCACATCAAAGTGCATTCAACGCAAGAAATAATTTTCCACACCCAAAGTCTACCATCCCTAATATCTCACATCTTCTCTATCTTTTCTCTTCTTCTCTTCTACAAGCTTAAAAAGTTAGGCACAAATCTGAAAAGAAGGTCCAAGGTTTTTGGCACAATATTCAAGATCTACACGATATTGTTCATGTGACGGACGGACTGCCTTCAGAAATAGTTTTGAAGGTTCTTCAGATCAGATCCAGATCTAATTTTTGGAGAAAAGGTTTGTGAGGAGAAGACATTCAGATCCTGCTTGAGTAGATACCGGTAGAGGTCAGATGCATGCGTGGCTCCTTCCAGAATCTCAGAAATCAACAGGATCATTGCAGGATAATTAGATTACCCAATCAGGTACTTTAAATTAAATCTAATTTAATTTTAATTTTTAATTTTTAATATCAGATCACCATGATAAGATCTGAGAACTCTTATATCTGATCAGATCATTTAAGAATTTTTAGAAAAATTCTCCTCAGATCTGATTAGATCTGCACGATCCTGCGGTGGAAAACAGTATTTTTCCTTCGGGTATTGGGTTGTAGAGAGGAAAAGTGTGGATATGGCTGCTGAGGGTGATAGAAGCAGGTGGCATTGGAGTGGTTGTTATGATTGCAAAAAATACACCATTGAGAACCACGGCCACCAGGTGGACCAAAATGACCACGACCTCGACCAAATCTGCCACGTCTTCCACGACCTTGAGTGAAACCACGACCACTAGAGGGCCTGGGGTCACTAGAAGAATGGACGAACCGTTGAGCAGTATTGGCAGTAGGATTGATAGGAGTGGCATCAGCAATGGTTAATTTTCTGAATGCCCGCATGCTTTTATGGCTAAGTAACAGCCCATGAAGTTCAGTATATGTTGGTGGGGTGTGTTGGTTGAGAATGCCAAGGACCACATCTTGTAGATCATCACATAGGGCACACAGTACATGAAGATTAAATTCAGTTGGCTTGAGGGCATTACTAGAGGTAGCAAGTTCATCAGCCACAGATTTGGCACATCGGAGCAGAGAGGTGACGGTCTCATCTGATTTTTGACGAAAATTCTGCAACTTTAGATGCAGAGACATGAGTCGGGTAAGAGATGCTGAACCAAAAGCTTTATGAAGAGTGCTCTAGCACTCAAAACTGGTCTCTTTGTCAAGAAAAAGAGAAATCAAATCTTCAGATAATGAAGTAAAAAGAAGGCTTACGAGTTGGGCATCTTGTTGTTGCTAAGTAGTAGCGGCAATCAGATCGATAGGCTGTGAGTGAGAGCTATCAAGGAACCTAAACAAGCCTTGATCTTTTAAGAAGAGAGTAATTTGCTTTCTCCAGATCAAAAAATTGGATGCATTTTATTTGATGGATAAAAAATGTTATGCCGATGGAAAGGTGAGAGGGGTTATTATGTTGGGTGGAGGAGGAAAAGAGGGACTGGAGAAAGTGGAGATAGATGAACCGATGGCCGTGAAAGAGTACTGAAGAAGGAAGAAGAAGAAATGCTCGTTGGAGCTTCAAGGCTCTGATACCATGAAAAAGCTAATTTCTTTATTAAAGATTATTTCTGATTTTTACATCCAATAGGAGTATATGTAGATTACAAGGCAAGCTATTATAATAATTATAAGAAGAAGAAATATCTCGATTACATACTAAGTAAAGAGAAAGTAATATTTCGATTACATACTAAGTAAAGAGAAACCAAATATAGAATTGTTAAACAAGAAGAAAGACTAAATAGGAGTGCCAGCCAAATATGAATATGTGTTGACTTGCTAAATATAAAAAAGAACAAAATAAGAGTGCTAGCCAAAATAGAATATTGAGTTGGAATGAATATGCGCTGATAAGAGGTAACGAATTCTATGACTTTGGCTCTGAACTAGAGCTAACGAACGTCTTTTCCATGTAACGAAGTAGAATGGAAGGAGAGAAGTTAAATGGGATGAGCGTGCTATGTTACGTCGGTGTTTCTTTGTGATGCTTGATCCTTCTTCCTTTTTTTTTTTTGTTTTTTTTGGTGGTTTTTTGATGCTGTGATGCTTGAACCTAAACCGGTTATATACTTATGTTTAGATTTTTTTCCTTCAACAGAAGGAAAATGAAAGTGTATATTGCAGAGTTCAGGTTGTATATTTCGTGGTTAATCTCTTGTGTTGTGGACCGTTGGATGGTGCTCCGTACAGCTTTCAAAGCACTCCAAATAACTTGAGTCATCGGCTAGCACAGATCTCAAAGGAACATATGTGGAATCCAATGGTGGTGCGGGTGAAACAAAAGGTGCTCATGCGGCTCATTAGGATTTTTCTTTTCTTTTCTTTTCTTTTTTAAGCGATATCATCAATTCAAACATGGACCTTCACCATGGCTGCCAACTAAAACTCTCCAAACAGTTGCTGGGCGGTAGTTTATAGGTGCTGATTTTTATTTAATTACACAACTGGATGTTTGTAGAGGTTAATCATTATCCGTTTGCATGATCCTCCAGCTAGAGAAGCCTGAACTGAAAAGGATCCCAATTTATAAATTACCAAAAGATGCTGCTGTTTTGGTTCTCATTTAAACTCGTATCAATTGAAATTTTTGTTGCTTTTATGATAGGACATCTCGATACTGATCCACAAAGATGGACTTTGGCGTATTTCGCTTTGTGCTGAGATGGGCTAGCGTGTCTTACAGTTTCAGGGAATCAATTTAGTTCTATACACAATTTAATCACAAGCTTTTGAAAAAAAATATATATTTATTTTTTAAAAAATATATGAAGTTAGTTTTGCGGAGACACTCTTTTAAATGGTGAAAGATTAATTTTTTTGATAAAAATATTCTTACTCAAAATTATTATTTATCATAACTATCTCTGTTTATTTTTACCTAACCCTCCTATTATGTAGTGAATGATGTATTTTGATACATGTATATTATTGTATAAAAATTATATAAAATATTTAATATATATTATTTTTGATTCAATTATATTTATATTGATTAAAATTTTAAAATATTTTTTTATTTTTTTATTATTTTATTTTAATTAAATAAAATATAAAAAATTAAATTAAAATTAATCATAATGAATATTTAAAAATATTTATCTATTTAAATAATATTAATTATAAAGTAAATTTATACATATATTTTTTTATAATTTGATAGTCAAAAATATTTTTTTTGAAAGATTTGTCAAACATAAATTATTTCTTAAATACTGATAAAAATATTTATCAAATAATTTTATCAAATATAAACTATTTTTTTCTCACAATATTTTTTTTGAAACTCATTTAAAAAAAATAATTTTAAAATAAATATTTTCATAGTTTGGCCAAACAGGCCCTTAATCACATGTATATGAAGTTAGTTTTTGGAGACACTCATGAGATAATTGATAAATCAAAGAACCGTGGATACCAAGTCATCAAATTACTCGGTCCACGTTTTTAATTCCCTATCATCCTCCAATATCTTGTTAGAAATTTTTGAAAGAAAAATTAGATTAAGCACAAGTCATCATATTTACCCGCTCTGCATATTTAATTCCCTATCATTTTCTGATATCCTATCAGAATTTTTTAAGAGAAAAATTAGTACTCTGATCCGTTTTATTAAGAGAATGGATCCTTTCAGAGATTCATTACATGCCTCTCTCTGTTTGTTAGACAGAATTGTTATAAATATGGATGCAATCTCAATTGCTATGCTACAAAAAGCAAGTTAAATGTTACCTGTTTAATCTAAATTAGGCCTGGCAAGAGACATGCCAATGGTAGTTCAAACGTCACTCATTGGTATATATATATTTTTTACTAACCTTGAGTTCTGCATGAACTGGAACCGGAATTCGATATCCCACAACCAGCTTGGATTGCAGATGAGGAGTTTGCCTTATGACCTCTCTGTAGAAAATAATATTATATTTAACTTTATTAACTTTTTGCTAAGAACCCCTCCTCATCTATTCTGCACTATCCTCTGGATCCAGGTCCCAAGTCCATCGGCGATAACATCCACCACCGCCTCCGTCCACTCCTCCACGGCCACTTCCCGGGCCTTGCAATCCCCTCCTTGCCCTCAACCACTCCAACATCAGGAACCCCGGACGCTTTTTCAATGGACCACCCGAAGACATGGGAATTCTCCCTTTCAAAGGATAGCCACATCGAGTCCAATTCTCAACAGAACATGAGCATTCAAAACTTTAGTAGCAGAAGATTCAGGCATTCAGATCTGCACAAGCTGAAGAAATAAGCATGAGAAAGTGCTCCAAAAAATTTTCAGCTTGGACCACAGTTTGAGAAAGCCCAGGAGTTCTTTCTGTTGACAAATAACAGACCAATCGTTAGGCATGTTCATAGCAGTTAGAGCAACAGAGGAAACAGTGGTGGATTTCGTTCCGACAAGCCCATGTTATAGAAGCAATAACCATAGGAGTGGCACCATGGTGACCTTTAGGATAGTTCTCAATAATCCAAGATGAACAAAGAGCTGAAAATCTGTTGGGAGTAGACTGTAAACCATATCTGCAACAAATAACTTCCCAAATTTAAACAGGCAACAATAGAATAAATGATCCACAAATTCAAAAGAGTGGACATAGAAAGCGCACCCTCCAAATGTCTGTTAAGCTTTTTCTCCTTACTGATCTCTAATATTGGAGATAAATTCTACTCCCACCGAAGTCCAGTCGGATGCTCAGCCGATAATGCCGGTAGTCATGGAAAAGCTTCAGCGGACGAGCCCCTCCGAACTCCTTCAGCCGGCCGAACTCATTAGCGGCCGAGTCTCGACCGAACTCCGCAGTGGCCGAACTTCTCTAAGAGCCGGACTCCTCCCAGACAGTTCCTTCGATCGGACTTCTATGGAAGCAGAACTCCTTTCGTACTCCTCCAGCAGCCGAACTCCTCCAGCAGCCGAGCTTCTACGGGAGCCAAACTCCTCAGCGGCCGAACTCCTCCTCTAGTCGAACTTTTATGGAAGCTGAACTCCTTACAGACTACTTCTTCAGACGGATTCCTACAGACGGTCCCACTACTGAACGGTTACAATTATCACGATCGGCATTTATCAAGTCAATCACGATCGACATTTATCAGGATGGTTACGACAGTCATTAATCAAGGCAGTTACAACAAGCTCCGCCTATAAAAAGGGACCCTCCAGATACACTTACTCTAAGCTCTAAGCTCTCCTCTCCTCCTCTAAACTCTGCTGAACTTCATACTGAGTACTCCATTTCTATTGGCCAGAGCTAACTTGACCGTCGGAGGGTCCTGCCGGAGCCACCCCCATCGGCTCCGGACGGGACTTTATTTTGTAGATCATCGACGACGATCTCGTCCTCCTCCACTCCAGCTCGATCCGACGTCAACCAAATTCTGCACCAATAGATTTGGCGCTAGAGGAAGGGCCCTCTGTTTTTGAGATTCCCTTGATCTTAAAGGAGTGCTCAGCAGCGATCTAGAGTTTTTCCCCAAAAAATGCCTCTCAGGAAAGCTTCATCCCGGCGATCAACGGCCTCTGCAAGCAGATCCCATCCAGATACATCAGTTTCTGCTCCAGCTCTGGTAACTCAAGCTCCACCTGCAGCCATAGCGGATCCGGAGCAGTTTAACCTACTAATGCAGCGGATTCAGGGCCTCATCGAGATGGTACAGGCCATGCGACAGCCTCCAATGACGACTCCACCAAGAAACCCACCACCGATGGAGGGCATGCCCGTCGTCGTTAGGAAGGAAAAATAGAGAGCAGAGGATCTAAAATCGGATCATGGTTCTCCTCTGGAGGAGACCTTCCCTAACTGTAGCCGGAAGTCCTCCAAAGTCTGCGATCGAGACGACGTCCTCAATCACAAACTGTGAAAGTTGGACCAGCGGATTGAGGAGCTCGACCATGTCACCCTAGCTCACCATAACGACGTCCGCACCGATCCTCCTTTTTCTCTCCGAATTATGCAAGAGTCCGTTCCATCGAATTTCAAGCTCCCTCAACTTGAAAGCTATGATGGAACTTCTGATTCGGTTGATCATCTGAAGGCCTTTCGGACCATGATACTGCTTCACGGCACACCAGACGCCATATTATGCCAAACCTTTTCATCTACCTTGAGGGGGGCAGCAAGAAACTGATACTCGGTATTGAAGCCAGGTACGATCTACTCTTTTAACCAGATGAGTCATCAGTTCGTGGCTTACTTCGTCAGCAGCCGACGTCCACGCCAAGGTTTGGATTTTCTGATGAATGTCAACTAGAAGCAGGAGAAATCCATCCGGGCTTATGTCACTTGATTTAACACCGTGGCATTGGAGGTCCGGGACCTAGACCAGTCTGTTATAATGGCCGCACTCAAGGGCGGCCTTTAGAAGAATAATTTATTATTTTTCCTAAAAAAGAAGTACCCCAGGAACTTTGTCGATCTGCTAGCCTAGGCCGAGAGATATGCCCGTGCGGAAGAAGCTTTCAAATTGAAGGATGAAGAAGTCATAGGAGAGCGGTGGACGGACGAGTCTAATAAACCCACCACTAATGGAGGGCCGAGTGAAGTTCGACCGTGCTCACGGACTCCCCCCGGGCGCAAGTGAGCCCAAACTTCTTGAGCTCGTCATCAAGAAAGCTCCGACAAAAGGGTGCGAAGAAGTCCTTCTCTCGGAAGGTTTCACAATTATGCCCCCTTAGTGCTTCTAAGGCAAGTTTTGATGAAAATTAGGAACCAGCTGCCAAGATCAGAAAAATTACGATCTCTCCCAAACAAGTATGATCGAAGCAAGTACTGCCTCTATCATCGCGACCACGGCCATGACACTGAAGAATGTATTCAGCTCTGAGATGAAATCAAGGAGCTCGTTAGGAGAGGCCAGTTGGATCGGTTTCTCGAATGCCAATCTAAAGTACGAGAAGATCGACCGAGGGCACTGCCATATCCAGAACCACCAATGATGGAGGAACAATAGAAAGGTCGGTCGCCTTCCGTATCATCGACGCTACGTCTGGGAAGAGCTTGGTACTTCGGCGGTCCATCATCTCCACCGTCAAAGCCAAGAGGAGCTCGCTCCAAATTATGTGATGACAGAAAAAACAATACAAAAACTATGTGATGATAGGAAAGAAGTAGTCAATAGTGGCCGTGTTAGAAACAGGAGGAGAACCTCATCCTAACATGAGCCGGTCAAAGTCCTATAACCTCGGCTATAGGAGATAAGATCTTCTCTGAGATAATCTCGACTGCAGGAGATAAGATCTCCCCCGAGCGATCGGGCCAACCTCGGCTACAGGAGAAAAAGATATTCTCCGAGCATCCGCAACAACCTCGGCTGCAGAAGATAAGATCTCCCCCGAGGCAACCTCGGCTGTAGGAGAAAAAGATCTTCCCCAAGCGCCCGCAACAACCTCGGTTGCAGGAGATAAGATCTCCTCCGAGGCAACCTTGGCTGTAGGAGATAAGATCTCCCCCAAGCGATCGAACCAACCTCGGCTGTAGGAGAAAAAGATCTTCCTCGAGCGCCCGCAACAATCTCGACTGCAGGAGATAAGATCTCCCCCGAGGCAACCTCGGCTATAGGAGATAAGATCTCCCTCGAGGCAACCTCGACTGCATGAGATAAGATTTCCCTCGAGCGTCCGTATCAACCTCGATTGCAGGAGATAAGATCTCCCCGAGCCGACCTCGATTGCAGGAGATGAGATCTCCCTCGAGCATCCGCAACAACCTTGACTGCAGGAGATAAGATCTCCTTCGAGGTAACCTCGGCCGTAGGAGATAAGATCTCCCCCGAGGGTCCGGACCGACCTCGACTGCAGGAGATAAGATCTCCTCCGAGCATCCACATCAATCTCGACCGCAGGAGATAAGATCTCCTCCGAGGCAACCTTGGCTGCAGGAGATGAGATCTCCCCCGAGCAACCGGGCCAACCTTGGCTACTGGAGATAAGATCTTCTTTGAGCACCCATATCAACATCGACTGCAGGAGATAAGATCTTTTTCGAGCCAACCTCGGCTGCAGGAGATAAGATCTCCCCTGAGGCAACCTCGACTGTAGGAGATAAGATTTTCTCTTAGGCAACCTCGGCTGCAGGAGATAAGATCTCCTCCGAGTGTCCGTATCAACCTCAACTGTAGGAGATAAGATCTCCCCCGAGACAACCTTGGCTGCAGGAGATAAGATCTCTCCCGAGGCAACCTCGACCGTAGGAGATAAGATCTCCCCCGAGAGTCCGCATCAACCTCGATCACAGGAGATAAGATCTCCTCCGAGGCAACCTCGACTGCAGGAGATGAGATCTTTTTCGAGCGACCGGGCCAACCTTGGCTGCTGGAGATAAGAGCGCCTGTATTAACCTCGACTGTAGGAGATAAGATCTCCCCTGAGGGCTTGTCTCAACCTCGGCCGTAGGAGATAAAATCTCCCCCGAGCCGACCTCGGCTATAGGAGATAAGATCTCCTTTGAGGGCTCGTCTCAACCTCGGCTGCAGGAGATAAGATCTCCCCTGAGACAACCTCGGCTGCAGGAGATAAGATCTCCCCTGATGATCTGGGCCGACCTCGGCTGTAGGAGATAAGATCTCCTCCGAGCGTCCGCATCAACTTCGGCCGCAGGAGATAAGATCTCCCTCGAGGCAACCTCGACTACAGGAGATGAGATCTCTCCCGAGCGATCGGGCCAACCTCGACTGCCGGAGATAAGATTTCTTCCAAGCATCTGTTTCAACCTCGACTGTAGGAGATAAGATTTCCTCCGAGACAACCTCGGCTGCAGAAGATAAAATCTCTCCCGAGGGTCCAAGCCAACCTCAGCTGCAGGAGATAAGATCTCCCTCGAGCGTTCGCATCAACCTCGACTATAGGAGATAAGATCTTCCCCGAGGCAACCTTGATTGCAGGAGATAAGATTTCCCCCGAGGGTCCGGGCCGACTTCGGCTATAGGAGATAAGATCTCCATCGAGTGTCCGCATCAACCTCGACTACCGAAGATAAGATCTCCCCCAAGGCAACCTCAGTCGTAGGAGATAAGATCTCTCTCGAGAGTCCGAGCCAACCTCGGCTGCAGTAGATAAGATCTCCTCCGAGCGTCCACATCAACCTCGACTGTAGGAGATAAGATCTCCCCCAAAGCAACCTCGGTTGCAGGAGATGAGATCTTCCTCGAGCGACCGGGCCAACCTCGGCTGCTGGAGATAAGATCTCTTCCAAGCGTCCGTATCAACCTCAGCTGTAAGAGATAAGATCTCCCCCGAAGGCTTGTCTCAATCTCGACTGTAGGAGATAAGATTTCTCCTGAGGCAACCTCGGCCGCAGAAGATAAGAAGTCCCCCGAGCAATCGGGCCAACCTCAACTGCTGGAGATAAGATCTCCTCTGAGCGTCCGTATCAACCTCAGCCGTGGGAGATGAGATCTCCCCGAGCCGATCTCAGCTGCAGGAGATATGATCCCCTGAGCTTCGACTTCAATGGGTGTGGAGCTCGGAAAAGAACTTCGGCAGTCGCCTATTTTGGTACTCTCTTCCTTTGAATTTCAAACTCGAAATTGGGGGGATAATTGTTGGGGATAAACCCCGCTCTCACCGAAGTTCAGTCGGATGCTCAGCCGACAATGCAACCGATAGTCATAGGAAAGCTTCAGCGGACGAGCCCCTTCCGAACTCCTTTAGCCGGCCGAACTCATTAGCGGTCGAGCCCCGACCGAACTCCTCAGTGGCCGAACTTCTCTAAGAGCCAGACTCCTCTTAGATAGCTCCTTCGATCGGACTTCTACGGAAGCAGAACTCCTTTCGGACTCCTCCAGCAGTCGAACTTCTTCTGGACTCCTCCAGCAGCCAAGCTTCTACGAGAGCCAAACTCCTCAGCGGTCGGACTCTTCCTCCAGTCGAATTTTTATGAAAGCCAAACTCCTTACAGATTGTTCCTTTAAATGGATTCCTACAGGCGATCCCACTACTGAACGGTTACAATTATCACGATCGATATTTATCAAGTCAATCACGATCGGCATTTATCAGGACGGTTACGACAGTCATTAATCAAGGTAGTTACAACAAGCTCCGCCTACAAAAAAGGACCCTCCAGATACGCTTACTCTAAGCTCTAAGCTCTCCTCTCCTCCTCTAAACTTTGCCAAACTCCATACTGAGCACTCCATTTCTGTTGGCCAAAGCTAACTTGACCGTCGAAGGATCCTACCGGAGCCACCCCCACCGGCTCCGAACGGAACTTTGTTTTGTAGGTCACCGACGGCGATTTCGTCCTCTTTCACTCCAGCTTGATCCGGCGTCAACCAAATTCTACACCAACATCTAGTATTAAGTTGGCATGACACAAGTAGCCAAAGGGAGCACCTGATTTTTAAAGGGATCCTAAGAGACCAAACCATTTTGTAGGACCCCATTTAATCTTCGTGTCTAAGAATCCATACAAAGAAGCAGAATAAAACGATCCAAACTTTCCAATTTCTAAATTAGTTTGTCATGCATCGAGGAGAGGCCGAACCTGCTGAGAATATCAAGGAGTCTAGTTGGAGCCTGGTTTGCTCCAGCCTTTTTTTTTTTTCATTTTTAGTGAGAGAGAGAGGAAATAGAATCTTCCCCCAAGTTTTATTAGAGGTATGTACAGGGGAGCAAAACAACCAAAAACAGAGGTTTGAACAGAGAATTCAGACCGACAAGCCAAATCATAGGATTCCGAGTACATCACCTCACATGACCACAAAAGATCTTTAGGAGAAAAACAAAGAGCAATAAGACACATCTGAAGCCTAACCCAAAAGGTCCAAAGCTCTAAGGAACCAAAGACTCAAAGAACATCACAACGGCAACCTACAAACAAAACCAAAGAGCACCAACAGCACAGGCGAAACAGGGGAGGGGAGGGTAATGAAATTGATGAACCATTGTTTGGAAAAGGAGGGAAAGGATAAAAGAAGGATATATATCTTATTTGGATAGAGAGATTAAAGAAGCAATATATAAAAGAACTTTTATATATATTTTGATAAATATATTTTTTTTATTAATATATATTTATGATATTTTTAGTATATAGAATAGGTTTATTAGATATTTTTATGTTAAAATATATTTGCTCTGTGTACCAAAAAATCTTATATTAAAATTATGAACTTGTAATACATATTTTTTTTTCATTAAAATTTATCATAATGACTCAATATTTATATATGTACATACATACATACATACATACATACATACATACATATATATATATATATATATATATATATATATATATATATATATATATATATATATTGAGGGAAAAAAGATGGCATCCCAATAAGAGCATTCACATCAAAAAAATATGAAGATGTTAAAACCAAAAACTGAAGTCTGATTATGAAAAATTATCATTAGCTCAGACATCAACAAGTTCTAAATCTCTATCACCAGAATTTGCTTTTCAAAAATTATAATACCTGAATTTACACGCGAAGGAACGGCCTGCGATAAGAGCAAAGAATTAGTCTGTACGATTAGGAAGATAGAGTATATAATGGCTTAGTTGTAATTTTAAAATTTTAGATAGAGAAAAATATAAGAATAGAGTATATAATGGCCTAGTTGTAATTTTAAAATTTTAGTTAGAGGAAAACTATAAGAATAAGGATTTGAACCTGGGACGTGAGAAATAAAAAGTTTTGAGTTCAAACTACTAAGCTAATTAAAATTCTTTATGCTATGGGGGTTCAAAATTATATATATATATATAAAATTTTTTGGATAATATTTATATATCTCTAAGGGTATTGCACCAAAATTTGAAGATTCAATTGAACCCTCAAGTCAAAATATGGCTTCACCCCTTCTAAAGTATTTTCTGCAATGTTGCATAAATAGAGCTTTTCTTCTTCAAAAATATCCTATTGTTCCTTTCATGCCAAATTCCCTAGGAGATGGCGGTAAGTAATTGATCATCCACTCCTTTCTTTGATTTACTTTTGTTTCTTCTCCTCCAATTGAACCACAAGTCATGAATGTTTGAAGGACAATTCCTCAATTTCAGCTGAACTTCGATCGCTGGCCAAATGCTTCGAACAAAGCACCTGGTGAGTAGATGATTTGTAGCTTCATAGCTCGAACCTCAGAGATGTTGGACGGAATCCAAATGAAAAATTTTATTTTTTTAATTTTCTCTTCAAGCATTTTAATCTTGCCTTTTAATTTTATTATTTAAATATTTATGATACCATTAATCTCTTTATTACCATGCTTTTAATATCTGACCATTGAGCTCCTAATTATAGGTCATAATAGGTCAATAAAAATCTAAATAGTCATATACATTTTTTGACCATTGAACTCTTTCTTAAAGACCTTGATAGATTAATGAAAGTCTAAACGGTCATAAATGATCATATTGGATGGTTATAAAAAGGCTATCTTAAGATCTAATTTTTGACAACCCCATCAAGTCTCTCCCTCTTTCTTTTGACTTTTTTCTCTTCAAATATTTTATTTTATGATTTTTTTTTATACTGAAAAAATCTCCATCAACCTCGCAGGCAGAGGATCCTAGTTGTATCTTAGAATGATTTTTCTGAATTTTTCTATACGAGAGATGGGAATATATTTTACACGAGAGATGAGAATATATTTTAGAATAGTATCCAACATGCTTTTAAGTTTGATTATTTTTATTTTTTGATATTCTATTAGTTATTTATAATTTTTTTATAATAAAATTTTATTAATTTTATTTAATTTTTTTAAATTACATCAAAATTTCTTAAAGTTCTATTCCAATAAGAGATTATTACCTATACTCCGGTCTTTATTTGAGAGAACTTCTACAGTGTGCACCCACCTTACCTTAAAGGGATTAGAAGTGGGACAATTAAAGTTCCAAGAAAGGGTCCTGGGTGTCAAATATTAAGCCATAACTCACTGTAGCAAAGGGGATACAAAAGGAGAATCTGCTAACCAACAATCCATCCAGAAAAAAGGGCCTTTAGACCATTGCCAAAAACATAATTAGACATGTTCTATAAGAGAGAAAAAGCAAAAGGGATATCACTTCTTGGCCTTTAGTAGGGAGAAAGTTTTAACCTTTTTTTTTTTTTTAATGGATAGGAACCAAGAAAGTTGGTTCATCCAAAGACCAGGGTCACTACCAAGGAACCTCTAGCCCCACTCAGCAAGCAGGGCCCGATTGAAAGTATACAAATCTTTGATACCGAGGCTACATTCTTGTTCAAGTGGAGCCTTTCCAAATAGCTTATCAATTCTTTTGCTAACCCAAGAGCAAAGCATGAAAAGAGACAAAGCAACACATAGCATTTATTGAAATATAGGAATATATAGAATTTTTTATATTTTTAAATATTCTTAGTAATACAAATTTTAAAATGATGTAGAGAATTTAATTTTATCATAGAGAAAATAATTATTATAAAAATAATGATAAAAAATTTAAGAAAATCATAATATATATCAAATGATTATTTAGTGCTCTAATTTATTATGAATAAGTAAAATAAATTACTTATCTAAAGTAGAACCATATATTGCAACTTGGTGGTTGAGTGCCTGGCCATCGTAAATACCTGCTTTGATTTCAGTAACACCAAACTCTCTTTATTTTCTTAGATAATTGTATATGCAGTGAAATAGTAAAAAAAAAAAAAAAATGTTGATCATGGTCACAAGAATAAATTGAAATATGGAACTAAATATTTTGTTTTCATATTTAAGTTAAAGAGCAACAATGTAGCATGTCATCACTAATAAGTTTGGGAGCCAACATTTGCACTTTTTTTGCGATAGAATTCTTAGCAATTAAACTGCCTATGACTGTCAGTATGACTGTAACACGAATTGGAGTGGGAAGGAGCAAGCATGCTCCAAGAATAAAGAGGCAACAGTAGTAAAGGTTGCATCAAAGCTAAGGTTAAACCTAGACCAAACGTGTTGGTTTGACAGGTTTGATTAAAAACCGATTGCCTGTCCGGATCAGTTCAAGGGATATTTTTAAAGTAGTCAAACTCTATCAAACTTGGAAGAACTGGATGAATTGGTCAAACTGGCCGGTTTAGTCTGGTTCTCATAGGTTTAACCCTTTCTTTTTTGAACTCAAGATTCTTTAAGATTGGGTTAGCACTTTTGATCCAGATCAAGTTGAAATGATGAGCCAGACTGAAAAAGTCCATCAATTCAACAACAGGAAGCCCAGAAACATTTTATCCAAGAAAAACAAAAGGAGAGAGAAAATAAAGGTACAAAAAAAAAAAAAAAAAAACGCATCAGACCGTCTTTTTCTGCTTGAACCTATCTTTTTCTGCTCTTTTTCCATCTCTATCCGTCTCTCTCTCCATTTCTCCATCTTTGGGCAATCAGCATCTCAAATGGTAGCTCTTCCTTTTCCAGCAAGACCTGCGACAGTTCCGTGCTTCCCATGGCAGGGCATTATTATATTGAATTTGAATTTGAGCATTGCATGTGGATTTTGCTGAGAAGATGTACTTTTATATGGATTTAAACTTTGTATAAGAACTTTGTTAAGAATATGATTTATGAAATGGTTAGGAATTATTATATTGAGGTACATTCATATTATTTTAATTTACTTACCTGTATTTAGTGTACATTAATTTAAAAAATAAATTGAAAATCTTATTTTTATTTTTGTTATTTTTCTCTTTTTGAAAATTTGCTTCTCCTTATTTTTTAATCTTAAAAAATAAAAATAAAATTATAATATTAAATTAATATTTTGTTGATGTTATTGTTCTAATTAACCAGTCTATTGATTTGTGCATTGAACTACTTGTCGATTCATTATCTTGTTTGTTGTTCAATTTATTTTTCAAAAAATTACTAAAAAAATAACAATGATAGAGATTGAGCCAAAGCTAAAATGAGAAAATGGCCTCGTAGATATCGTGGCCTTCAGTTTTCATTTACATATAATGCGAAAAGCTTTAAAGCCTTGGGGTTTCAGACTACATCTCATATCTCGAGTACTAGAGGTAAAAATAATATGGATATTATTTATCTAAATTTATTTTTATATTTAAATTAATTTGAATATGAAAAAAAATTTGAGAATTCGACTAATATCCATATCCATATTTATATTCATCAAAAAAATATGGATATGGATATACAACTATATATCCGATCCGTATTCAAATATCCAAATTTACATATAATCATACATAATTTTATATAGTATTTATTAATTTTTTTAAAAAATATATATAATCATAAAAATATGTTATTAACTTGATTTATTATTTATTTAATAACATCTTTGATTCTATAGTTATAAAGTTTAATTATTTAAGTTATATCCACCATTATATCCATACTTTCAGAATCTAAATTATATCCATATCTATTTAAAATAAATATTAATATAAATTTTTATATCTAAATAATATTTATATTTATATTTATATTTATCAAATAAAATAAATATGAATATAGATATGATGATATTCGATTTGTATTCGTATCAAATATATATATCTTTTGCAGTATATGAATGGCTCCGTAGGATACGATATATCTACCTTTGCATATGCCGTCGGGACTTGTGACGAAAGTGAATGTTATTGAATTCTAACAAATTGATGATATACAGAGGGCAAGGAATTCTTAAGGATATTAACTAGGGTTGGATTTTAAAGTATAAACCAGCATATAATGTGCACGATATATCAGATATAATTTATATTTTTTTTAATAATTTTTAAAATCAATAGTTATCATATTATACTAATAAAACTAGTCAAATACTCGTGCATTGCGCATGATCGAATGTACAAAAATAATTTTTTATAATTTAAATAACATACTAATTTAAATATTTTATTTTATTTTATTTTTATTTTTAAGCATTAAATTTAAAATAAATATAAATAATAATAATAAAATAACTTCATCCCTTTCCTCTAGCTCAGTCACCAACGGCCCCCGCGCCCCCCTCCCCCTTCTTTTGCGCCTCCCTCCCCTTCGCCCTGCGCCATCCCCTATGTACCCATCGCCACCGCCACCCCCACACCCCAACCAGTTTCCATCGTCAGTCACCATCAATAACCGCACCCCCTTCCATTCCGTATGCCAAAAAAAAAGAAAAAAAACTACCTCCTCTCCACCCCCGCACCCCTCCTGGACCGCCCCCCCTCTCCGAGTACCCTCGTCACCCCCACCCCCTCCATCTATTCCACCAAAAAGAAAAAAAAAAATCCTCTTCTCTCCTCCCCTCCCTCGCCCCACCCCTCCCCCTCCCCTGCTGCTCGCGTCATCCTCCCTCTAGTCCCCTCCCATTGGGCATCCCTCGATCTCGATGCGCCCCTGATCTCGTACAACCCTCCCCTTCTTTCTTTGGTTCGTCTACGACCATCCTCTTCTTTCTCCCTTCGTCACCTTCTTTGATGATGTGGAAGATGAAAGAAAATAGAAAGAGAGAGAAGCTCATAAAAAATTACCGACGATGTGGAAGATGAAAGGAAGAAATCTCTCGATAGGACAGGGACGATCCTTGTGATGAAAACCTATGGGATGGGAGGGAGAGGATTTTTATAGGAAAACATCTCTCTGATCTCATCGAAATAGAGAGGAAGGAGGACTCCGGTTAAGAGTCTTTCTCTTCCTCTCTTTCGCTCTTCCGCATTATTTCATATGTAGCTCGATATGTGGCACAACTAAAGTGATTTAAAATGCTATGATGGCAACACCATAATATCCCTCTACGGTGTATTATTTTATATATATATGATTAGTCGAAGACCCGTGCATTGTGTGGGATAGATAATTACAGTCTATAATTATTAAAATCTTTTAATAATAAATATTTTTTAATAATAAATATTCATAATAATTTTTTTTTTTAATATTTTATTTATTTATTTATTATATATATGATATATTTTTTATTATTTTATAAAATAATATTTTATTTTATATTTTTTCTTTCTATTTTCATATCTTCTACATGCTCATCGGTACCGCTGCACCCTCCTATCATCCCATCATAGCTTTTCTTCTCTCTCAACAAACATCAATTCTGATCGCACCCTCATTTCTTCTCTTCTTCTCATATCTTCTCCACGCTTGTTGGTGTCATCCCATCCCCTGCCGTCCCACCACCGCTTTCCTTCTCTCTTAATAAACATCAATCTCGATCACACTCTCTAGCACCTCTATTGGTACCGCCGCCCCCGACACCACCACTGAAGAAAGAGAGAAAAATTTTCTCTCTTTTTTCTCTTCTTTTTTTTATAGAATAATATTTTATTATTATTATTTTTTTCTTTCTTTCTATTCTCATACCTTCTTTGCATCCATCAGTGCCATCCCACCATGGTTCTTCTTTTCTCTCGATAAACATTGATCTTGATTACACCTCCGCTCCCTCACTTCTTCTCATATATTCACCAAACTTTTATAGGCTATTAAATACAGAGATTTGGCTTTCAAATCGACAAAATATCGTACTCTATTTATGGATAATTTATTAGATTTGATCTGATCTGATTCGATAGATCGATTCAGATCTCAAAATATTTTTTTAAAAAATAAAAATATTATTTTTAAAAAATATAAATTAGTATGTTATTATTTTTAAAATTAAAAAAATAATATACTATTTTTTAAAATTATAAATTACTATTTTTAATAAATATTATTTTTATTTTTATAAAATTTTATTTTTTAAAAATAATAATTTTTTAAAAATATTTTTCATCTCTTATCTTTTTTCTATTTTTATTTTTAAAATATTTTTTTTTAATTTTTTTAACATATTATCTTATTATTATTTAAAATTAATATTTAAATTATTATTATAGATAATAAAATAATAATCTACATGGTACAACTAAAATCATCTGAGATGCTTTAAGGTGGCAACACCACAATACTCCTCCATTGAGTATTATTATTATATATATATAATAGATAATAGATGATAAATAAATTAGTATATTATTATTTTTAAAATTAAAAAAATATATATTATTTTTTAAAATAATAATAAATTAATATTTTTTAAAAAATATTACTATTATTATTTTTATAATATTTTACTTCTTAAAAATAATAATTTTTTAAAAAATATTTTTTATCTCTAATTTCTTTTCTACTTTTATTTTTAAAATATTATTTTTTTAATTTTTAATTTTATTATTTTTAAAAATAATATTTTAAATTATTATAGATAATAAAATAATAATTTATGTGGTATAACTAAAATTATCTAAGATGCTGAGATGGCAATACCATAATACTCCTTCATAGAGTATTATTTTATATATATAATAGATATATATGATCAATAATTTCTCTTGTATTATCTTTTCATATATCATCCATAGTATTAAAAATTTTAAAAGCATCATAAGAAGCTTTTTTATTATTTTATTTGCTCGATAGCATTAATGGACATTGACGATTATACTATTTTCTCAAAATTACATTAATCTTTATGAATAAGAATTGGATGACGTAGATATAATATTTTTAAGATATGATCAAATTATACCATTTATTCTTATCTAATTTTATTTTTATTTTTTTTGAGTGAAAAATATTGCATTTCTATTCTTGGACTACTCAAATCCGATGTTCATATGCTCCATAGGCTCTATTTTCTATAATTTTTCAAAAAGTAAAAGCATCATAAAACTAAAGAAGTGTAGTTATAGTAAAATGATAGATGAGTGGTCTCCCTCTTTTCTCGTGATCCTGATTCATGAGTGTTGGGGATAAATTCTGCTCCCGCCGAAGTCTAGCCCGATACTCAGTCTAATGCAACCAGTAGCCGTAGAAGAGCTTCAGCAGACGGGCTTCAGTCGAACCCCTAGCGTCCGAGCTCCTTCGAATCCGTTCAGCCGACCGAACTGCTTAGCGGCCGAGCTCCTTGGACTCCAAATGGTCGGGCTTTAACGGAATTCCCCAACGCCCGAACTCCTCAGCAGTCGCCCCTCAGCCGAACTCCCCAAGCGACCATCCCTTCAGCCAATCGAGCTCCTCTGAACTTCTCTACAGCCGAACTCCTCCCGAGCTTTCCCTTCAGTCGGACTCTTCTACAAGTCCGAACTCCTCTGGATAAACTGTCGCCATCAGTCTGCAACAGACAACAAGACCGAACGATATGGCCGTCATGACTCTCTCCGTAACCAGCCTCATGCGGCCCACGACTTGCTAGTATGGCTGTCACCAACTGCCTGACGACGCCTTCCTCTCTGTACCGAACTCCATGCGGCCCACGAATTGCCAGTATGGCTGTCACCAACCGCCTGACGACGCCTTCCTCTCCGTACCAAACTTCATGCGGCGGTATGCCATCACCATCAACTAAGCTCTGCCTATAAAGGATCCTCCAGATACGCTAATCTCTAATCTCTCTGATCTCTAAGCTCTCCTCTTCTTCTCCAAGCTCTGAAACTCATTCCGAGCATTCCATTTCTGTTGGCCAGAGCTAACTTGATCGTCGGAGAGTCCTGCCGGAGCCACCCCCCATTGGCTCCGGATGGGACTTTATTTTGCAGATCCCCGATGGTGACCTCATCGGCCTCCACTCCAGCGGGCTCCGATGACGATCAGATTCTACGTCAACAGATTGACGCTAGAGGAAGGGCGCTCGAGGGAGATCTTATCTCTTACAGTCGGATAACCTCCACCACTTTATACGGGATGGATGACCTCCACCACTTCATACGGGCCTTCCCAATTAGGGGTGAGTTTTTCTTGACTCTAAGGTTGAGAGACAACGGCTCGCCGGAGCACTAAGTCCCCCACTCTGAACATCTTGTTTCTGACTCTGGAGTTGTAATACCGAGCCACCTTCCATCTGTAAGCCGCCATCCGGATGCGAGCTTCCTACCTTTTTTCTTCCAGCAGGTCGAGGTCGACTTGGAGGTCCTGGAGATTGCGTTGCTCGTTGAAGCCCACGACTCGCACAGATGGAAGCTTGAGCTCGACCGGGATAACTGCCTCAGTACCGAAGGCCAAGGCGAAGGGTCTTTCTTCAGTTAGCACCCTTTGAGTAGTTCGGTATGCCCAGAGGATATGGTAGAGTTCGTCCACCCAAGCCCCTTTTGCCCTATCGAGCCTCGCTTTGGTTTCTTGTAGCAGGGTCCGGTTGGTTATCTCAGCTTCCCCATTGGCCTACGGGTGAGCCACCGACGTGAAGCGGTGGGAGATGTTTAGTCCTTCACAGAACTCGGTGAACCTTGCCCAAGCGAACTGTCGCCCATTGTCGGTTATGAGGGTTAGGAGCAGGCTGAACTGACAGACTAGTGACTTCCAGACGAAGTCCTGTACCTTGGCCTCGGTAATCTTTGCGAGTGGTTCGGCTTTGACCCACTTAGTGAAGTAGTCGATCATGACCAGGAGGAACTTCCGCTGCCTCGACGCCGCTGGAAAGGGGTCGAGTATATTCATCCCCCACTGCGCAAATGGCCAGGGTGAGCTGAGCGGAGTGAGTTCGGATGCTGGCTGCCTCTGTATGCTGGCGTTCTTTTGACAACAGTCGCACCTCTTTACGTATTCCATAAAATCGCGAAATAGGGTCAGCTAGTAGTACCCCTGTCGGAGCAGTTTTTTCGATAGGGACCTGACTCCTACGTGACTTCCGCAGAGTCCTTCGTGCACATCCCGTAGCGCGAGGGCGGCCTCCGAAGGTCGGAGGCATCTTAGCAATGGGAGGGAGTATGACCTCTTATGCAACCTGCCTTCGTATAAGATATAGCAGGAGGCCTGATTCCTAAGCTTTCGAGCTTCTTTCGGATCGTGGGGAAGGACCCCCTCCCTGAGGTAGGCGACCAGCGGATCGATCCAGCTTGGCTCAAATCCCATCTGCAAGACGACCCAAGGCTCCTCCGGGGTTGGGTACTTCAGAGTCTCCAAAAATACTCTCCTGGGCAGTTCGGCCGGGGCAAAAGTGGCCAATTTGGAGAGAAGATCGGCTCTCACATTTTTTGCCCTCGAAATATGTTGAACGCTGAAGTTGTCGAAGGCCGGAGTCAAATCCCTCACCTTCCCGAGGTATCTCACCATGCTTTCCTCCCGTGCCTCATAACTGCCGCTGACTTGGCCGACCACCAGCTGAAAATCATTGTAGACTTGAAGCCGATCTATCTTTAGTTCCCTTGCTATCTTTAATTCGGCGATCAGCGCTTCATATTCGGCCCCATTATTGGTCACCGAGAACTTGAAGCATAGCGCGTACTCGACGACGACTCTCTTGGGGCTGACCAGGACCAGCCCCGCACTAGCTCCAGTGGAGTTGGATGAACCATCCATGTGCAGGGCCCAGGAGCCTTCGGAGAGGTCGGTGCTTTCCTTGGGGAGGTTCGGCCGTGGCAGCTCGGCTTCGTCTAGGCTCGGTTCCGCTTTGGTGTCGATCTCGATTGGCCCAAGCTCGGCCTCGATCGGAATGGTGCATTCTAGCATGAAATTCGCTAGTATCTGGATCTTGATTGATGGCCTGGGCTGATAGTTGATGTCGAACTCCGTGAGTTCGATTGTCCATTTTGTGATTCTTTCAGAAGCGTTTGCCCGGTGAAGGACTTCTTTTATCAGT
The DNA here is from genome assembly GCA_006176705.1 of Cocos nucifera. NCBI lineage: Eukaryota > Viridiplantae > Streptophyta > Magnoliopsida > Arecales > Arecaceae > Cocos > Cocos nucifera. The sequence continues at coordinate 208,918 of QRFJ01000260.1, read as the reverse complement.
TGGTCCGTGAGGACCATTACGGTGTGCTCCTAAAAATAAGGTCGGAGCCGCCTGGCAGCAATTAGGAGAAAGTAAGTTAGTTTTTCCAGTCTAGAGTACCTGATCTCCACGTCCCTTAGGACTCGGCTGATGTAGTAGATCGATCGTTGCGCCTTCGCTTCTTTCCTGACCAGCACCGCCGCCAGGGCCATAGGGGAGACAGCTAGGTACAGAAATAATTCTTCCCCGGGTTTGGGCTTTGCCAGCAGCGGGGGCGATCTCCCCCGAGGAAAGCTCGGCTATAGGAAATAAGATCTCCCCCGAGGAAAGCTCGACCGCAAGAGATAAGATCTCCCCCGAGCACCCACTTCGACCTCGGCTGCAGGAGATAAGATCTCCCTCGAGGAAAGCTTGGCCGCAGGAGATAAGATCTCCCCTGAGCGCCCACTTCGACCTCGACTGCAGGAGATAAGATCTCCCCCGAGGAAAGCTCTGCCATAGGAGATAAGATCTCCCCCGAGTGCCCGCCTCGACCTCGATTGTAGGAGATAAGTTCTCCCCCGAGGAAAGCTCGGCCGCAGGAGATAAGATCTCCCCCGAGCGCCCGCCTCAACCTCGACAGCAGGAGATAAGATCTCCCCCGAGGAAAGCTCGGAGCCCCCGCCTCAACCTCGGTTACAGGAGATAAGATCTCCCCCGAGGCAACCTCGGCTAGAGATAAGATCTTTCCCGAGTGATCGAGTCAATCTCGGTTAGGAACAGGAGGAGAACCTCATCCTAACACGAGCAACAATCTTGGCTAGAGATAAGATCTCTCCCGAGCGACCGTGGACAACCTCGGCTAGAGATAAGATCTCTCTCGAGTGACCGTTGACAACCTCGGTTAGGAACAGGAGGAGAACCTCGTCCTAACATGAGCGATAACTTCGGCTAGAGATAAGATCTCTCTCGAGCGACCTTGGACAATCTCGACTAGAGATAAGATCTCTTCCGAGCGACCGTTGACAACCTCGATTAGGAACAGAAGGAGAACCTCATCCTAACGCGAGCAAAGTTGAAGTTAGGAACAAGAGAAGAACCCTTGAGGGCGTCAATAGATTCTGGTCAACAGATTCTACGGTCGAGCTTTCCTCGGGGGAGATCTTATCTCCTACAGCCGAGCTTTCCTCGGGAGAGATCTTATCTCTTGCTACCGAGGTTGAGACGGGTGCTCGGGGGAGATCTTATCTCCTACGGTCGAGCTTTCCTCGGAAGAGATCTTATCTCCTGCAGTCGAGGTCGAGGCAAGCGCTCGGAGGAGATCTTATCTCCTACGGTCGAGCTTTCCTCGGGGGAGATCTTATCTCCTGTAGCCGAGGTCGAAGTGGGCGCTCTGGGGAGATCTTATCTCCTACGGTCGAGCTTTCCTCAAGGGAGATAAGTGGCCGTCGCCATCAACTAAGCTCCATCTATAATGGACCCTCCAGATACGCTAATCTCTAATCTCTTTGATCTCTAAGCTCTCCTCTTCTTCTCCAAGCTCTGGAACTCATTCCGAGCACTCCATTCTTATTGGCCAGAGCTGACTTGATCGTCGGAGGGTCCTGTCGAAGCCACCCCCACCGACTCCAGATGGAACTTTGTTTTGCAGGTCTCTGATGGCGACCTCATCGACCTCCACTCCAGCGGACTCCGGTGATGATCAGATTCTGCGTCAACAGATTGGTGCTAGAGGAAGGGTCGAACCTCCGAGGTTTCCTTATTCTTAAAGGAGTGCTTGGCGATGATTTTTTCCTTCCCTCTCCGAAGATCTCCCTTTTTTTTTCTTCCGAGGAGAAGATGCCTCCCAGGAGAGCTTCGACTTGACGCTCGATGACCTCCACGGTCTGATCCCATCCGAATCTGTCTGTTCTCGCTCCAGCCTCGGTGACTCAGGCCCCATCTATAGCCACGGTGGATACGGAGCAGTTCAACTAGCTCGTCCAGTAGGTTCGTGGTCTCACAGAGGCGGTGCAGGCAGTGCTGCACCAACAAGCCCTAGTGCCAGCCCAATCAGCGTGGGATTCTTTGGAGCTGAGTGATATGATCCAAGAGCGACTGACTTGGGCAGCCCGACCTCCGATCCTCGGATTGGAGAGACAGAGAAGGGAGAGCCCTTGTTCGGATCATCGATTGGCCAAGGGTGAAGCCTCACGCCCATTCCACCAGAAAGCCTTGGAGATCAGAGACCGTGAAGATCTCCTAGATCAAAGGCTCTTAGAAATGAGCCAATGAATCGAAGAACTTCGTCACACTCCCCCCTCACGTGGTAATGATGTTTGCACTGACCCCTCTTTTTTGCAGAAAATCATGCAGGAATCAGTCCCATCGAACTTTAAGCTCCCACAGTTTGAGAGCTACGATGGGACCACCGACTCGATCGACCACTTGAAAGCCTTCCGAACGACGATGCTGCTCCATGGCGCGCCAGACGCTATATTGTGCCGGGCTTTCTCCTCTACCCTTAAAGGAGCTGCCAAGATCTGGTACTCGTCGAGTACCATCTTATCGTTTGATCAGATGAGTCAATAGTTCGCAGCCCACTTCGTCAGTAGTAGGCGATCGTGCCGAGGTTCGAATTTCTTGATGGCCATCAAGAAGAAGGAGGGGGAACCCATCCGGGCCTACGTCACCCGCTTTAATGCTGCCGCACTGAAAGTCCGGAACCTGGATCAATCAGTCGCCATGGCCACCCTCAAGGGTGGCCTTCAGAAGAACGACTTATTGTTCTTCTTGAAAAAGAAGTACCCTAGGAATTTTGTTGACATGCTAGCTCGGGCTAAAGGATATGCCCAAGCAGAGGAGGCCTTCAAGGCCAAGGATGGCGAAGCCGACAGCAAGCGACGAGCTGGAGGGCCGGGCAGGCCCACCGAGGAAGGGAAGCAGAGTAAAGCTCGACGGTGCTCCCGGACTCCTTCTGGTCACTGGTGGATCCGAACTCTCCCACGGACCCCGAGGTGGGGAAGCCCGGATGGAACGGCGCACCGAGGTTCTCCTCAGCACCGAAGCTCTTCCCGATGAAGGTTTCACAACTACGCCCCCCTCAACGCTCCGAAGACCCAAGTGCTGATGAAAATCAGGGAACAACTTCCGAGGCCAGATAAGATGCGTTCCTGACCCAGCAAGCACGATCCCAACAAATTTTGTCTTTATCATCGTGACCACGGCCACGACACCGAGGAGTGCATCCAACTTCAAGACGAAATCGAAAAGCTCGTCAGACGAGGTAGACTCGACCAATTCCTGTAGAGGCGGCCCAAAGAGCGGGAGGAGCGGCCAAGGGCGTTACCATCGGGTGGAGAGAGCTAGGAAGGTCGGACGCCCCTTAGCGTCATCAATACTATCTCAGGAGGACCTCAGTAAGGGGAGACCAGCGGATCCAGAGGATCGATGAAGAGACAGAGGATCGCGAGCCCGTGGCCTTCACCGAGGAGGACGGTCAGGGAATCCAATTTTCGCACAATGATGTGGTTATAATTTCTTTGAATATCACTGACTATGATGTATGCCGTGTTTTGATAGATAATGGAATCTCGGCCGATGTATTATTTTACGATGCCTTCTCAAAAATGTCCCTACCCGGCGACCGCTTGGGGCCGATGAATTTTCCACTGGTAGGGTTTGCTGGCAACACTATACCAATTGAAGGCATAATAACATTGATCGTAGCAGTAGGGCGATGCCCGAAGTAGGCCAAGGCTCGGGTCGACTTCCTAGTCGTAAGGACCCCATCCACCTATAACGCGATCCTTGGCCGATCTGGTTTGAATACACTCCGTGCGGTAGTGTCAACCTATTATTTGAAGATGAAGTTTCCGACGCGTCACGGAGTCGAAGAAGTCAGAGGAGACCAGGCTCTGGCATGGTATTGCTACTCGATCGCCTTGCATAAGGGAGATCAGCCCGACCCTTATTTTGTTGATGGACTAGACGTCTATAATGATCTCACTGAGGAACGGGGCGAGCCTGTGGAGGACCTCATCTCTATGCCCTTGAGTGACGAAAATGCGGGGCATGTGGTGCAGATCGGCTCTAACTTGGTGACCGAGGTTCGGGAGCAGCTCGTCGCTTTCCTCAGAAGAAATGCGGACGTCTTCACCTGAACCCCAGCGGATATGTCGGGGATCGACGCCGAGGTCATGGAACATCGATGGACCGTCAATCCGAGGCACCGATCGATAAGAGAAAAGCTATGTCACCACGCTCCGGAGAGGCAGAAAGCAATCGCCGAAGAGGTAGACAAGCTCCTTAAAGTCGGACTCATCTAGGAGGTTAACTATCCGACCTGGGTCTCAAACGTGGTTCTCATCAAGAAAACGAATAACAAGTGAAGGATGTGTGTCGACTTCAAGAAGCTGAACAAGGCCTGTCCGAAGGACAGTTACCTCCTACCAAGGATCGACTAGCTGGTGGATGCAACCTCGGGCCATAAGCTCCTCACCTTCATGGATGCCTTTTCTGGTTACAACCAGATACGTATGGCGCCCGAGGACAAAGAGAAGACTGCTTTCATTACTGACTGAGGTCTTTATTGCTACAGGATCATGCCTTTTGGACTCAAGAATGCGGGGGCAACATACCAACATTTGGTTAATAAGGTCTTCAAGGAGCAGATCGACTGCAACATGGAGGTGTACGTAGATGATATGCATGTTAAAAGCCGAGCTTCAATGGACCACTTCGCCGACTTTGAAGAGACCTTCGGTGCACTCAGGAGGCACAAGGTGAAGCTGAATCCGACCAAGTGCGCCTTCGGCGTGACCTCCAGAAAATTTTTGAGGTTCATGATGTCGAGATGAGGAATCGAAGCAAACCCCGAAAAAATTCGAGCCATTCGAGAAATGACTACTCCGAGGACGATCGAGGTTCAGCGCCTGACCGAGAAAGTGGCGTCCCTAAGTCGCTTCGTGTCAAGGTCGGCCGAACGATGCATGCCCTTCTTCCACGTTCTCAGGCGACCAAAGGATTTCTCCTGGACGGTGGAGTGCCAGCAGGCATTCGAAGAGCTCAAAAGCTACCTCGGCTCGCCCCCACTGCTGGCAAAGCCCGAACCCAGGGAAGAATTATTTCTGTACCTAGCTGTCTCCTCTGTGGCCCTGGCGGCGGTGCTGGTCAGGGAAGAAGCGAAGGTGCAACAGCTGATCTACTACATCAGCCGAGTCCTGAGGGACGCAGAGACCAGGTACTCTAGACTGGAAAAACTAACTTACTCTCTTCTAATTGCCGCCAGACGGCTCTGACCTTATTTTTAGGAGCACATCATAATGGTCCTCACGGACCAACCGATAAAAGAAGTCCTTCACCGGGCAAACGCTTCTGAAAGAATCACAAAATGGGCGATCGAACTCATGGAGTTCGACATCAACTATCAGCCCAGGCCGTCAATCAAGACCCAGATACTGACAGATTTCGTGCTAGAATGCACCATTCTGATCGAGGCCAAGCTTGGGCCGATCGAGATCGACACCAAAGCGGAATCGGGCCTAGACAAAGCTGAGCTACCACGGTCGGACCTCCCCAAGGAAAGCGCCGACCTCCCCAAAGGCTTCTGAGCCCTGCACGTGGATGGTTCATCCAACTCCGCTGGAGCTGGTATGGGGCTGATCCTGGTCAGCTCCGAGGGAGTCGTTGCTGAGTATGCGCTACGCTTCGAGTTCTCGGTGACCAATAATGGGGCCGAATATGAAGCACTGATCGCCAGATTAAAGATAGCAAGGAAACTAAAGGTAGATCGCTTCAAGTCTACAGTGATTTTCAGCTGGTGGTCGGCCAAGTCAGTGATAGTTACGAGGTACGGGAGGAAAGCATGGTGAGATACCTCAGGAAGGTGAGGGATTTGACTCCGACCTTCAACAGCTTCGACGTTCGACATATTCCGAAGGTGGAAAATGCGAAAGCCGATCTTCTCTCTAAATTGGCAACTTCTGCCCCGGCCGAACTGCCCAGGGGAGTATTTTTGGAGACTCTGAAGTACCCAACCCCGGAGGAGCCTCGGGTCGTCCTGCAGATGGAGTTCGAGCAAAGCTGGATCGACCCGCTGGTCGCCTACCTCAAGGAGGGGGTCCTTCCCCATGATCCAAAAGAAGCTCGGAAGCTCAGGAATCAGGCCTCCCACTACGTCTTATACGAAGGTAGGTTGTATAAGAGATCGTACTCCCTTCCATTGCTAAGATGCCTCCGATCTTTGGAGGCCGCTCTCACGCTACGGGATGTGCACGAAGGACTCTGCAGAAGTCATGTAGGAGCCAAGTCCCTATCGAAAAAATTGCTCCGACAGGGGTACTACTGGCCGACCCTATTTCATAATTCTATGGAATACGTAAAGAGGTACGACCGCTGTCAGAAGAACGCCAGCATACAGAGGCAGCCGGCATCCGAACTCACTCCGCTCAGCTCACCCTGGCCATTTGCGCAGTGGAGGATGGATATACTCGGGCCCTTTCCAACGGCGTTGGGGCAGCAGAAGTTCCTCTTGGTCGTGATCGACTACTTCACTAAGTGGATTGAAGCCGAACCACTCGCAAAGATTACCGAGGCCAAGGTACAGAACTTCATCTGAAAGTCACTAGTCTGTCGGTTCGGCCTACCCCGAACCCTCATAACCGACAATGGACGACAGTTCGCTGGGGTAAGGTTCGTCGAGTTCTGTGAAGGACTAAACATCTCCCACCGCTTCACGTCGGTGGCTCACCGGCAGGCTAACGGGGAAGCTGAGATAACCAACCGGACCCTACTGCAAGGAAGCAAAGTGAGGCTCGATAGCGTAAAAGGGGCTTGGATGGACGAACTCTACCATATTCTCTGGGCATACCGAACTACTGAGAGGGTGCCAACTGGAGAAACACCCTTCACCTTGGCCTTCGGTACTGAGGCAGTTATCCCGATCGAGCTCAAGCTTCCGTCTGCGTGAGTCGTGGGCTTCAACGAGCAACGCAATCCCCAGGACCTCCGAGTCGACCTCGACCTGCTGGAAGAAAAAAGGGAGGAAGCTTGCATCCGGACGGCGGCCTACAGATGGAAGGTGGCTCGGTATTACAACTCCAGAGTCAGAAACAAGACGTTCAGAGTGGGAGACTTAGTGCTCTGGCGAGCCACTGTCTCTCAGCCTTAGAGTTAGGAAAAACTCGCCCCTAATTGGGAAGGCCCGTATGAAGTGGTGGAGGTCATTCGGCCTGGTGCTTATCACCTGAAAGAGCTCGGAGGGATGACGCTTCCGCAACCTTGGAACTCAGAGAATTTGAGGATGTATTACCAGTAATATCCTTTCAGTAAAGTTGCTTCATTTCCACATTATTATTCCCTGATGTAGAAACTGCGGTAACAGGAGATGAAGCAATCAAATAGTTGCCATATTGGGAACTGGAGGGGGACCTCGTGCTAATGGGGGTAGGTCAAAAGCCTTAAAGCTCGGCTGCAGGAGATAAGATCTCCCCCGAGCGCCCACTTCGACATCGACTGCAGGAGATAAGATCTTCCCCGAGGAAAGCTCGGCAGCAAAAGATAAGATCTCCTCCGAGCGTCTGCCTCAACCTCGGCAGCAGGAGATAAGATCTCCCTCTAGGAAAGCTCGATCGTAGGAGATAAGATCTCTCCCGAGCGCCCTTTCGACCTCGGCTATAGGAGATAAGATTTCCCCCGAGGAAAGCTCAACTGTAGGAGATAAGATCTCCCCCAAGAAAAAGCTCGACTGTAGGAGATAAGATCTCCCCCAAGGAGAGCTCGACCGTAGGAGATAAGATCTCCCCCAAGGAAAGCTCGGCTACAGGAGATAAGATCTCCCCCGAGGAGAGCTCGACCGTAGGAGATAAGATCTCCCTCGAGGAAAGCTCGGCCGTAGGAGATAAGATCTCTCCTGAGTGCCCATTTCGACCTCGACTGTAGGAGATAAGATCTCCCCCGAGGAAAGCTCGGTCGTAGGATATAAGATCTCCCTCGAGCGCCCACCTCGACCTCGGTTGCAGGAGATAAGATCTCCCCCGAGGAAAGCTCGACCGTAGGAGATAAGATCTCCCCTGAGCGCCTGCCTCGACCTTGGTTGCAGGAGATAAGATCTCCCCCGAGGAAAGCTCGACCGCAGTAGATAAGATCTCCCTCGAGCGCCCATTTTGACCTCGACTGTAGGAGATAAGATCTCCCCCGAGGAAAGCTCGGGCTGCAGGAGATAAGATCTCCCTCGAGGAGAGCTTGGTCGCAGGAGATAAGATCTCCCCCGAGAAAAGCTCAGCCGTAGGAGATAAGATCTCCTCCGAGCACCTACCTCGACCTCGATTGTAGGAGATAAGATCTCTCCCGAGGAAAGCTCGACCGCAGGAGATAAGATCTCCCCCGAGTGCTCGCCTCAACCTCGGCAGCAGAAGATAAGATCTCCCCCGAGGAAAGCTCGCTGCAGGAGATAAGATCTCCTCCGAGGAAAGCTCGGCCGTAGGAGATAAGATCTTCCTTGAGCGCCCACTTCGACCTTGGCTGCAGGAGATAAGATCTCCCCCGAGGAAAGCTCGACCGCAGGAGATAAGATCTCCCCCGAGCATGCACTTCAATCTCGACTGTAGGAGATAAGATCTCTCCCGAGGAAAGCTCAGCCGTAGGAGATAAGATCTCCCCCGAGCGCCCACTTCGACCTCGGCTGCAGGAGATAAGATCTCCCTCGAGGAAAGCTCGGCCGTAGGAGATAAGATCTCCCCCGAGCGTCTGCCTCGACCTCGGCTGCAGGAGATAAGATCTCCCTAAGGAAAGCTCGGCCGCAGGAGATAAGATCTCCTCCGAGCGCCCATCTTAACCTCGGCAGCAGGAGATAAGATCTCCCCCGAGGAAAGCTCGGAGCGCCCGCCTCAACCTCGGCTGCAGGAGATAAGATCTCCCCCAAGGCAACCTCGGCTAGAGATAAGATCTCTTTCGAGCGATCGAGTCAACCTCGGTTAGGAACAGGAGGAGAACCTCATCCTAACGCAAGCAACAACCTCGGCTAGAGATAAGATCTCTCTCGAGCGACCGTGGACAACCTCGGCTAGAGATAAGATCTCTTTTCGAGCGACCGTTGACAACCTTGGTTAGGAACAGGAGGAGAACCTCGTCCTAATGCGAGCGATCAACCTCGGCTAGAGATAAGATCTCTCCCGAGCGACCATGGACAACCCCGGCTAGAGATAAGATCTCTCCCGAGTGACCGTTGATAACCTTAGTTAGGAACAGAAGGAGAACCTCATCCTAACGTGAGCAAAGTCGAAGTTAGGAACAGGAGAAGAACCTCGTCCTAACGCGAGTGCCCGCATCAACCTCGACCAAAAGAGATAGGATCTCTCCCAAGCGACCGTGTCAACCTCGACTGGAGAGCTTCAACTCCGACCTCGACCAGAGATAAGATCGGAGACAATCTCGCCTTGAGATCAGATCTCTCCCAAGCGCCCGCATCGACCTCGACTGTAGGAAACAATATCGCCCCCGAGGAGCGCAACCTCCGGCTTTGATCGCAGCGGACGAAGCCCCCCTCAACCTCGGCTGGAGATGGGATCTTTCTCAGGCTTCAACTTTGATATCAACTTTAACTGGAGGTGAGATCCCCCCCAAGCGTCGACCTAGACTAGCACAGAGCTCAGAGGAAGACTTCGGCAGTCGTCTTTCCTACACTTTCTTCCTTCGATTTTCGAACTCGGGAGTGGGGGGGCTAGTGTTGGGGATAAATCCCGCTCCCACCGAAGTCTAGCCCGATACTCAGCCTAATGCAACCAGTAGCCGCAGAAGAGTTTCAGTAGACGGGCTTCAGCCGAACCCCTAGCATCTGAGCTCCTTCGAACTCGTTCAGCCGACCGAACTGCTTAGCGGCCGAGCTCCTTGGACTCCAAGTGGCCGGGCTTTAACGAAATCCTCCGACGCCCGAACTCCTCAGCGGTCGCCCCTCGACCGAACTCCCCAAGCGACCGTCCCTTCAACCGACCGAGCTCCTCCGAACTTCTCTACATCCGAACTCCTCCCGAGCTTTCCCTTCAGCTGGACTCTTCTAAGCTGAACACATCTGTGCAGGGCCAAACCAAGAAGCAAAAGCCCGATAAGAGTCAAGTAGAGTGCTTCTTTTGTAAGAAGCAGGGATACTAGAAGAGGAACTATCCTCAGTACATTGTCTTCTTGGATCCAAACAGGCTAAGAAAGAAGCAAGCTATTGCTAGACAAGATATTTATATGATAGCTCCTTCTAATTTTTCTATTTATGATATTACTGATTGGGTATTGGATACCAGTAGCCCTTACCATATTTGCAATTCGTTGCAGGAGTTGTAGGTCAGTAAGAAATTTGAACAAGATAAGAGATTTCTGAACATTGGAGATGAAAGACCAGTTCTAGTTCTAGCATTAAAAATTTTAAAATTTATTTTTGAGTCTCATACTATTACTCTTAGTGATTATCACTTTTGTCTTAGTTTATTTTTGAATATCATTTCTGTAGGCCTTTTGGCTAAAAATAATTATGAGATTTCAATAAAGAAAGTATTATATAATTTCATTTTGAATGGTATTACTATATTTTTTAAATATTTAAATAATAAAATATATATGATATCATAATCTATTAATATAGTCAACTTCACTAGCAAGTATCCTAGATTAGATAGTGTATCTGATATCTACTTATGACACTGTAGGCTAGATCACATTAACAAGAATAGGATAAATAGGTTGACTCAAGAGAGAATCCTTGAAGTCAGTGATTGTAAATCACTTTCAACCTGCGAGTCTTATCTTCTTGAAAAAATGATCAAGTCATCTTTTACTAGAAAAGATGAGAGCCACTGAGCTCTTAGATCTTGTACATACTGATATATGTGGGCCTATAAGCATAAATGCTAGAGATGGATATCTCTACTTCATCACTTTCACAGATGATCTATCTAGGTATGGATATGTCTATTTTATGAAACATAAGTCAGATTCATTTGAAATATTCAAATAATTTAAAAATAAAATAAAAAAATAAACTAAAAGGAGTATTAAAATTTTTTGATTTGATCGAGGAGGTGAATATCTTTCTGGTGAGTTTCTCACATATCTAGGAGAGAATAGGATTCTCTCTTAATGAACTTCTCCAAGAACATCATAGCATAATGGTGTGTTTGAAAGAAGAAATTGGATCTTATTAGACATGGTCCAATCCATGATGGGTTTTGCCAGCTTGCCGATATCTTTCTAGAGATATGCTTTCGAATCGGCTTGCTATCTTTTAAATAGAGTTCCAAGTAAGTCTGTAATTAAAAACTCCATATGAGATATGAACAGGGAATAAGCCAGCACTTTCACACCTTAGGGTCTGGGGGTGCTCAGCTTATGTAAAATGGTTAATCATAGATAAACTTAGACCTAGGTCTGACAAGTGCATATTCATAGGATACCTAAAAGAAATCAAAGGATATATTTTCTACCATGCTGATGAATAAAAGATGTTCATTAGCTTTAAGATAATTTTTTTAGAAGAAAAATTTTTTGATGAAGGAACTATTGCCTCTAAGGTTGAACTTAATAAAGTTTAACAGATAGAAAGATCGACACCGGTAGCTGAACCAGAATCAAATTTGATTAGATCAAATTTGGAGCCTAGTGTATCTACACTGTTAAAGCGATCTAGTAGAGTACCGCATCAGTCAGATAGATACTATAGTTTCTTATTTCATGATGGTGATCCTATCGAACTTGAGGAAAATAATGAGGATCTGATCACCTATATGGATGAAATGCAGAGATCTGATTCTAAAAAATGGCTTGAGGCCTTGAAATTTAAAATGGAGTCTAAGAAGGTCAATGATGTCTGGACATTAGTTTGTTGAAAAATATGCAGAATTTCAAACATATATTTTAAAACTTTTTCGAATTTACAAGTAGCGAAAGACATAGATTAAATAATTTAATCTAATTATGCATGTGATCTAATTACTAAATCCTACATCTAGGATCTATAAAATTTCATGATGTAAACATAAATCTGAAAATAAATCAAGCATGGTCGGTATTAATCAAATTAATACCTAGATCTAGAATAGTTCTAGAAAAAATTCTAGATTATATCTAGGTTAAGAAGAGATCGAATCTTTTATCTTTACGTGGATCGAGAATGCTATAGTTGAGTCCCATTATTGTTCTTGTTACTTCAAGTAGCACACACATCTGGCCTCTATAGGTAATCCATAGAAGGCTGCAACATAGATCAGAGGTTCGTCGAATGAAGATCCACTCAAAGTGCTAGCTTCTCATGGATCTCTTCTGATGGTTAATCTAAAAGATATTCTTTAGATCTGTTGGACCCTCCAAGAGATGAGGAATACAAGAAGGATTGTTGATCCCTTAAGTAATTTTGATGATGATCAAATATTAAAGCAAATGATTACTAATAAATTTTATTTTAAGTGTTCAAATATTAGAAAAAAGAGAGCTCTTTGACCAAAATAAGGATGACACAAAGTGCAATTCAAATCAAAATCAAATCTCCTTATTTGGTAGCAAGAATTCTCTCGAAAATAGTCTTGGAGCATTTTCGAGACATCTCTTAAAATTTTCAAGACGTCTTGTGGAGTCTGGCATGCTCAAGAAAGGTTCTAGCATAGTTTTGAGAGGTTTCGAGTTGAACTTAAGATGTCTTCATCTCAGGAGATAGAAATATAGTTTCTGTGCTCTGAGAACGAGATGTCTCATAGAATTCTCAAGAGGTCTCATGGTTCCGATGAGATGTCTCCTTCAAAATCAAGAGCTCTCGATCTCAAGCAATAAATTTTTTTTAGAAAGAAGATTTTCGAGTGACTAAGAATGAGACATCTCCTAATCAAATCGAGAGGTCTTGAAATCGACCGAGACGTCTTGAGATAAATCAAGAAGTCTCGAGACACAGCAACATCTTTTCAACAAACTATTCTAGACTTAATTTTCTTATCTATAATGGCTAGTTTCTGCTCTCCAACTATCGAATTCAACTTTTTCTAGACTCCAATCATATCAAAATTAGAGAAAATATTCCAAATATAAAAAGGAGAAGTACTTTTTGAATTAATCAAGAAAATGAGAGAAAAAAAATGAACGCCCTATTTTCAACGAGCAACCTCTTTCATCCTAAGTTCTCCCAAGCATTGAAGAGCTCTCAAGTGTAATAACTTTTAGCATTCAAGGAGGCATTCAATGAACTGCAATGACAACTTCTCAGCTCATTTAAAGGAACTATCTTAGTTGCACAAATTTTATTTTTCTTTCCACATACTAGTTTCAGCAGGGGTTGAAACTTGAGATTTGGGGTTTTACTTTTCTTTTCTTAGTTTGTGTTGCCTCATCTAATATTTATAAGGGTTGTGGTTGGTGAACCTAGAAAATAACCAACTAAATTTTGGGATAGTGAGTCCGAAAAAACTATTCGACTGTAATCTTAAGGGATTATAGTGAAATTCCTAAAGAGTCTTGCTTGGAGAGTGGACGTAGGAACTACTATAAAAATCTCTTGTTTGTATGTGTGCTCTTGTCTCTTGCCTTTCATAACTCTCATATCTCACTCACATAGCATTCAAATAGTTTTTATTGCACATACTTGCTTTAATTTTTAAAGATCTAATTCACCCCTCCTCTTGGGTTGTCTAGCTAGACAACAATTGGTGTCAGAGCTTTGGTTCTCTACTAATTATTGATTTTTTCAACTAGAGATAAAGATTATATTAATCCAACTAGGAGGTTCTCTTGCCGAGAGGCAATCCACCAATAGGCCACCTTTTTTCAATGGTTCCAACTATATCCATTGAAAAACTCGCATGTGTATTTTTATACAAGCCCTCGACTATGACATATGGAGTATCATTATCAATGGACCGCATACACCAACAGTCATTGTCAATGGCACATCCTCTCCTAAGCCAGAGAAGGATTGGGATGAAATGGATAAGAAATATGTCCAATTAAATGCCAAGGCAGTGAATGTTCTCTATTGCACACTTGATGCAAATGAGTTTAACCAAATTTTTACTTACAATTCTACAAAGAAAATTTAGGATAGACTTGAGGTCACACATAAAGTGACAAACCAAGTCAAAAAATAAAGATAAACATGCTAGTTGATTAATATAAATTATTTACAATGGATTCAACTGAATCTATCACTATCATGTATACAAAATTTACTAATATTATAAATGGTTTGAAAAGTTTAGAAAAAATTTATTCTAACAATGAATTGATGAGAAAAATTCTCAGATCTTTGCCTAGGTCATGGGAAGCTAAGGTAACAACCATCCAAAAGACAAAGAATCTGAACACACTACCACTTGAGGAGCTCATTGGATCCTTGATGACACATGAGCTTGCAATGGATCAGCACAATGAAGAGGACAATAAGAAGAAGAAAACTATTGCCCTGAAATTCATGACGACTAAAGAAGAAGATCATCTATCCACCTGTGATGAGAATGATGAAGATATGGCCCTAGTGATCAAAAAGTTTAAGAAATTTATAGAAAGAAGAAGGCAAGGATTCAAGAAAAGGAGCTTCATTAGACGAGAAGCTAGCAGGGAGAAAGAAAAAAAAAAGAAGGATCAGCCCACTTGCTATGTATGCAAGAAGCCTAGACATTTTAGGGCTGAGTGTCCTTAGTTGAAGAAGGTGCCTAAAAGAATCAAGAAAAAGGCAACGATTCTGACTTGGAGCAACAGCAACGAGTCAAGCTTGGAGGAAGAAAACCAAAACGAAGCAAACTTATACTTCATGGCACAAGTTTATGAGGTAACCTTTATACTTGATTTAGAATTTACTTTTGATGAGCTTTAAGATGCTTTTTATGATTTAGTGAAAGAATTTAAAAGGATTAATACAAAAAATAAACATCTTAAAGAAGTGAATCAAACACTTGTAAAAGAAAAGGAAGAAGCTATTTGTGAACACAAGTTAAAAGAGGAAAACAAAATCCTAAAGGATGAATTAGATAAGTTAAAATCATTAGTTGATAAATTTACTTGTAGTTTTGAAAAATTATAAATAATCTTAAATAATTAATGAGGAGTTTATGATAAAGCTGGACTTGGATATAAACCTAAAGACAAGATAAAGTTTCTAAAGAATTTTTTCACTGCATCCACATCTATTAGTACCTCACACATCACATGCTTTAGTTGTAGAAAAGTAGGACACAAGGCATTTGAGTGCAATACAAGAAAATTTAATAAAAAATAAATTAAAAAAATTTGGATTCCAAAAGAAACCATGACCACTAACCTAAAAGGACCCAAAAAGACTTGGGTACCTAAAACTATCACTTGATTGTTTGTACAGGAATGCCTTGCAGCCCAAGGATCTAAATGCTAATGGTATTTGGATAGTAGCTGTTCCAAATATATGTCCGATGATAAGGAGTAATTCTTCATCCTAAAAAGAAAGGAAGGGGGAGTAGTCACTTTTGGCGACAACGGCAAAGGCAAAATAATTAGCTTTGGTAAAATTTAGATTACTCCATCTATCTTCATAGATAATGTTTTATTAGTTGATAACTTGAAACATAACTTGCTTAGTATTAGTCAGCTATCTGATAAAGGTTTCAAAGTTTCATTTGAATCATCCTTGTGCAAAGTATCTAGTTCCTTAGATGATAGTCTAAAATTTATTGGATTTAGGCGTGGCAACATCTACATGGTAAATCTTGATGAAATTGTCATGAAGAGTAGTCAATGTTGAGTTGCAATGAATGCTAATATCAAAAAAACTAGTTGACTTTGACACTATAGATTAGGTCATGCAAGCATCCATACTATATCTAAATTACTTAACAAAGATTTACTTAAGAGGTTGCCAAAACTGAATTTCAAGTTCGATCTTGTTTGTGATGCTTGCCAGTTTGGAAAACAAACTAGGAAGAGTTTTAAATCTAAAAATATGATTTCAATTTTTAGGCCTCTTGAATTGATACATATGGATTTATTTGGATCTACCAGGACTACAAGCCTAGGAGGAAAGAAGTATAGCCTTGTTATTATTGATGATTATTCTCGTTTTATATGGGTTTTGTTTTCGGCATGTAAAGATGAAGCTTTTTTAATATTTTCAAAGTTTTATAAAAAGATAATAAATAAAAAGAATCCAACTATAATTTGTATTTGTAGTGATCATGGCATAAAATTTGAAAATAAATTTTTTGAAAAATTTTGTAATGAACATGACATAGAGCATAATTTTTCTGCACCTAGAAATCCTCAACAAAATGGAGTAGTTGAAAGAAAGAATAAAACCTTAGTTGATATGGCCCATATCATGTTGTGTAAAGAAAATCTACCTAAATGCTTTTGGGTTGAAGCTATTAAAATAGCATGTTACATCCTAAATAGAGTTTCTATTCATCTAATTTTAAAGAAAACTCTCTCTGATCTTTGAAAAAAAAAGATCTAATATTAATTATTTTCATATCTTTAGCTGCAAATGCTTCATTCATAGTAATAGTAAAGAGAACCTAGGTAAATTTGATGCTAAGGTAGATGAGAGTATCTTTCTTGGATACTCCACATCTAGTAAAGCATATAGAGCCTTCAACAAACATTCTTTGATTGTTAAAGAATCCATCCATGTTATTTTTGATGAAGCTAATAATCAATCTTTGAGAAAGAAAGATATTTTTGATGATGATGCAAGAATTCTTGAAGATGAAATGAAGGAGCTAAATTTAAAGAACAACACCATTCATGACAAAGGTAAATCTACAACAATCAATGAACAAGAGAAGAATGTTAAAATTGAAACAACTAAAGAACATGAAGATCTACCCAAGGAGTGGAGGTATGCACACAATCATCCAAGAGAACTAATTTTAGGTGATCCTTTACAAGGGATAAGAACTAGATCTTCATTTCAAGATACATTTGATTATCTTGCTTTTATTTCATAAATAGAATCTAAAAATATAGAAGCTGAAAAAGACTCAATTGGATGTTAGCCATGCAAGAATAACTAAACTAATTTGAAAGAAACAATATATGGACTCTTGTAAATAGACCCCATGATCATCCTATAATCGGCACAAAATGAGTATTTAGGAATAAATTAGAGAAATATAATAAGAAATAAAGCTAGACTAGTTGCTAAGGGATATAATCAAGAAGAAGGGATTGACTTTGATGAAACATATACTCCTATAGCAAGATTAGAGGCTATAATATTATTACTTGCTTTTGCTTGCTACATGAATTTTAAATTATTTCAAATGAATGTAAAAAGTGCTTTCTTGAATGGTTATATCGCTGAATAAGTATTTATAGAACAACTACCTAGTTTTGAAAATCACTCATTTTTTAACCATGTCTACAAATTGAATAAAGCACTATATGGACTTAAACAAGCACCTAGAGCCTAGTATGAGAGATTAAGTAAGTTTCTCTTACAAAATGGATTTATTAAAGAAAGTGCGGACACTACACAATTTTTGAAAAAAGAAAAATAATGACCTAGTTATAGTTCAAATTTATGTGGATGATATCATATTCGGAGCTACTAATGAAATTCTTTATCAAAAGTTTACAAAGTTAGTGCAGGATGAATTTGAAATGAGCATGATGGGGGAGCTGAACTTCTTCCTTGGGCTCAAATCAAACAATCAAAATAAGTTACTTTCATTAGCCAAATAAAGTACATCAAAAAAATATTGAAAAAGTTTGGCATGAAAAATGGAAAGAAGATCAGCGCACCAATGAGCCCCTTATGCAAACTCGACAAAGATGAAAATGGTAACAATGTGAATGAAAAGTGCTATAGAGGTATGATAGGATCTCTACTCTATTTAACTACAAGTAGGTCTGATATACTATTTAGTGTTTGTATGTGTACTAGATTTCAATCTAATCCTAAAGAATCTCATTTACTAGCTATTAAAAAAAAATTTAGATATTTAATCTACACACATAACTTAAGACTATGGTATTCAAAACAATCCTCCATTGAATTGATAGGATACACTGATGCTGATTATGAAGGATATAAAATAGATAGAAAAAATACTAATGGCATCTACCAATTTTTAGGGTTGAACTTGATTTCATGATATAGCAAGAAGCAAAATTTTGTAGCATTATCAATGACCGAGGCCGGATACGTTGCTGTAGAGAGTTGCTATGCTCAAATACTATAGATCAAGCAACAGCTCGAAGATTTTAGAATTAAACAAAATAATATATCAATTAGGTATGATAACACTAGTGCCATAAATTTGACTAAAAATTTTATTCAACATTCAAGAACTAAGCATATTGAAATTAGACATCGCTTCATAAGAGATCATGATCAAAATAATAACATTATGCTTGAATTTGTTTCAACTAAAAATCAGCTTGCTGATATTTTCATAAAACCTCTAAATGAAGACATATTTTCTAAAATCCAAGGTGAACTTGGGATATGTGATCCTTTCTAAATGTGTTTTATCTTGAATTTATTGAATCACATTTTGTCCTCTTCTATCATCTTAAACACCCTCAATTCTATCATAAAGAATCAAGAAAAGTCTGCTTGAAATTCTTTTGTTATTCTGATTCTCCTCCTGTCTCCAAGACATCTTAGTTTATATACGAGACCTCTTGGCTGTGATCGGAGACCTCTCTCTTCAAACGTAAGAGCTCTCGATTTTTCAAGACATCTTGCTTTAAAGATGAGACCTCTCAAATTTCATGGGGCCCTTTTTTAAGCGAAGTTTCATGACGCGCTCTTTCTCATTTATTCTTTTCACTTTCCAAGACCTCTTGCCCCAAACTCTCTCAAACTCCCATTAACTCCTCCAAACCTCTCAAATCACTATTTTATTGCCCATTTCATCCAAATTCGAGACTCTAATGGCTCCAAAGAGGAAAACTACCATTGCCCAGAGATCGTCCTCACTCCATCAATCGAAGTTAGGATAAAACGACAACGGGACATCTCCCAAGCCTCTCCATCCGCTCCTTCATGAGCTTGACTGTTTGTTGCCATGAGAATTGTTCTTATTGGATAGAAGGTTGATTTTGAGCATTTAGACAAAGAAAACTTCCGTATTGGATCGTGGCTGAGGCAACAAGATCAGGAGAAGCTTTGCTGTCTCGAGGTAAACGTCTATCCGAACCTCATTAGAGAATTTTTTAAGAATATAAACTTTAAGGGAGAGGTGTAGAATCTATGGTGAAAAGAGTTCATATTGTTTTGGATGAGAAAAAATTAGGGCATCTTCTGGAAGTACCTAGATTAGGGGCATGTTATTTGAATCTGTTTGATAAAAGTGAAGCTTTAAAGTGTGTTTTGGAAAGGGTAGATGTGAGTGAGAATCAATAATTAGTGTCGAATCATTTATCTATAGAAATGAGACTATTACAATGCATTATTAGTTATATAATGTTTTCAAAAGTCAAAAGGCATGACTGGGTAGGCAAAAAGGAACTGGCAGCTATGTATTTCTTGGTAACGGGGAGACCTATGAACTTTCTCTCCCTGATGCTTCAATAGTTGAAAGACACTGCAAATAAAAGCAAAGCTTGTCTATCCTATGGAATGATCTTTATCCTGATCTTCAAGGAATTTCATGTTAACTTAGAGGGTGAAGATTTCAAGAAATTGGCACTCACTGGTTACATAAATGGACTCTTCAGAGGATGATGTTTGTGAAGAAAAATGATACATGGGTAAGATCAGAGGAAGAAATTGTGATAAGAAATGAGCATGAAGAGCACAAGCCCCCACCTCCTCCATCCTCTCTCTCTGTAGTTGGACCATCCTTCATGACACCAAGATCTCTACACACACCGCAAGTGCCTCCAAGTCAATTTTCTGCCCCACCCTCTGATTTTGATCAAGACAGTTTAGTTGAAAGGGTTGTAGAGCAGGTTGTTGAAAAGATGTCTAAAAAGTTCAATGATATTCTCTCCAGACTGAGGCATCAACTATTGGTTAGCATTGAAGAACAAAATATGTCTTTTGAGGGATAGACTGAAATGCTTAACCAATAAGTCAGCAGTTTATCACAAAGACTTAAAATCCTAAAGAAAGAACAACATGCAGATCATTGGCTCATATAGAGCTTTTGCTAAATGAGACTGCCAGGATTGCAAGAAGATTGGAGGAGAACATTATCATCCAATACACCATTACTGAAGTCATCATTACATCCTTGCGGTAGATTATGGATCGCATTAGCAGCCTTGGATCTCAGACTCCATCCACCTCTCGACTCTCACCCTCTCCTCAACCAGCACCTTACCTTTCATCCTCTAGACCTCGATCTTCATTTGAACCTATTATAGAATTCCTCTCTGATGAGGAATTGGTCTAGTCTTTTCTACTTGTCTCTATATGTTGTTTGGTTTACCTTTGGGTTATATTGGTATAGATTTTCTTTTTGTAAATCAATATACAATTTCATCATCGTAATCTCACTTCTCTAAAATGGAATCAAATTTTCTTAGCAATATTCTTGTCTTCTTGCCATAATTGTTTTATTTTCTTATATTTGTGTGTTTTTGATGCTAACAAAAAGGAAGAGAAAAATGTGTGAAAAAGGAATAATCAAAAGCACACTTAATCTGTATACTAAATTTATTATTGATCCTTTATAAATCAAAAGAGCACATTTTAAGGGAGAGCAAATCAAAAGAGCATACCTTAAGGGGGAGGATTAATAATACATTGTGTATATCATTGAAAATTTGAGCACTCTTAAAATCGAGCACATCATATTCTTTCACTCAATTATACATGATACATATATCACTTATATTCTTTTTATGAAATGCTTGATGTTTTGTCATGATCAAAAAGGAGAAGATTGTTAACCCCCTAAGTGATTTTGATGATGACCAAATATTAAAGCAAATGATTGCTAATAAATTTTATTTTAAGTGCTCAAATGTCAGAAGAAAGAGATCTATGACCAAAGCAAGGATAACACAAAGTGCAATTCAAATCAAGATCAAATCCCCTTGTTTGGTAGCAAGAATTTCCTCGAAAATTGCCTTGGAGCATTTTCAAGACATCTCCTAAAATTTTTGAGAGATCTCGTGGAGTCTGGCATGCTCAAGCAAGATTTTGGCATAGTTTTGAGAGGTCTTGAGTTAAACTCGAGATGTCTCCATCTCAGAAGATAGAAACATAATTTCTATGCTCTGAGAGTGAGATGTCTCATAGAATTCTTGGGAGGTCTCACGGTCCTGATGAGACATCTCCATCAAAATCAAGAGCTTTTGATCTCAAGTGATAGGTTTTTTCTAGAAAATAGATTTTTGAACGATTGAGAATAAGACGTCTCCTGGTCAAATCAAGAAGTCTCGAAATTGGGCTTGACGTCTTAAGATAAATCGAGAAGTCTTGAGAAACGACGATAGCTTTTCAATGGATTGTTCTAGACTTATTTTTCTCATCTCTAACGGCTAGTTTTTCCTCTCCAACAATCGGATTCAACTTTTTCTAAACTTAAGTCATATCAAAGTTAGAGAAAATATTTCAAATATAAAAGAAAAAAAAAGTATGTTTTGAATTAATCAAGAAAATGAGAGAAAAGAAACGAACACCCTGTTTTCAATGAGCCACCTCTTTCATCCTAAGTTCTTTCAAGCATTGAAGAGCCCTCAAGTGCAATAACTCCAAGCATTCAAAGAGGCATTCAACAAACTATAATGATAACTTCTCAGCTCATTTATAGGAGCTATTTTAGTTGTACAAATTTTTTTTCCCTTTCCATGTACTAGTTTTAGTAGGGGCTAAAACTCAAAATTTAGGGTTTTACTTTTCTTTTCTTGGTTTGTGTTGCCTCATCTGATATTTGTAAGAATTATGGTTGGTGAACCTAGAGAAAAACTAATCGAGTTTTGGGATAGTGAGCCTAAAAAAATTATTTAGCTATAATCTTGAGGGATTATAGTTAAATTCTCAAGAGTCTTGCTTGGAGAGTGGACGTAGGTGCTGGAAGTGCACCGAACCACTATAAAAATCTCTTGTTTGTGTTTATGCTCTTGTCACTTGCTTTTCATAGCTCTCACATCTCACTCACATAGCATTTAAATAGTTTTTATTGTATATACTTGCTTTAATTTTTAAAGACCCAATTCACCCCTTCTAGAAATTCTCTAGAAATTCTCTAGGGGGTGCATGCCTCTAGAAATTCTCTAGGGGGCGCACGCCCCCTCTCCCTTCTTTCTTACAACCGGGTCAACCTTTGACCCTTGCCTGCGACAAAAAATGGCAGGTGGCAAAAATTGATAGATGTTGTCTTAAATTTATTAGATAAATTAAGATAACTCTTTTTTGACCCGCACAAGCTCTAGTCAGGGTTTTGGGTGAGTCAAACTCATCCAAGATAAAGCAAAAGGACTATAGAAGGAGAATGTTAGGCTCAATCATGTGCTAGCATGATTTTCTTGAACCTAATCAAATTTTATCCAAATCAATCGAACTAGCTTAGCCCAATTGATCACATCCAGACTCAAACTCTTATTTGTATGATCCAATTAGGTTTAGTTCCATATGGTAATAAGATATGTCGCGATCTCTATGATTGACATCATCGAAACATCTTTCAATGGATCAAAACTTTTTTGATTCACATAATTAGAAGATCAATCATCAAGATCATTTTAATTGCTTTCAAAATTCATTAGTGATACCTAGCAGTATATGGTGACAATCCATTAGAACTAAAAGTGAACCTCTCAGTGCAGTTACCTGTGTGATTGGATTCTTTTATCTTGAGCTCCGATGGGATTGAGGTTAAAGTAAACTCGTCAAACCCAACATCTATCATATGAGTTAATCATTTGATTCAAGTTCGATGTAAAATCCTAATAGAAATTCTTTCTATCAACTTCACACTACCATGGCCATGGGCTTATGGACTCATTCTCATGATCATCATAGGGCTACTCCTCATCTATCGAGGTAGATAGATCCCCTATTGGTGCAATCTAATTCCTACAATGAACATGCTATAGCCAACATATACCTTAGGATTTTGAATGGCTAGAAAATCAAGTTATAGTGTAGTCAAACTATAACACCCTCAAAGTGAACTATCGATGCATCTTAGATCAAAGAACCAAACACACCACTATAGCATCGAGCCAGTCATTGATGAGAAGGTAGACTTCCTTATGACTACTCAAGATGGTCATGCTCAGTAACCTCTTTCTTTAATGAGTATCTATACTCTCACTCTGGTATCTCCACATCGTAGACTAAAGACTCATCTATCCAAAGAAGGCAATCATACACCAACCTTCTGGATCGATCACCATCCTTATGATGATCCTATGGTCAGGAGCAGTTTATGAGTTAACTAAGAAAATTCATGTCTTAAATTTTTAATTTTTGAAAATATGAATTATCATTATCATTAACTCAAAGGATGTATCATAGACACTTTAAATACACACTATGATAAAAAATAATTTTTTTATTAATTTAAAATTAAAATTATAAAATTGCGTCTGTTACAAGTGTCAGTCAATCTAACTTTTAGGACACACATCTAACAAACTCCTACTTGACCTAAAGCCAATTGGCTACAAATCTAAGTTCTATTTTCTCTAAGTGGGCTTCTATCTTTTGCTGGCTCAATGGCTTTGTTAGTGGGTCAGCTGCATTGTTTGCTTTGTTGACTCTCTTAACCTCAACATATCCCTTCTCGAGGTAATCGTGGATGAGATGGAATCGTCGCTTGATGTACTTGGATTTTTAGTGAGACCTGGGCTTCTTAGCTTGGGCTATGGTGCCATGGTTATTACAGTACAGAGAGATGGCATTTGATTGCATCACTCTAAGCTCTATAGTGAACTTCTTATACTAGAATGCCTCCTTCACAGCTTCCGACATAGTGATATATTATGCTTCCATAGTAGAGATTGCTATCACTATTTACTTGAAACTCTTCCAGCTAACAGCATCACCATTGCATACAAATAGACTATTAGATGTCAACTTTTGATCATCTATATCAGACATAAAATCTGAATCTGTATACCCCTGGACCTGGAGTTCTCTATTATCAAAGACTAGAAATATATCCTTAGTCCTTCTTAAGTACTTAAGGATACACTTTACCAAAGTCCAGTTCTCTTCATCTACATTCGATTGATACCTGCTCGTGACACTCATAGCATGGGCAATATCAAATCATGTGCATAGCACAGCATGCATGAGGCTTCCTATTGTCGAAGCATAAGAGATCTTATTCATGCGTTCAATCTCCTCAGGTGTGCTAGAGCACATCTTTTTAGAGATATGAATGCCATGTCTAAAAGGTACTAGACCCCTTTTGAAGTTTTTCATGCTAAACCTCTTTAGCACCTCCTCTATATACATCTTTTGTAAAAATCCTAGCATCCTATTCGGTTTATCTCTATAGACCTTAATTTTCAATATAAAAGATGCTTCTCCTAGATCTTTCATAGAGAACTTCTTTGATAACCATATTTTGACCATGGTCAATATGAAAATATCATTCTCAATTAAGAGAATGTCATCCACATATAGTACGAGAAAGATAATAGCACTCCCACTGATCTTTCTGAATATACATGGCTCCATCTCATTTTTGATAAAATTAAATAATTTGATCACATCATTAAAATGAGTATTCCAGCTTCGAGATGTTTGCTTGAGTCTATATATGGACCTTTACAACTTACAGATCTTGTGATCACTATCACTGGATATGAAACTAAGCGGCTATTCCATATAGATATCTTTCTCAAAATATTCATTTAATAACATCATTTTCACATCCATCTGTCATATTTCATAATCGAAATAGGCTACAACAGTAAGCAACGTGCGGATGGATTTAAGCATGGCTACTAGCAAAAAGATATCCTGATAGTCAATGTCTTCATGCTGACTATATCCTTTTACTACGAGCCTAGCTCTGAATGTCTCTATATTTTCATCAACACCTATCTTTCTCTTGTAGATCTATTTACACCCAATAGGTACAATACCTTCAAATGGATCTACCAAGATCCAGACTTGGTTTGAGTGTATCGAGTCAATCTCTGACCTCATTGTTTCTAACCATTTCTTGAAGTCGATATCTGATATCACCTCATCATAGATCTTGGGATCATCACCATGAACCTCATTTTTCATGAGAAATATTTTCTCTGCATCCTCTAAAATTGTACCTAAGTATCTCTCAAGAGGACGAAAAATCTTAGTTGATTTATGAGGTGGTGGAGGTAGTGTTTGGACTGGCTGTAACTGATTTGGTTCCATAGGTTCCTTAGCTTGTTACTCTTTGTAGACCTTCTCCTTAAGCCTAATCTATCTTCCAATGCCACCATCTTGAATAAACTATTTTTCAAGAAAGATAGCATGTCGACTCACAATCACATTGTAGTCTTCTGAAAGGTAGAAATAATATCCTAATGACTTTTTAGGATATCCTATGAACCAAGCTCTAAAGAACCTAGACTCTAATTTATCCTGCTATTGTTTCTTAACATGGACCGGACAATCTCAAATTTTGAGATGACTCAGACTTGATTTTTTATCATTCCATATCTCATACGGTGTGGTAGGAATGATTTTAGAGAAAATCCTATTTAATAAATAAATTACAATCATTAGACTATATCCCCCAAAAAAATTAGGAAGGTTCGTGAAGCTCATCATGAATCAAACCATATCTAATAAGGTCCGATTTCTCCATTTTGAAATCCCATTGAGTTGAGGCATTCTAGGTGGAGTCCATTATGAGACTGTCATTTTTCTTAAGATACTCTAGAAATTTCTAACTAAGGTGTTTACCTCCTCGATCTAATCTAAGAATCTTAATGAATTTTTTAGTTTGCTTTTCTACTTCATGTCTAAATTTTTTGAACTTTTCAAAGGCTTCAGACTTATATCACATCAAATACATATACCCATACCGAGATAAATTATTGATAAAGATAATAAAGTAGACATAATTGCCTTTAGTCGGCACATCAAATGGGTCGCATACATCTGTATGCACCAGGACAAGTAGGTCTGTGGCCCTTTTTTCATGTCCTACAAAGGGAAGCTTGGTCATTTTGCCATGAAGATATGATTCAAAAATCAGATATGACTCGAAAGTCAACAAACTCAATAGCCTGAATTTTTTTAATTTGTTAACCTTGTCTTTTGCTATATGATCTAGTTCAAGGTGCCATAGATATATATCGTTTAGACTATCCTTAGATCGCTTTAATCCTATGGTATTCATATTTTGCTCAATATTGAAAATAGAAACATCAATATGTAACTGGTAGAGACCATTAATCAGAAAATTACTTACAATTTTACTTCTTTCAAAAAATATATTATAATGGTCCTTAAAAAAACTAATTACATAGCCTTTCTATGCTAAATAAGAAATAGAAATCAAATTCCTGCTTGCTGCAGGCACAAAATAACAGCCCCTAAGTACTAGATCTAATCCTGATGGTAGTCAAAGAGGGTAGATTTTCATGGCCACAGCAGCAACTCTTGCTCTATTTTCGATGCACAGGATCATCTTACCATTCCTCCGCCTCCTGCTCTCCTCAAGATCCTACATGGAAGTGCACAAGTGAGCACTAGAACCATAGTCGAGCATCCAACTGGATGCAGAAAAAATCGTAAGGTTAGATTCTATTATGAGCATACCTCCAAAAGGACCTGCCTTATTTTTATTCTTCAGGCTACCAGGTATGAAGGGCAGTTCCACTATCAATGGCCATCTATATTGCAATAGAACACTTTTCTTTATCAATGATCTTCTTCTTCTGCTCTTCCTTCTTCTTCTTTCCTCCATCTATCTTCTGCTTCTTCATAGACTTTTTCTTCTTTCCAAAAGATTTTTTTTTGAAGAAAGTCCTCTCCACAGTAAGCACTGAGCCCTTTGAACCTTTTAATGAAAGCTTAGTAGTAACCAATATATTCATTAATTTAGCTAAGGTATATTGTAGCTTATGCATATGGAAGTTCATGATAAACTATCCATATGCATCAGTCAAGGACTACAAGATCACATCAATTTGCAAGTCCCTATCTAGCTTGACATCTAGCTTCTCAAGCTTTTCTAAGTTCTTGATCATCATCAGATAATGATTTTGGACCGACTACTCATCACGCATTTGAGCCTTTAAATGTCTTCTAGTGACTTGATACTTGGTTGTACGACTCTCTTCACCAAATAACTCTTGTAGATGAGCCAACATTTGACAAGCAATCTTGATGTCCTCAAATTGATGCTAAAGCTCATCGGACATCGAGCCCAACATGTAGTACCTAGCTTTATTATTTTCATCCATCCATTTTTTAGAGATGCTCTTTGATCAGCAGATGGACATGGTAGTAAGGTCGGAGGGTCTTGATCCAATACATGAATCAGCCTTTTGGAATCTAAAATAATTTTGTAGTTCCAGAACCAATCCTTATAATTGATCCAGTCAGTCTGTCGGTGTTCAGGATATGGGCTAGTAGGTTGGATGCAGATATTTTCCTATAAAGAGTCAAAGTTTCTAGTTAGATTTTATAATTAGACTTGATCAATTTATTTAAAAATTTTATTTTTTAAACAAACTAGGCTTTCACTATTTTTTTGGATCCCTACACTTTCTTAGCAGAGATGCAAAAATCTTTACGATCATTAATTTCTTGTGGGTGGTGCAGTCCTACCGACTGGCTCACCATCTCATCTAACAATTATTGATGATGGGTTAGTTAATGAGTGGACAACTCTTATCTAATAATTTTCTAATCATGGTGTACCCAAAATAGGTCTCTAATTGATGAAGCTCACCATGCCTGAAATATTACTCCACTTCTTAGTTAAGTTAGACCCACCATTTGCATAAATTAGATTTTTGATTAGGTCCCTCACTATATTCAAAATATTGAGTCTAACTTATCCTCTAACCCGTAGCATCCAATGCCTAATAGACATGGTTGCATCTTTCTGGTGCAATTGAACCACTATAATCAGTCGAGAACAATCAATCTTGGAAAGGACTCGCACATCTACAATGGTGAAAGATCTTTGACTTAATATTTTTTAGAAAGATTTCGTTTAGGTCTCTTTAAACTTGATTTGACTTAGTCATAACAATTATGACTAATCTAGTGGCATGGGTTAGGTCAAATCGTTAGCCACCTCAAATTAGAACTAGGTTGACCTAAATGGCTAGATAAGTGAGACTGGTGGAAGGGATATGCCATTAATTCGAAAAGAATGCATTCAGATCGAGTAGCTTTCAATTAAAAATTAGTCAATCATATCTGTCAAACTTACTATAGACACTAAATTGTTGAACTAGAACTAATCGGATTAGCCTGCAATGCAGGCTCGAACTACGGAGCCAAATTAGGTCTTAACTTGGTTAACCACATATGGCTATGAGTCAACCTTGATCCTGACTTAATCCTATTGGGCTGGTCAATTCTAAATACTCTTGATCCCACCTAACCAACTCTTGATTCAGTTTGATCAACCGCTAGACCTAACTGAGCTACCCAAGCTCGAACCCAAATTTATTTAGGTGTCTTAGATCTAAAAATTCATAATTTTTAGACCTAATTGATTTCATAAACTTAATTCTTAATTAAGTTTGGATTTATAAATAAAATATGTATCAAAATCCTAGAGTTTTAGGATCTAGAATTTTATAGATAAGTAATTTTTTATTTTTGATTAAGGATAAATACGCGGCATCCCTACATGCCATAAGAGCATCCCATCGAATGGGACGAGAAGGCTTTTAAATCCTACTTTGCTCTTATGATCGAACGACCAAGGAGAATGTCTTAATCATAAATTTAATTTCTACTACAAAATTAGTTAGATTTAAATCATATATCGCATATATAATTAATGATCTAACCTATACATGCTTTGCAAACATCTCATGTACCAAAATTTAATCTATATATGCATATTTTTGGATATGATATATCTGATATAACATCTAAAATATAAAATTTTAATTGATCACATCATATAAAATTCTATTCTAGACTACAGATAGAATAATTCCATTAAGCTAGTCTAGACATGCATAAGACATATCTCATATATTAAATAAAATTTTAATCTATTATTTTCAGATCTAATTATAACTCTTATAATATCTAAAAACATTAATTTAACAATAATTCCAATGATCACATCAAAATATAATTATTCTAAACTATATATAGAACTATTCTATAACCTAGTCTAGTCATGCATCTCATACATCAATATATATCAACATATATAATTAATTGCTAATTAATCTTTTAATTTTAGATCTGATCACATCTGATGTGATATTTAGAATCAATAATATCAAATCAAAATAAAAATAAAAATTAGATAAAAATCTGATCTAAAGAACTGCAAATGTAGCTCTGATACCAATTAAAGAAAAGTCAGTATTTTCGTCGTAGGATCGTCCAGATCTGAAGCAAATTTTTCTCAAAAAACTATTTGATCCAATCAGATCTAAGAGTTCTCATATTTGATCATAATGATCTGATATTAAAAATAAAAATTAAAACTAAAATAAGGAACTAATCTAATACTTGTTTAGAGTAACTATTTACCCTGTCGATGATCTATCATCATCCGTGGTTCTAAATCTAGCCACATAAGTGCTTGGCCTCTTTCAGAGTTCACTCAGGCTAAATTTGGAGGTGTTCTCCTTCTAGATCTGATCACCAAAAATCAAATCAAGAATCTTCTATTTGATCCTTCAAATCTATCTCTGAAAGACACGCTTTCGTCTCACGAATAGCTTATCTTCTTTCCTGATTTTGCACCAAATAAGATTAATCTTCTTTCTAAACTCATGCCCAACCCTTAGCATGGAGAACAGAGAGGAGATCAAAGGAAGGGTGGTGTGGAGAGGGGTGAGGATGGCAGCATGTGGGCATGGGATGCAAAGAAAAATAAAAACCCCAGGGGCGTAGGGTCCTTTAAATAGATCCTGCACCACCTAAGAGTTTTGATTGATCAAGCAACTTGATTGCTTGATTAAATCAGAACTCCATCTAATTTCCCATGCATAAACACCAGGTCTTTACTTGGTTTTGTTATCCAAAACCCTCCAAGAGTTAACATACACGTTGGATAGAGAGAGAGAGAAAGATAGTGCACAATGGACTCTTCCTCCTCTCTTTGAATTTGATCTCAATCAAACCTCTTTAACTTGGTCAAATCTAAATTTGATCTAATCAAAATTATCTATTAAGAGGTGCATGCCTAAGGGGATGTGCACCCTTTCCATGTCGCACAAAATATTTGGGAATGCATGCCCTTAGAAATTCTCTAGGGGGCACACACCCCTGTCCCTTCTTTCTTACAATAGGGTCATCCTTTGACCCTTGCCCGAAACAAAAAATGGCAACTGGTAGAAATTGGCAGGTATTATCTTAAATTCATTCAATAAATTAAAATAATTCTTTTCTAACCTGGATAGGCTCTAGTCAGGATTTCGAGTGAGTCAAACTCATCTAAGACGAAGCACAAAGACTATAGAAGGAGAATGTTAGGCTCAATCATATGCTAGCATGATTTTTTTGAATTTAATTGAATCTTATTCAAATTAATCAAACTGGCTTAGCCTAATTGATCACATCTAGACTCAAATCCTTATTTGTGTGATCTAATTAGATTCAGTTTCATATGGTAATGAGATATATTGCAATCTCTATCATCGACATCATTGAAACATCTTTCAATGGATTAGAATATTTCTGATTCAAACAATTAGAATGATCGATCATTAAGATCATTCTAATGGCTTCCAAAATCTATCAGTGATATTTAGCAGTATATGGTGGCAATCCATCAGAACCGAAAGTAAACCTCTCGATGCAGCTACCTATGTGATTGAGTTCTTCTATCTTGAGCTCCGATAGGATTAGGATTAAGGTGAACTCGTCAAACCCAACATCCATCATATGAGTTAATTATTCGATTCGAGTTTGATGTGAAATTCTAATAGAAACTCTTTTTATCATCTTCACACTGCCATGGCCATGGGCTTATAGACTCATTCTTATGATCATCATAAGGCTACTCCTCATCTACCGAGGTAGATAGATCTCTTATTGATACAATACAATTCATACAATGAACATGCTATAGCCAACATATATCTCAGGATTTTGAATGGCTAGAAAATCGAGTTATGGTGTAGTCAAACTATAACACCCCTAAAGTAAACTACTGATGCACTTTAGATTAAAGAACCAGACACACCACTGTAGCATCAAGTCAGTTATCGATAAAAAGGTAGACTCTCTTACGACTGTTCGAGGTAGTCAAGCTTAGTGCCCTTATTCTCTAACTAGTACTTGTACTCTCTCTCTAGTGTCTCCATACCATAGACTCAAGACTCATCTATCCTAAGAAAGTGATCATATACCAACATTCTGGATCGATCACCATTCTTATGATGATCTTATGGTGAGGAGCAGTTTATGAGTTAATTATGAAAATTCATGTCTTAAATTTTCAACTCTTGAAAATATGAATTGTCATTACTATTAACTCAAAGAAGTATCATAAGTACTTAAAATATACACTGTGATAGAAAATAATTTTTTTATTAATTTATACTTAAAATTATAAAATTATCCCTAGAAGTGTATTGCAAGTGTCAGTCAATCTAGCTTCTAGGACATACATCCAACACCTATGGCACATGGTTACCATATAATTCATCCCCTTGACCTCAATGCTCAAAAGATAATCTAGGATTTAACTGTCAACCCTAAAATTCATCTACAATGTATTTCAAAATTTCAGTGTCCATCAAATGGACTAGCCCGATCGAGGTTTTGCTAAATTAAAATGCAGTGATGCACTTGCTCCAACACTTGGAGGGATCAATCCCATCTTAACTCACACACCGACTTCATAAGTACTAACTGCACTTAGTAGTAGCCTTTCGTCACTGAATTAGAACTTTAGGTAGTTTGGCACCTAAGTACAGTGAGTTGTTTGCAAGTCACCATGGTGATCTCAGATCTAAAGGATACTTATATCCATATCCTTCGTGAGCAACTCTTGACAGCAGAGAGCTACATAGTTGAGTCATATTCAGTGAAATGTATCCCTACACTTCGCCTCCATGCCATACCATTACTTTACACACCTTAGTTAAGAGGATAACTAACGCATATGGCACACAACGATCTATACTCGATATGTTGTCATCCTAGGTAACAACATATCATTTGATCGCAAATAAGTTTAAGGACTAAACGATAAATCTTTTTTTATCGAGTCTAAATAGTCCTAAGAACTTCATCATAGAAGAGTTCATTATAGGAAGATGTACAAAAGTAATGAATTATCAGAATAAAAATTTTATTCAATTTAAATTCAAGTATATTTTATAATCAGCTCAACCATCTACAACCTAGATAATTGGCTTTAGGATATAATTCCCAACAACTCTTACTTAGACTAAAGCCATTCAAAATAGTATTGAATACCCATCTTCCATTTGTGATTGTCAAACTCTTTGATTCTGAGAGCTTTAATAAAAGGGTTGGCCATGTTCTTCTTTTCATCGATCTTCTAAAGGTCAACATCACCTGGCTCCATGATCTTTTGAACAAGGTGGTAGCGATGTAGAATGTGCTTGGTGTGCTAATGTACCTTCGGCTCCTTCGCTTGAGCAATGGTTCTAGTGTTGCCATAGTAAAGCAAAATCAGACCATCCAAGAAGGGTGCCACTTTCAGCTTGTCGATGAACTTCTACAGCCACACAGCTTCTTTTGCAACATCAGATGCTATGACATACTCCATCTCACACACAGAATCGATCATAATATGCTGCTTGAAACTCTTCCAACAGACCGCTCTACCTTTCAGGATGAATATATAACCTAATACACTCTTACTATCATCATGATCTGATTGAAAACTGAAATCAATATATCCCATAAATTTCAAGTCAGCATCTCCATAAATGAGCCACTGGTCCTTAGTATTTCTCAAATGCTTCAGAATTATCTTTACAACCTTCTAGTAATTCTCATCCAGATCAGACTGGTATCTACTCACTACTCCTAGTGAGTATGCGACATCTAGTCTCGTACATATCGTGGCATATATAATAAAATCCACTACTAAAGCATATGGAATCCTACTTATATGCTCTCTCTTGAGGAGTTGTCGGACAATCCCTCTTCGAGAGAGTAATTCTATGGCCTATCGGAAGATAGCCCTTTTTGAAATTTGCCATGCTGAATCTCTTCAGTATGGTATTGATGTACATGGACTGGGATAATTCATGCAATCTTTTAGATCTATCTCTATAGATCTTCATCCCTATGATGTAGAAAGCTTGTCTCAAGTCCTTCATAGAGAATTGCAACGACAGCCAACCTTTATTTCCTATAATGTAGGGATGTCATTTTTGATTAAGAGAATATCATCCACATACAGTATAAGAAATACAACTACAGAACCATTGGCCCATTTATAGATGTAGGATTTCTTTTCGTTCTTAACAAAGCCATACATTTTGATCACTTTATCAAAATGCATGTTCCAACTCCACGATGCCTGCTTCAATTCATAGATGGATCTCTGAAGCTTGCACACCTTAGACTCGTCTATGGATGTGAAACCTTCAGGTTGTATCATATACACCTCTTTTTCCAGCTCTCCATTTAGGAAAATAGTTTTCACATCCATTTGCTAGATCTCATAGTCTAGGTATGCCACTATCCCAAGTAAGATCTGAATGGACTTGAGCATTGCCACCAGAGAAAATATCTCATCGTAGTCAATACCATAATGCTGATGATATTTTTTGACAACCAGACGGACTTTATAGATCTTCATCTTTCCATCTGCACTCCTTTTTTTTTTGAAAATTCACTTACACCTAATAAATTTTATTCTTTCAGGTGGATCAAATAGTATCCATACATTATTGACCTTCATGGACTTTATTTTGAGCTTCATGGCTTCCAGCCACTTATCGGAGTCAAACCTCTACATAGCATCCACGTAGGTGATCGGATCCTCATCATTCTCATCGAGTTCGATAGGATCACCATCCTGGATCAAAAAATCATAGTATCTATCTAGCTGATGTAGTACTTTACCAGATCTCCTCAAGGTTGCATCTACAATGGGCTCTGGATTTGATCTTATCAAATCCAGTTATGTAGGTTCATTAGAATGTATCGATTCTTTCACTATCAAACTTCATTAAGTTTAACATTAAAGGCAGCTGTTTCTTTCCTAAGAAACTTTTTTTTCCAAAAAGACTACTCTATTGCTGATGAACATCTTTTGCTCTTCAGCAAGGTAGAAGTAATAACTCCTAGTTTTCTTGGGGTATCCTATAAATAAGCATTTATTAGACCTAGGTCTAAGCTTTTCTGGCTGCATATATTTAATATAAGCCAGACATCTCCAAACTCTAAAGTGAGAGAGTGTTGGCTTATGTCTTGTCCATATCTCATATGAAGTTTTTGTAGCAGACTTGCTCAGAACATTGTTCAAAATATAACAAGCAATCTTAAGTGCATAACCTCAGAAAGAAATTAGCAGACTTGCAAACGCCATCATGGACCAAACCATGTCCAATAGGGTTTGTTTCCTTCTTTCAGATACACCATTATGCTATGGTGTTCCAGGAGGGATCCATTATGAGAAAATTTCATTCTCTTCTAGATATATCAAAAACTCATTAAAAAAGTATTCACCTCCTCGATCTGATTGAAGAGTTTTAATACTCTTTTCAAGTTATTTTTCTACCTCATTTTGATATCATTTAAATATTTCAAACGCATTAGATTTACTCTTCATAAGATAAACATATCCATACCTAGATAGATCGTCAGTAAATATAATAAAGTAGTAGAACCCACCTCTAGCATATATGTTCATAGGTCCACATACATCAGTATGTACTAGACCTAGAAGCTTAGTGGCCTATTCATCCTTTCTAGTGAAAAATGATTTGGTCATCTTACCAAGAAGGCAGGGCTCACAGGTATTCAATGATTCACAATCATTGATGTCAAGAATATTCTTCTTGACTAACCTGTTGATCCTTTTCTTGTTTATATAATCGAGCCTACAGTGCCAAAGATAGGCATTAGTGACATTATCTAGTTTTGGATGTTTATTTGATGTGTACATTACACTAATAGGCTATGATAAAACATAAATATCATTTCTTAATTATCCTCGCATTACTATAATATTATTCATAATAATATCATAATAATTTTTTTTCTTAATAAATAATAACCATCTTAGATCAAAAGCCCAATAAATATTATATTCATCATAAAAGATGGATAATAGTGATAGTTGCTTAAAATGATATTATTATTTTTGAAAATAAGCTCAAGAGTTCCTAATGTCAAGACTGCAACTTTACTTCCATCCCCAACACTAACAAATCTATCACCATTCTTAAACTTTCTACCAATTTGAAGTCCATACAATGAATTGCATATGTGAATTGGACTCCTGATATCTAATACCTAGGTAGATGTATCATAAATGGAGAAATTGCAAGGTGTTATCATATAACCACCTTGACCAACCATCACTTGTTGATTTTTCTTATTCAGTCTATTCAAGTCAAGAGGATAATTCCTCTTCAAGTCTGCCAGATTAGGGTTGGCACTAGACCTCTCATTCTTAGGTCCTAAAAACTTATCACTATCCAATAGTAAATGGAGTGAACTTACACTAGCCATTCTATTTATTTGAAAGGAAAACATGAAATCTTATTAGTACTTAAATTAATTAATCCTAAAAATTTGGACTTTAGTGTAAAGGTCCCACTATTTTAATGAATTAGTAGCCTCTACCTCTAATTTAAGAAATTATACTAACTTCTTAGTGGGTATAGAAATCCACATAGACTACAGATGGGTCCAAGGAAAGCTCTAGCCAACCCATGTGTATCTACAGGTAGGTTCATAACCAATTATTTTTTCAAATAATTTTTAGTATTAGGGTTTTGCCTTAGAAGCCAATTCAATAGGCTATTGCCTCCACTAAAAAGGTCTAGTTAGGTCCAACCGTTAACATAATTGACTTCGGTGCATCAAACAAATGATAACCAAGCCCGAGGAAAGCTCTGGCCAACCTGATTTATCATTAAAAGAGTACAACCTAATCATCATATGATGGATAGTAATTCCAACATCCAAATGAACATCAGGTGTAAGGCACCTCCAATGTCCATTCAGAAAATTGGACTCATTACTATTCAACTTAATGGGAGGTTATGACTCAGTTATCTCCATAATTTAGTCATTTTAAGAATCTAATAATTTAGAGAATTTAGATTACTAGTGATTTAAGCATAGAAAAGAACACGGACCCATTTTCTTCTACTGACTTCATCAAGTCAAATCCTTCCACACTTCACCAAGTCAATAGATTAGGATTAGGATCAATTTAGGTCCATGGGCACCTAATTTCATCTTACTGATTGAAAATAGTCAAACTAATTTCTAGTGACATGGATTAGCTTGAACCACCAAGTAATCTAATCAAATCCTAATCGACCATATTGGCCAGATAAGTGAGATCAGTGGAAGGGATATGCCATTAACTTATCAAAGATCGAATCAGTGCGAGTAGCTCTCAATTAAAAATTACTAGTCTTAACTACCAAACTTACTTTAGACACGAACTGATTAATTAGGTTCAATCTGATCGACTTAGTAATTTCATGCTCGACCATGTAACCATGAATAAAGTCCATCTTGGTCTCTGTTAAAGACATGGACTCGTCCAACTACAACTATTGAAGTTGAATCTAGAGAGTCTTTGACCTAATCTAATTCAATATTTGGTTAGATTTAATCAATTTCTCTAATTTAGTCCATTCTTCAACTAACCTTAGGTCTAACCCAATTAATGGACCTAATTCATCTAACCCTTTAACCCACAGTTTTATGGTTTATGTCTTAGGATCTTTAATTCATAATAGATCCTATGAATACTTAATTCTTTTAATTAAGTTTTTGGACTGATGGATTGGAATTTGGTATTTCAAAAATAATTTTTAATTTTTGAAAGATTTTATTTTTTATTATGAAACTAGAAATAGGATTACTGTTTATGAAATGAGTTAACCCATTTGTGAAATGGGGGCACGATTTTAGCATGCTTTTCAAATTTTTTTTCAATTAATTACAATGAAAGCTAAAATTAATTTAAAATTAATTCGATGCATGCTATGATCATATCATAAAATCCTACTCAGGATCTACACATGCTAATATGTATTAAAAATTTAAGTACGATCGATCATCAAATCATATTTGCTGATAAAATTATGTTTAAAAAATAATATCTATGTGCGGGTAGCTGATCTCCGCAATCTCACTCCACCAAAAGAAGCTCTAGCATCGCACTGTAGCTGCACACTTATCCGGCCTCTAGGTTGGTCCATATGGAGTTCCTGGTCCCGACCAGTTCTATCAGAGTGCTAGCTTTTCATCGAGGCCTTCGATGGCTGATCATGAATGATCCAGTCGATTGCCTCCTTTCTGATCTCCTAGATGCTCTAGAAAATCAAAAGATGGACTTTGGAGGATGACGAGGTAGCATCTCAAATTTGGTGGTGATCGCACACTCATAACACTAAATCTCTCCACCTGAATCCTGAGTCCCAATTCTAGGATTTTGCACACACCAAAAATCCTGATATCCAAAATCACTCTTATGCCCACTCCTTTTTGAATTTTCTTGTGAAATAAATTTTCACGGATAGAAGGACTCACCCTCTTTTTCACTCCTTAGACTTTCCCATGCACAGGACAAGCACTCCCTCTTTGATCTTCTCTCTCTTAGAAACCCTCTATGCCCCTCTCAAATGCCTCATGCAAATCCATACATGCCCACAAAAATCCATATTCTAAATGGGCAACTTTGATGGGTTTTGCATGTGGATGAGATAAGAGAGAGTGGTTGGGAGGTTTCAACCACATAGTTGATTTCAAAAATCAAGTGAGCCTCTTATCCTTATCTAATGCCCATCCCAAAGAGGTTGACGTACAGAAAGACTCTTCTTCTGCATGCCCACACCCAGAATGCACAAAAAAAATTGGCTTCAAAATCATGAGGGGCGTGGGGAAAGGATAATGATAGGAAGGTTGAACTTGTTTCGACCTCCATGTAAAATGAATTCAAAATTCAAATAAATTATATCTGATCCAATGCTTGGACCAAGTCAAAAGCAGAAATGAGAGGAGGCATAGATACATTCTCTAGGCATGAGAAATTTTCATGCAAAACCAAAGTGTGCGTGAGAAAGGGCATGGAAAAGTCAAAGGTGGTCATGGGAGTTCAAGATTTAAACAAGCTTCGAATTGGTTCACATTGGTTTCAACCTAAATCCAATCAAATTAGGGTTAACCCAATCCAATATAATTTCTACTCAAATTAAAAATTAACTATATCCAGCCCCTGATTAAATTAGAATCAAATCTCGCATAGTGATTAGGTCATCACATAACCTAATTGGATCAAATCTAATCGATTCAATTCGATCAAATTTGATCAAATCCTCATCGCTCCATTAAATTGAGCTAATCAACAATCAAATTGCTAATTAATTGATCAATAAACATAGAGTTCCAATCAGGTGGGTGTCTAGGCAACAGAGTCCCATCTATATGAAACTCTTGAAGAGTCCCAGACTAGTGGGACTCTTCAATCCAGTGTCTCAAATGAATGAAACTCATGATCATAGGGTCCTAAATCATTGGAACTCTTGATCACAAAGTCCCAAATAAGTAGGACTCATAGTCCTAATCAAGTGGGATCCATAATGGTAGAGTCCTAGTCCAGTGGGACTCTTAATCACAAAGTTTGAATCTAGTGGGACTCTTGACCATAGAGTTTCAGACCATTAAAACTCTTGATCAACCATCAGATCAAGTAGGAACTCTTATTGTGTGTGATCCCATAGGTTCGAATCCTAAGCTGATAGCACAAAAACTAATTTTTTGTACTATTCGATGTGACCATCTAGTAATGATACCCGACGTCCGAATAGGTCGAATAGTCGCAACGCAACATCGACGAACCTACGATATATGGTTTCTGTATAATTCATCCCCTTGACCTCAATACTTAAAAGATGATCTAGGGTTTAACTATCAATCCTAAAAAATCATCTAAAATGTATTTCAAAATTTTAGTGTTTATCAAATGGACTATCCCGATTGAGATTTTGCTAAATTAAAATATAGTGATGCACTTGCTCCAACACTTGGAGGTATAAATTCCATCTTGACTCACACATCGACTTCATAAGTACTTGATCGCACCTAGTATTCTTTCATTACTGAATTAAAAATTTAGATAGTCTGGTACCTAAGTACAGTGAATTGCTTGCAAGTCACCATGATGATCTTAGATCTAAGGGATACTTATATCCATATCCTTCATGAGCAACTCTTGACAGCAGAGAGCTACGCAGTTGGATCATGTTCAGTGAAATGTACCCTTATACTTCACCTGCATGCCATATCAGTACTTCATACTCCTTGGTTAAGATAATAATCAATGCATATGGCATACAACGCTCGATATATTGTCATCCTAAGTAACAACGTATCATTTGATCGTGAATAAGTTGAAGGACTAAATGATAAATCTTTCTTTATCGAGTCTAAATAGTCCTAAGGACTTCATCATAGAAGAATTTATTATAGAAAGATGTACAAAAATGATGAATTATCAAAATAAAAATTTTATTTAATTTATAATTTAAGTATACTTTACAATCAGCTCAACCATCTATAGTCTAGATGATTGGCTTTAGGATACAATTCTCTATAGTGAGATCGATGAGAGAGTCTGCCAAAGCTTGCCTTAGACACCATAAAAAATGGCTAGATAAGTAGGCTACCAATTAAAAACCACTGGTCTGAAAATGCTAGATTTACCTTAGACACAAATCAGTTTATCATTTTTGATTTGGTCTTCCTAAAGACTCAGGCTCGACCATTAAGCCACGATCAGTATCCATTTGTTAGATGTATGGACTTTGATCAACTATAACTATTAAATTGATTTATGAAAAAGAATTGATCTAATCCTAATTAACTATTAATTTGGTTTGATCAATTTCTTAACTTAGTTCATATTTAATCTAACCCTAGGTCTAACCCAGTTAATGACCTGATCAAAGTTAACCCATTATCCTTTAACCCATGTTTTATGAAATTATCTTAGGATCTTCAAACCATAAACCTAGATCCTAAACAATCACTTAATTCTTAATTAAGTTCAAGGCCTATGGGTTGGGGTTTGGAACCTTAAAACTAATTTTTGATTTCATCATTTGAAACATTTTCAAGTTTGTAAACATTTTACATTGAATTGAATTCAATTCATGATTTTAGATCTGATTTATTTCAATATTTCGATCATATCCTAGGATTTGGAATCTAGGGTTTTGTAAAATGTAAGTTTGTAATTTAAATTCTAAAATATATATATGTCATACATATGGAAACTAGATTCAAAAAATAAAACTACATATCAATATATGTAACTAGAGGATGTAGATCAGAACATAAAACATATCATATGGATCTAATCTAAATGATCAAAATTAGATTATAAATTATTTAATATTAGATTTAGAATTTAAAAATAAATCATAAATTATTTTAGATCTTATCTAATATATTTATGATTTAGATTATTCAGATCAGCATATAATAGGACAACTACTCCACTATAAGGGATAACCCTTACAGCAAGATAACCTTATAATCAATATGTGTGACCCAATATTATTTAGATCTAATCTAAATAATTTAAAATAGATCTAACATCTATTTAATTTTAAATTTAAAATTACTAAATAAATTATAAAATTATTTGGATCACATCTAACTTTATGATTCAAAAAATCAGATCAGTACATACTAGGACAACCTTTTCATTGTAAGGATTAATCTTACAATCGGACAACCTTATGATCTGTATGTGCAATCTTTAATTTTTTATTTTTAGATTATTTCAAAGCATGCATGATTATGTCATAAAAGAATCTAGATGCTTTGATACCATGGTTGAAAAATATGCAGGATTTCATGCATACATTTTGAAATTTTTTCAAATTTACAAGCAGTGAAAGATATAGATTAAATAATTTAATCTAATCATGCATGCGATCTAATCACTAAATCCTACATCTAGAATCTATGACATGTCATGATGCAAACAAAAATCTAAAAATAAATCAAGCATGGTCGGTATTAATCAAATTAATATCTAGATCTAGAACAGTTCTAGAAAAAATCGTAGATCATATCTAGGTTAAGAAGCGATCGAGTCTCTTATCTTTGCTTGGGTCAACAACACCATAGTTGAGTCCCATTATTATCCTTGTTGCTTGGAGCTGCACATGCATCTGACCTCTATAGATAATCCATATGAGACTGCAACATAGATCGGAGGTTCATTGAATGAATATCCACTCAAAGTGCTAGCTTCACGTGGATCCCTCCTGATGGTTAATCAAAAAAATATTTTTCAAATCTCTTGGAACCTCTAAAAGATGAACAGTACAAGAAAGATTGAGGAAGAAATTCAACTCTTGGATCTCCTAAAAAATAGAAAATAAAAAATCAAGAAAATGCCCTAAGAGAAGATAGATCTTCTCTTTTAGGACATCAATAGTTGATGTCCTAAAAGCATCTCCATGCTAGGACAAGAGGAGACCAGTAGATGTCCTAAAAGCATCTGCATGCTAGGACAAGAGGAGACCTCCTCAAGAATTTTATCTCGCTTCCAGATGTCTTGCTTTCTGATTTTTCTTATAAAAAAATTCCTCCAAAAATAGAGAAGAAAGGTTCTCAAAGAAACCCTAAGAGAAGATCTTCTTCTTTTCTTCTTTTCTCATCAAGACACGATCAGATTATGTCCAAAGAGGATCACCATGCCCCAACTCCTTAGAGCACTCATCCTCCATGCCCTCTTCCTCTCTCTCTCTTAGATTTTTCTCAGAGAAAAATCTCATACAAAAATAAAAAAAGAAAGAACTTGAAAGAAAAGCACAAGAGAAGATAGTTTTTTCTTACCTTTTTTCCTTCGAGACATCAACTTTTGATGTCTTAATGAAAGACTCTCCTCCAAAGAACCTGGCGCCCCAATCTCCCATGCCTCCTTTTTTTCCCCTTAAGTTTTCATAGAGAAACCTAGGGATATCATGCACACCCCATAAAAATAAGAGGCACCCACAAATATAAGGGAAGACTAGATCAACAAACCTAATCAAATAAGGAAGTTAGGGGACATCCAACTCTTGTTCATCCCCCCTCCTATTTTTTTTTGTGTGATGACCAGGAAGTCATGCACACATAAGGAAAAAAAAATGGGTGAACAAAAAATAGGAGTGTGGGAAATTATGGCGCAAAGAAGGGAGAGGGTGTTTTGAGAGTTTGGGACTCTATCAAATAGAGTTCTAATCCAAACCTCTTTCCAGGTTTGACTAATTCAAACTTGTTTCCAAAACAACTTGATTGAGGATGTGGGATGCAAGCTTAGGCATGAGAAAACTCACACACAAGCCAAGGGTGAGTGGAAAAATATTTGTGGCATGGATTCTTTTAGGTGGCACAAGGGAGGAGTCCTAGTCCAAGTAGGACTCTCCTATTTTTACTAGGTCAAAATCTTTTGAATCCGAATCAAAATAGTTTTAAGTCAATCTAATTAATAAATAATTCTAATCTAATTAGAAGTCTAATTAAATTAGATTTAATTAAATTTAAATCTAATTTAATTTCTAACTAAATTAGAAATTAGACAAACTCAAGTCCTAATTGAACTAGGGCTTGTTTTTTCTTATAATTGGCTTATCTAATAAACTAATTAGACTTAATGCAATTAAATCAAAATCAATTCTGATTGAATCTAATTTAATTTAACTTGATCTTAGCCTAATTACTCAAACTGATTGAGCCAATAGCAATCTAATTGCTAATCAATCCTCCTGCAATACTTGCACTTGATCGATCATCAATCGCATTGATGATTCGATCACTAAATGATTCTTAATCATTGATCAATCATCTGATCAGATAGTAATC
The DNA here is from genome assembly GCA_006176705.1 of Cocos nucifera. Lineage (NCBI taxonomy): Eukaryota > Viridiplantae > Streptophyta > Magnoliopsida > Arecales > Arecaceae > Cocos > Cocos nucifera. The sequence goes on along the minus strand of QRFJ01000260.1, from coordinate 165,891 downwards.
TCTTATGTGTGTGACCCCATAGGTTCGAACCTAAGCTGATAGCATAGAAATTAATTCCTATACCAATCAAAATGACCATCTTGCAATGGTATCCAACATTCGAATAGATCAAATATATGTAAAGCAACATTCTTAGAATCATGGCCTATGGTTATCATATAATTTATCTCTTTGATCAATAATGCTCAAGACAACTTCGAGTAAGCTATCAATATTCATATCAATCATCTATATTGTATTTTAAAATTTTGCAAATCTCGTGACTCCTCACGAGAATTATCTAGGCCTAGATTTTGCTAAATTGAAATACAGCTAGACATTCTCTTTCTAAAGTTAATCAAGAGTGGTCAATCTCATCTTGACTCATGCATCGACTCTACAAGTACTTGACTATACCTGAAAATCTTTCGAGGTTATATTAGAAATATAGGTAGTTCGGTACTAAAGTACAGTGAGTTGCTTGCAAGTCATCATGGTGATCTCAGGTCAGAGGAACACTTATATCCATTGGGCTTAGCTAGCTACTCTTGATACTAGAGTGCTACATTGATTATATTTAGTGCAGATGTATTCCTACATCCCATCTAGATGCCATAGCAGTGTCTCCATACTATTTGGTTAGGAGGACAACCAATGCATATGGCATACAACAATCTATACTCAATAAGTTATCATCCTTATTAATAACTTATCATTTGATCATGAACTATTTAAGAACCATCCGATAAATCCTCCTTTATCGATTGAGTGTGATTCTAAAGACTTCATCATAATTCAGAAGTTCATTTAAGAAAGATAGAACTTTTATGATGAATAAGCCAAATAAATATTATTATTTAATAATTTATATACTAATTTCAATCATCTACAACTTAGATGATTGGCTTTAGGACATATTTTCTAACATAGTTGACCCACCTAAAGAGGTTAAACCCATTGGGTGTAAGTGGATCTTCAAAAGAAAGAGAGGCACAGATAGAAAGATGGACATTTTCTTTCATTGCAATACTCAAATTCATTCAGATCATGCTTGCGATAGCTGCTCATCTGAACTATAAAATATGGTAAATGGATGTAAAGATAGCTTTTCTTAATGGAGAGCTAACCGAAGAGATGTATATGATACAACCTAAGAAATTTACATCCATAGATGAGTCCAAGGCATGCAAGCTTTAGAGATCCATTTATAAATTAATGCATGCATCTCGGAGTTAGAACATGCATTTTGATAATATGATCAAAACATATGGCTTCCTTAAGAATGAAGATTCCTGCATTTATAAGTGGGCAAATGATTCGACAGTGGTGTTTCTTATCTTGTAAATAGATAAAATTCTCTTAATCAAAATTGACATCCCTGCACTGAAAGGAATAAAAGTTTGGCTGTCATCTCAGTTCTCCATGAAGGACTTGGATGAAGCATCCTACATTCTAGGAATGAAGATCTATAGGGATAGATCTAAGAGGATTGTTGGATTATCCTAGTCCATGTATATAAAAACTATGCTGAAGAGATTCAGCATGGTGAATTCTAAGAAGGACTATCTTTTGATAGGACATGAAATTTCTTTCTCTAAGAACGATTGTCTGACAACTCCTAAAGAGAGAGAGCATATGAGTAGAATTTCATATGCTTCGGTAGTAGGATCTATCATATATGCCTTGACATGTACAAGACTAGATATGGCATATGTTAGTGCATCACCATGGCATCACCTAACTCTGATACCAAGTGTTGGAATAATTAGTACCGATTTGATACTAATTGTTATGGCTATGGCTACTTGGAATCCCAATCGTAGATTCAATCTCTTGCATGAACCTGGGTGTTAATCCAGAAATATGAAGAAGAGCAAGAAAAATTGATGGCAGCACCTAAGGCTTGGCATTGGAACCAGAGATAAAAGAGAGAAGAGAGTTAGGGAGAAAAGCTGTATATTGATTCTACTCTATTGTAAAGATTATAATACCTAGATTTATATACCTTAGGATTTCTACTATACCACATGAATCCTAATAAATCCAAACTCTACTTGAAAAACTCTCGTAGGCTAATCCAATACATGAAAGTACTCACCAAGCCCATGTACACCCATATCTCTCATGCTCTCATCCTATGGATCTAAATCTGACCCATACATGTGTTAGCCACCTTAAGACCCCAAACAAAAAACTTCCATCTAGTTCTGTTCGCCACCATCAAGCCAGCTCTATCAGGAGCCGAGCTGGCTTGATTGTGTATTGTCTAAACCCTATCTTCTATTTGCCTAAGATAATCGGCTCAACTTTACCCTGAGTTGGCTCGATCTCAGCCCGAGCCCACTTGACTGCATATTTGAGTCCGTCCGACTATGTGTCAGCCCCTTATCTTGGCTGATTCTTCACTTGGCTTTGATCCTTTGCTCCACCTTATGTTCCAGATCTTCGGAGCACCTACCAGGCCCCCCTTAAGGTCCTCACACCTGAACCATAAATCCATGCAGGATAAATGCCGTCTTCACCCAAGGATAACTCCTGTCCTAGCCCTAAGACCACATCCATCCTAGTCTTTTAGAGCCAACACCCTAACTCCTCTCGTGGCCCTCCAAGACTTGGGAGCATCACACCAGATCCTACAATCTTCACCTTGGTGCGTCCAAGCCTTGGCACACCCGACAATGTTCTTCTACATGATCCTACTATCGATGCATGTCCTAACAGCTACTTGTGCACACCTTGCCACTGCCATCTTTCTTCAACTGCTAAGCTCTCTTTGAGGCCCTTAGGATGACCACCTCCATCATTGAAGAGCTTGGCTTGCACCCATGCACCATCCTTGGAGTTGTAGGCACCCTTCTGCTTGGCAGCCGCATCATATCCTGAACTTTCATGGAGAATCTGCAGCAATCCTATGCTAATGCCCACTGCATACCCTAACACAGTCACCTCAGAACTTCACCTATCCTTCCACATGTGCTGCTCCACCTGGAGCTATGCATCTCCAGTGTTAGTGCTAGGATATTGGTCCTCCTGCACTCCTCCGCTCTGAACTCATGTTAAAACTCTCTCCACTTGTGAAGCCACCTCTGTCCAGTGCTCCACCTAAAATCAAAGAATCCTTGATGCTGCTGAAGCTGACTCTATAATTGAGTCTCTCGAGGTCAAGCACTCAATGCTGTACTGTTGAGCTTGCCGCTGCATCTCGAATACAGTCGCTACTCCTTTAGATCCTTCATACTCTGCAGACCCCTCCAAAACTATCTCGGATATACTACACCCTGCAGGCTCCTTCGAAACCACTAATAGCTCATTCGACTCTTCACTTTTAGTGACTGAAATGGTGGAATCTAACTTTTCTCCTCCTTTGCATTTCTTTCAAAGCAGACATTCTTGTTTAAAGTGTCCTACTTCATCACACTTAAAGCGCTTCTTGGATCCCTTGCTGCCCCATCACTGACCCTTCTTCTTTACTTGTCTGGGCCTCTCTAACACCATGAAATCCTTCTGAAAGACCTTCCTCTTCATCATCCATTTCTACTGCTCGTTAGACCTTAGCACTAATATGATCTTCTCGTACACCAGTGTCTCCTTACCATACAACAGTATGGTTACCAATAGATCGAAGCTTCTGGGTAGGGAATATAGTAGCAATAAACTTTTATCCTTCTCTTCGAGCTCCACCCCAATGTTGAGCAAGTCCATGCTCATCCGATCGAAACACTGAATATGTCCTGCAACATCTTCACCCTCTTGCATTCGAAGGCTATATAGTTGCTTCTTCAGCACCAACTTATTGCACATATTCTTCTCCATGTACAACTGATATAACCTTGACCACAAACCCTTGGGTGTCTTCTCCTCCAACATGCCATACAATACTTCAGCTGCTAGATAAGCCTTAATCATGGCACATGCCCTTTTATCTAAGGACTTCCATTCCTTATCTATCATCTCCTTCGACCTATCCTTCAAGATCGAATCTAATCTCATCTGAATCAGCAGATCCTCCATCCTAACCTTTCACATTATGAAACTATCCTTTTCATCAAACTTCTTAAATCCTTTCTTCAACTGATTATTCTCCATGATCAAATCAAATAAAAAATAGCCAATAGATAGATCTAAAAATTATCTTGATAAGGGACAATGGACAATAGCCCTTAGATCACTTCCTTCCCCATGAAGCCTGGAGAAAACCTTAGATCTGAACCTTGCTGCTCATCTCTGCTGAAACTTGATCTTCTTCCTCTTTCATGCTCAATCGGGCTCTGATACCAAGTGTTAGTGCATCACCATGGCATCACCTAGCTCTGATATAAAGTGTTGGAATAATCTTGGTGTCTAAAGTATTGATTTGATACCAATTATTATGTCTATGACTGCTTGGAGCCACAATCGTAGATCTGATCTCTTATTTAAATCTTGGTGTTAATCCAGAAATATAAAGAAGAGCAAAAAAAAATTGATGACGGCACCTAGGGCTTGGCATTGGAACTAGAGAGAAAAGAGAGAAGAGAGTTAGGAAGAAAAGTTATATATTGATTTCACTTTCTTGTAAAGATTACAATACCTAGGTTTATATACTTTAGAATTTCTGCTATACCATATGAACCCTAATATATCCAAACTCTAGCTGAAAAACTCCTCAAGGCTAATCCAATACATGAAAGCACTCACCAAGCCCATGTACACCTATGTCTCCCATGCTCTCATCCCCTGGATCTAAACCCAATCCATACATGTGTTCCACCTTAAGACCTTATTGGACCAAGCCTTAAGACCCTAAACAAAAAATCTCCACCCAATTCTTTTAGCCACCATCGAGCCGGCTCTGTTAGGAGCTGAGCTAGCTCAATTGCATATTGCTCGAATCCTATCTTCTATCTGCCTAAGATAGTTGACATGACTGTACCCTGAGTCGACTCGATCTCAGCTCGAGCCAGCTTGACTGCATATTCGAGCCAGCTCGCTTGTGTGTCAGCCCCTTATCTTGACTGATTCTTCTTCTAGCTTTGGTCCTTTACTCCATCTTATGTCCTAGATCTCCAAAGCACCTACTAAGCCCCCCTTAAGGTCCTCACACCTGAACCTTGAGTTCGTGTAGGGCTATGCACCACCTTCATCCTAGGACAACTTCAGTCCTAGCCTTAGGACCACACCCGTCCTAGTCTTCCAGAGCTAACACCCTGACTCCTCCCATGGCCCCTCAAGGCTTGGGAACACCACACTAGATCCTACAGCATACTCACTAGGAGTAGTGAGTAGGTACCAATCTGATCCAAGAGAACCATTAGAAGGTGGTGAAAATTATTCTTAAGTATTTAAGAAATACTAGAAATCAGTGGCTAGTTTATGGTGAGTCAGATATGAAACTTATGAGATTTATAGACTTCAGTTTTCAATCTGACCATGATGATAGTAGAAGCGTGTCAGATTATATCTTTATCCTAAATGATGGAGCCATTTGCTGGAAGAGTTTCAAGTAGCACACTATGATAGATTCTATTTATGAGGTAGAGTACATCGCAGCATTAAATATCGTAAAAAAAGCTGTGGCTGAGGAAGTTCATCACCGAGCTTAGAGTAGCACCCTCCTTCGATGGTCCAATCTTGCTCTACTACAACAGCACTGATGCCATTACTGAGATGAAGAAATCGAAGGCATACCAATGGACGAAGCACATACTACATCGCTGCCACCTAGTCTGAAAGATCATGGATCGAGGTAACATCAATCTTTAGAAGATCAACGAAAAGGAGAACCTGACTGACATATTCACTAAAGTTCTGATGGTAAAGAAGTTCGACAATCATAAGTCGAAGATAGATATTAGATACTGTACTGAGTGACTTTAGGATAAGTGAGAGTTGTTAGAAATTATGTTCCAAAGTCAATCATCAGCCTGTTAATAATTATACTATTCTATAATTATAAATAATTTATTATTGAATAAAATAAATATTCTAGTATTTTCATCATAAAGTCTACATCTTCTAACAAACTTTTTTGTTATGATGAAGTCCTTAGGACTATTTAGTTTCGATAAAGAGAATTTATCGATTAATTTTTAAATTATTTATGATCAATTGATACGTTATTAATTAGGATGATAATATTTATTGAGTATAGATCGTTGTATGTCATATAGGTTGGTTATCCTCTTAACGCAAGAGTGTGGAGACACTGGTATGATATACAGGTGAGATGTAAGGATACATCATCATGGAATGTGATCAACTTCAGAGTATTCTTCTATTGAGAATTACTCTCATGTGATATAGGTATAAGTGTCTCTTAGATCTGAGATCACCATAGTGGCTTGCAAGCAACACACTATACTTTGGTGCTAGACTTTCTAAATTTTTAATTCAATGATAAAAGATTTTTAGGTACAGTTAAATACTTATGAAGTCGGTGAGTGATTAAGATGGGATTAACCACTTTAAGAGTTGGAGAAAATGCATCGCTATATTTTAATTTAGCAAAATTTTGGTCAAAATAATCCATGAGATGGATTTGATATTTTGAAATATAATGTGGATGACCTAATCAAGGTTGATAGTTAAACTCTGAGTCATCCTACAAGCATTTAGGTCAAAGAAATGAATTATACGAAAACTATATCCACATCGGTTAGATGAATGTTGCTTTACACATTCAATCTATCTGGCCGTTAGGTACCATTGCTAGATGGTCACTTTGATACAAAAATTTATTTCTATACTACCGACTTAGGTTCAAACCTATGAGGTCATACACATAAGAGGTATCAATCTAATCAGATCGTTGATCAATGATTTAGAATCATTCTAAGATCAAATAATCAATATGATTGACATTTGATCTAGTGCAAATGCTATAGGAGAATTGATTAGCAATTGGATTATTAATTGGCTTAATTTAGTTAAGCTAGAGTATTAAGATTAAGTTTAATTGAATATAATTTAATTAGATTTGGTTTGGGCTTGATTGGATCAAGTTTAATTGATTTATTGGATAAGCAAATTGCAAGGAAAAACAAGTCCCTATTCAATTAGGACTTGTATGCACCCAATTTTTAATTTGATTACAAATTAAATCAAATTTAAATTTTATTTAATCTAATTTAATTAGGATTTTAGTTGGACTAAGATCATCTCTTATTGGGTTGTATTAATTTTGATTTAATTGGGTTCAAATAATAAGATGGACCAAGTCAAAATTAGAAGTCCTAATGTGACTTGGATTTCTTCATCTTGCACCACCTTACTTTTCATACCGCCCCATGCCAATTTCCTTAGAATTTCCATGAAAAATTTTATTTTTAGAGAGTATCCATGCCCTTATTATGTTGACCACTATTTTAGAAGGAAATTAGTTATGGAATAGGTCAAAACAAACAAGTTGTTTTGATCTAGGTCTCTATTGGATAGAGTTTGACACATCATCTTTCCTTATTTGTTTGAGGTACCAAACCATCTAATTTCTCTCTAATTTTTTCATGAGAAATAGAAGATTTTTCTGCACATATTTTTTAGAGTCCACAAAAAAAAACAAGGAGGGGATGCCCAAGAGTTGGGCACCCTAATCCTTGCTCAATTTGGACTACCTTTCTAGGTATTTAACCTAGACAAGGATTCTATCATAACTCCCTATTTAAAGGGAGTTAGGGCATTAGTTTTACACAAGTTTTAGATCTAAGAGAGAGCTTTGAGACATGGAAATCTTAGGTGCAAAGAGGATCTAGGCATGGTGCTTTATTGAGACACAAACCATTGTGTCCTGGTGAGAGAAAAAGAAGGGGGAAGAAAGGGTTCTTTTCAAGGATTTTTCTTGATTCTCTTCTTCCTCCTTTTGTGAGATTTTAGAAGAGTGACTCCCTTTCCAAATCCTCTACTTCTTCTTTTGATTATTGGAGGAGCTAAGGTTTGAAGAAGGAGGCTTCTAATCAGCTATCAAAGAAGGATCAGCACAGTACTGGCATGCTATGCTGATTTTCTGTCATAGGACTTTAGATCAATAATCAAGGCTTTATGTGGAGATCCTATAGAGGCTGGAGGTATGTGCGGCTCAGAGTGATGGCCTCAGCCTTCGATCAGTGAGTTGAAGAACCCAACTTGTAAAGGTAAGAGAGATTCGATCTTCTTTTTCTTTTTAGATTAGATCTAGTATGGCTTTGATGTTGATGTGATCAACACCATCTTTGCTTGATTTTTAATTTTAGATTTAATAGTATGCATAGATCATGAGATAAGATCCTTGATCTAAGATTAATTCATGTATTTTAATAAACTAATATGATTAGTTTATTACTTTCACTAACTGATTATGAAAAAGTTTTGAAATATGTTCATGAAACCCTAGATCTTTTCTTTCAGACTATGCCCATAAACATTCCATCATCGAATTAAAAATTTAGGTAGTCTGACATCAAAGCATAGTGAGTTGCTTGGAACTCACCATGGTGATCTTGTTAGATATGTATGCCCTAGAAGCCAGAATTGGCTGACACTTGTAATACACTTCTAAGAGCAAAATTATAATTTTAACTATAAATAATAAAATACATTATTTTCTATCACATAAGTATATTTAGTATCTGTGATACATCCCTTGAGTTAATGATAATGATAATTCATATTTTTAAGAGTTAAAAATTTAAGACATGAATTTTCATTTATTAACTCATAAAATGCTCTTGACCGTAAGATTATCATGAGGATGGTGATTGATCCAGAAGGTTAGTGTATAATCACTTTTTTGTAGTAGATGAGTCTTAAGTCTATCGTGTAGAGACACCAGAGCAAGAGTATAGATACTCGTTAGAGAATGAGGGCACTGAGCGTGACCACCTCGAGTAGTCATAAGGAAGTCTACCTTCTCGTCGATGACTGACTTGATGCTACAGTGGTGTGTCTGATTCTTTGACCTGAGATGCATCGACAGTTCACCTTGAGGGTGTTATAGTTTGACTATACCATGACTCGGTCTCCTAGCCATTCGAAATCCTGAGGTGTATGTTGGCTATAGCATGTTCTTTATAGATATTGGATTGCACCAAGATGGAATCTATCTACCTCGGTAGAAGAGGAGCAGCCCTATGATGATCATGAGAATCAAGTTCATAAGCCCATGGCCATGGTAGAGAGTAAAATAATAGAAAGAGTTTCTATTAAGATTTTTACATCGAACTTGAATCGAATGATTAAATCATATGATAGAAATTAGGGTTTGACGAGTTCACCTTAACCCTAATCTAATCGGGGCTCAAGATAGAAGAACTTAATCACATAAGTAGCTGCACCGAGAGGTTCATTTTCAATTTTGATGGGTTGCCACCATATGCCACTAGGTGTCACTGGTAGATTTTGGGAGCAATTAAAATGATTTAGATAATCGATCATTCTAAGTTGTCTGAATCAGAAGAGTTCTGATCCATTGAAAGAAGTTTTGATGATGTCGATGATGAAGATCATGACATATCCCATCACCATATAGAACTAAACCTAACTGGATCACACAAACAAGGGTTTGGATCTGGATATCAATAATTGGACTAAACTAGTTCAATTGATTTGAATAAGATTCAATTAGGTTTAAGAAAATCGTGCTAGCACCTGACTGAGCCTAACGTTCTCCTTTTTCTATCATAAAAGTTGTCTCGACTGAGCCAAATGAGTTTGTGCTCACTCAGGTACCTTTACCTAGTCTGGCTGGAGCTTGTCCAAGTTAGAAAAAGGTTGTCTTAATTTATAAGATAAATTAAGACAACACCTACCATTTTCCGTCATCTGCTAATTTTTGTACTTTGACTTGGTCAAACGTTGACCTTTGACCCTTGGACATCTACCCATGTGTCATGCACTTATTGGAGAGCAGATAGGGGCTTGTCCCCTCTCTGAAAATTGGAAAGAAGGGAGCGCATGCTAGGATGGCGTGTGCCTATGGATAGGAACGCTGGAGTCTCATATGGATGGGACTCTAGGTTGCTTCTTGGTTTCTACTTAGGTGGCCCTTAGGTATCTACTTTGACCAATCTTACGTGCCATCTAAGAATGAACCTGTGGATCTCTCATCTGATTGGATCAGGTGATGTCATCCCATCAATTAGATTTAGATCTGATTGTACGAAGCAACGTGATTGGCCGGGGTGATGCAGCACTGCATGGCGCAGCAGAGTCTATAAATAGACCCTATCTACGCCCACTTCTAAGAGCTCTTCCTCTTAGCCATGCCCCAAGGCTGCCCCTCTCCCTTCTCCATGCCACCATCTGGCCCCTCTCTCTTCTCCCCACGCCCAAGAAAGTTGGGCCTTCAGATTAGTGCGAGTCAAGCAAGAAAAGGCTGACGAAAAAGGAAGAAAGCAGCACTGCTGCAGAGATGACGGATGATCTTCAGAAGAAGTTTTGAAGATCCTCCAAATCAAATCCAGATCTAATTTTTGAAGAAAAAAAAGAGAAGAAGAAGATCTCTAGATCCAGTCTGAGTAGATATCGGTAGAGGCCAGGTGCTTGCATGGCTAGATCCAGAACCTCAGGGCTTCGATAGGATCATCAACGGATAATCAGATTACCCAGAATCAAGATAAAATTAATTCAAAATTAATTTAATTAATTTTTTTATTTTTTAGATCATAAAATTAGATCTGAAAAGTGTCAAATCTAATTAGCATCTAAGAACAAATTTTTGAAATATGCCTCTCGATCCAATCAGATCTGAACGAATCTAACCTGAAAAATTAGGATTTTTTTTCAACTGGTATCAGAGCTAGGTTCTTATAAAATTTATTTAGATCTGATTTAATCTGATTAATTAGTGATTTTAGATATCACATGAGATGTGATTAGATCTAAAATTAGAAAAATAAAAAATTAAAATTAATTAATCTAGATCTAATATGTATGAGATATATAACTAGACTAGGAATAGAATTATTCTATGTGTAGTCTAGTATAATCATATTTTTTATTTGATTAAATATAATTTTTAGATTTATTTATTTACTATTTTTTGATCTTATAAATATTATAATCAAATCTAAAAATAGAAAATAAATTAAATTTAATTATTCATATGAGATATGATAGTTGCATGTTTAGACAAGTTGTAGAATAGTTCTACAAATAGGTCTAGATTAAATTTTATTTGATAAGATCAAATTTAAATTTAATTTTTTAGATAATTATGAGATAATTTAGATCTAAAAAATATGCATGCATGATATATGTGATATATACAAAATATATTTTAATTAAATCTATTTTTTATATGAGATATATGCTTAGATCTAATTAATTTTTTATAGATTAGTTGTATTTCTGATTAAGACGTTCTCCTTGGCCGTCTGATCATAAGAGCAAAATAGGGCTTAAAGACCCTCTCCTTTCATTCGATAGGATGTTCTTATGATGTATAGGGGTGCTGCGCATTCATCCTTAATCAAAAATTGAAAAACTTACTTTCTACAAAATCCTAGATCCTAAAACTCTAGGATCTTATTTACATGTTTTGTTTAAGAACCCTAACTTAATTAAGAATTAAGTTTATGAAATATCAATTAGGTCTAAAATTAAAAATTTCAAATCTAAGACATATTCATTAATCTGGGTTCGGGCTTGGATAGCTTAATTAGATCTAGCGGTTGATCAAATCAAATCAAAAGTTGGTTAGATGGGATCAACAATGCTTAAATTGACCAGCCTAATAGAATTAAGTTTGGGTCAAGATCGACGAGTCACGTGAGTGATCAATCAAGCTACGACCTAATTAGCTAGTTAGAGCTCTGGATTGTAGGCTAAGGCTCAGTGGTTGGTCTGGATTGTAGGCTAACCCGATTGGTTATGGCTCAACAATTTGGTGTCTAAGGTAAGTTTGGCAGATACGACTGACTGATTTTTAATTGGGAGCTACTCGACTCGAATGCATTCTTGTCGAGTTAATGGCATATCCCTTCCACCGGTCTCACTTATCTAGTCATGTTTGTTGACTAAGTTCTGATCTGAGGTGGTCAATAATCCAAGCTAACCCTTGCCACTAGGTTAGTCATAATGGTTATAACTATGTCAAGTCTAGTTTAATGAGACCTAAATCAAATCTTTCTAAGAAAAGATTAAGTCTAAGGTCTTCCACCATTGTAGATGTGCGGGCCCTTCCCGGGGTTGATTGTTCTCGGCTGATTACAATGGCTCAGTTACACCGAGAAGATGCAATCATGTCTATTAGGGATTGGATACTACAGGTTGAAGGATGGATTGGGCTCAATATTCTGAATATGGTGAGAGATCCAATTAGGAATCCAATCTGTGCAAATGATGGGTCTGACTTAACTAAGGAGTGGATCAATATTCTGGACACACTGAGATTCATGAATTAGAGACCAAGCTTGGCTGCATCATGATTAGAGAATCATTGAACAAGAGTTATTCCCTCATTGGCTAATCCATCACCACTAACTATTAGGTGAGGTGATGAGTAAGTCAGTGGGACTACACCATCCACTAGAAATCACTAATCATGAAGATTTTTGCATCTCTACAGAGGGAGTGTAGGGATCCGAGAAAATAGTGAGAGCTAATTTGTTTAAAAATAAAATTTTTAAATAAATTGATTAAGTCTTAATTACAATATCTAACTGGAAACTTTGACTCTTTATAGAAAAATGTCTACATCCAATCCACTAGCACAAATCTTGGACACCCATAGACTGACCAGACTAAATTACAAGGATTGGCTCTGAAACTTCAAAATTATTTTGGGTTTTGAGAAGTTAATTCATGTATTGGATCAGGACCCTCCCACCTTACCAGCTCATCCATCCATTGAATAGAGAGCATCTCTAGATAAGTGGACTGACAAAAATAATAAGGCCAGATACTACATGTTGGGCTCGATGTCTGATGAGCTTCAGTGCCAACATGAAGATATCAAAATTGCTCATCAAATGTTGGCTCACCTATCGGAGATGTTTCGTGAATAGAGTCGCACAGCCAAGTATCAAGTCACTAAACGACTGTTCAAAGCTAAGATGCATGATGGGCAGTCAGTCCAAGATCATTATCTGATGATGATCAAGAACTTGAAAGAGCTTGAGAAGCTCGGAGTGAGGTTGGACTTGGATCTGTAGAATGATATAATTCTGCAATCCTTGACTGATGCGTATGGGCATTTCATCATGAACTACCATATGCATAAACTTCAAAACTCCTTGGCTGAACTTATGAACATGCTGGTTACCACTGAGCTTTCCATGAAAGATTCTAAAGGCTCAGTTCTTGCTATGGAATGGACTTCTTTCAAGAGAAAGTCTTTTAGAAAGAAGAAGAAGTCTGCGAAAAAGTAGGTGGAAGGAGGAAAGAAGAAAAAGGCAGAGCTGAAGAAGGTCGGTGATAAAGAAAAATATTTTCATTGCAATAATGACGGCCACTGGAAGCAGAACTACCCTACATACCTGGCCACCCTGAAGAATAAGAAGGAGGTTGGTCCTTCTAGAGGTATGCTCGTTATTGAGTCTAACCTTACGATTTCTTCTGCATCCAGTTGGATGCTTGACTCTGGTTCTAGTGCTCATTTATGCACTTCTATGTAGGATCTTGAGGATAGCAGGAGGCTGAGGGATGGTGAGATGATCCTATGGGTCGAAAATGGAGTAAGGGTTGCTACCATGATCGTGGGAACATACCCTCTTCGATTACCATCTGGTTTAGACTTAGTGTTAAAAGATTGTTATTATGTGCCTGTAGCAAGCAGAAATTTGATTTCTATTTCTTGCCTTGCATTAGAAGGCTATGTAATTAATTTTTTTAAGGACCATTGTAACATTCTTTATGAAAGAAATAAAATTACAAGTGGTTTCCTTATTAACGGTCTTTATTAGTTACATGTTGATGTATCTATTTTTAACTTCAAGCAAAATATGAATGCCATAAAATCAAAATGACCTAGGGATAGTCCAAATGATAGATATCTGTGGCACCTAAGATTAGATCATATAGCAGAAGATAGGATTAACAAATTGGAAAAAACTGGGCTATTGAGTCCATTGACTTCCGAGTCATATCCAATTTGTGAATCCTATCTTCATGGCAAAATGACTAAGCTCCCTTTTATAGGACATGGGGAATGGGCCACGGATCTTCTTGCCCTAGTACATACAGATGTGTGCGGCCCATTCGATGTGCCAGCTATAGGCAATTTAGTCTACTTCATAATCTTTACCGATGATTTATCAAGGTATGGGTATGTGTATCTTATGTGACACAAGTCTGAAGCATTTGAAAAGTTTAAAGAATTCAGATATGAAATAGAAAAGCAAATTGGAAAACCCATTAAGGTTCTTCGATCAAATCGAGGAGGTGAATACCTTAGTCGGGAATTCCTAGACTATCTTAAGAAAAATGGCATAGTCTCTCGATGGACTCCATCAGGAATACCTCAACTCAATGGGGTTTCAGAACAGAGGAACCGGACCCTATTAGATATGGTTCGATCCATGATGAGCTTCATAGACCTCCTTGATTTTCTTTAGGGATACTATTTGTTAACTACAATATACTTACTGAATAGGATTTCTTCTAAAACCGTTCCTACCATACCGTATGAGATATGGCATAGTAAGAAACTAAGTCTGAGTCATTTCAGAATTTGGGGTTGTCTGGCTCATGTCAAAAGATAATAAGCGGATAAGTTAGACTTTAGGTCCTTTAGAGCTCGATTCATAGGATATCCTAAAGAGTCATTAGGATATTATTTCTACATTCCAGAAGATCATAATGTGATTGTGAGTTGACATGCCATCTTTCTTGAAAAATAGTTTATTCAAGATAGCGGCATTGAAAAGTAGATCAAGCTCGATGAGAAAATCTCACAAGAGCAATGAGCTAAGGACCAAATGGATCCAAGTCAGGTTAAGCCAATCCATATACTACCTCCTCTACCTCATAAATCGAAAAGGATTTTTCATCTTCTTGAGAGGTACTTAGGTACTATTTCAGAGGATGTAGAGAAAATATTCCTCATAGGTAATGGGATTTATGGTGATGATCCCAAAACCTATAACGAGGCGATATCAGATATCGACTCCGAGAAATGGTTAGAGGTAATGAAGTCAGAAATTGACTCGATGCACTCAAACCAAGTCTGAACCTTGGTAGATCTCTACCAAAAGGTATAGTACCTATTGGGTATAAATGGATCTACAAGAGAAAGATTGGTGCAAATGAAAATGTGAAGACATTCAAGTCTAGATTAGTGGCAAAAGGTTATAGTCAATGCGAAGGCATTGACTATCAGGATACCTTTTCGCCAGTAGCTATGCTAAAATTCATTCACACATTGCTTGCTGTTGCAGTCTATTTCAATTATGAAATATAGCAAATGGATGTAAAAACGGCATTCTTAAATGGATATCTTGAGAAAGATATCTATATGGAACAGCCGCTAGGTTTCACATTCAGTGATGATAATCATAAGGTATGCAAACTGCAAAGGTCCATATATGGACTTAAGCAAGCATCTCAGAGCTGGAATACTTGTTTTAATGATGTGATCAAAATGTTTGGTTTCATCATGAATGAGGAGGAGCCATGTGTCTTCAAAAAGGTCAGTGGGAGCGCTGTTGTCTTCCTCGTATTGTACGTGGATGACATCCTCCTTATCGAAAATGATATTCCCATGTTGATCACAGTTAAAATATGTTTATCTAAAGAATTCTCCATGAAAGACCTAGGAAAGCATCCTTTATTCTAAGAATTAAGGTCTATAGAGATAGACCGAATAGGATGCTAGGACTTTCACAGAAGATGTACATAGAGGAAGTACTAAAGAGGTTTAGTATGGAAAACTCTAAGAGGGGTTTAGTACCCTTCAAGCATGGCATTCATCTTTCCAAGAAGATGTGCCCTAACACACCTGAGGAAATAGAACGTATGAGCAAGATCCCTTATGCTTCAGCAATAGGGAGCCTCATGTATGCCATGTTATGTATACGACCTGATATAGCCCATGCCGTGAGTGTCACGAGCAGATATCAGTCGAATTCAACTAAAGAATACTGGACTTTTGTGAAATGTTTCCTTAAGTACACAAGAAAAACTAAGGATATGTTATTGATCTTTGGCAATGGAGAACTCCAAGTCCAAGGGTATACAAACTCAAACTTTATGTCCGATGTAGATGATCGAAAGTCGACATCTGAAAGTCTGTTTGTGTACAATGGTGGAGCTATCAGTTAAAAAAGTTTCAAACAAATAGTGATAGCAAATTCACCATGGAAGTAGAATATATCACTGCGTCAGAAGCTGCGAAGAAGGCATTCTGGTATAAGAAGTTTGCTGCAGAGATTGAAGTGATGTCATTCCTCTATACTGCGACAACAATGATGCCATAGCTCTTGCTAAGGAGCCGAGGTCTCATCAGAAATTCAAGCACATCGAGCGGCGATACCACCTCATCCATGATTACCTCGAGAAGGATTACGTCGAGGTCAAGAGAGTCAACTCAATAAACAATATGGCAGACCCGCTTACAAAGCCATTGGGCCAACAGAATATCGAAGCCCACCTTAAGAAGATGGAACTTAGATTTGTAGCCAATTGGCTTTAGGTCAAATGGGAGTTTGTTAGATATGTGTGCCCTAGAAGTCAGAATTGGCTGACACTTATAATACACTTCTAAGGATAAAATTATAATTTTAACTATAAATAATAAAATAAATTATTTTTATCATATAAGTGTATTTAGTATCTGTGATACATCCCTTGAGTTAATGATAATGATAATTCATATTTTCAAGAGTTAAAAATTTAATACATAAATTTTTATTTATTAACTCATAAAATGCTCCTAACCGTAGGATCATCATGAGGATGATGATTGATCTGAAAGGTTAGTGTACAATCGCTTCTTTGTAGTAGATGAGTCTTAAGTCTACGGTGTAGAGACACCGAAGCGAGGGTATAAATACTCGTTAGAGAACGAGGGCACTGAGCGTGACCATCTCGAGTAGTCATAAGAAAGTCTACCTTCTCGTCGATGACTAACTCGATGCTGTAGTGATGTGTCTGGTTCTTTGACCTGAGGTACATCGATAGTTCATCTTAAGGGTGTTATAGTTTGACTACATCATGACTCGGTCTCCTAGCCATTCGAAATTCTAAGGTGTATGTTGGCTATAGCATGTTCATTGTAGAAATTGGATTGCACCAAGATGGAATATATCTACCTCGGTAGAAGAGGAGCAGCCCTATGATGATCATGAGAATCAAGTCCATAAGCCCATGGCCATGGTAGAGAGTGAAATAATAGAAAAAATTTCTATTAAGGTTTTCACATCAGACTTAAATCGAATGATTAAATCATATGATAGAAATTAGGATTTGACGAGTTCACCTTAACCCTAATCTGATCGGAGCTCAAGATAGAAGAACTTAATGACACAAGTAGCTGCACCGAGAGATTCCTTTTCAGTTTTGATGGGTTGCCACCATATGCTGCTAGGTGTCACTGGTGGATTTTGAGAGCAAATAGAATGATTTAGATGATCGATCATTCTAAGTTGTCTGAATTAGAAGAGTTCTGATCCATCAAAAGAAGTTTTGATGATATCGATGATGGAGTTCATGACATATCCCATTACCATAAAAAACTAAACCTAACTGGGTCACACAAATAAAGATTTGGATCTAGATATCATCAATTGGACTAACCCAATTCAATTGATTTAAATAAGATTTAATTAGGTTCAAGAAAATTGTGCTAGCACATGATTGAGCCTAACGTTCTTCTTTTTCTATCATAAAAGTTATCTCGACTGAGCCAAATGAGTTTGTGCTCACTCAGGTACCTTTATCTAGTCTGGCTGGAGCTTGTTCAAGTCAAAAAAGGGTTGTCTTAATTTATGAGATAAATTTGAGATAACACCTACCATTTTTCGTCACCTGCTAATTCTTGTACTTTGACTTGGTCAAACGTTAATCTTTGACCCTTAGACATCTGCCCATGTGTCATGCACTTATTGGAGAGCAGATAGGAGCTTGTCTCCTCTCTGAAAATTGGAAAGAAGGTTGGCGTGCACCCATGGATAGGGATGCTGGAGTCCCATACGGATGGGACTCCAGGTTGCTTCTTGGTTTCTACTTAGGTGGCCCTTGGGTATCTACTTTGACCAGTCTTAGGTGCCATCTAAGAATAAACCTATGGATCTCTTATCTGATTGGATCAGGTGATGTCATCTCACCAATCAGATTTAGATCTGATTGCACGAAGCAATGTGATTGGCTGGGGTGATGCAGCACTGCATGGCACAGCAGAGTCTATAAATAGACCCTATCTACACCCACTTCTAAGAGCTCTTCCTCTTAGCCATGCTCCAAGGCTACCCCTCTCCCTTCTCCACACCACCATCTGGCCCTCTCTCTCTTCTCCACGCCCAAGGAAGTTGGGCCTTCAGATTAGTGCGAGTTAGGCAAGAAAAGGCTGACGAAAAAGGAAGAAGGCAGTACTGCTGTAGAGACGATGGGTGATCTTCAGAAGAAGTTTTGAAGATCCTCTAAATCAGATCCAGATATGATTTTTGGAGAAAAGAAAGAGAAGGAGAAGATCTTCAGATCCAACCTGAGTGGATACCGATAGAGGCCAGGCGCTTGCATGGCTAGATCCAGAACCTCAGGGCTTCGATAGGATCATCAACGGGTAATCAGATTACCTAGAATCAAGATAAAATTAATTCAAAATTAATTTAAATTTTTTTTTTATTTATCAGATCATAAAATCAGATCTGAAAAATATCAGATCTGATTAGGATCTAAGAGAAAATTTTTGAAATATGCCTCTCGATCCAATCAGATCTAAACGAATCTGATCCAAAAAATTAGAATTTTTCTTCAGATCCTAAGTCGAAAGGACACTTATACCCATATTCTAACAGGGCAAATTTTGTTAGTAAAAAAGCTTCAAAGTTGATCACGTTCAGTGCAGATGTATCCCTACATCTCACCTGCATGCCATATCGGTATCTCCACACTCCTTGGTTAAGAGGACAACTAACCCATATGGTACACAATGACCTACACTCGATAAATAATGTTGTCCTCAGTAACGACGGATCATTTGGTCGTGAATAGGTTTAAAGACTAAACGACAAATCCTTCTTTATTGATTCTAAATAGTCATAAGAACTTCACCACAATGCAGGAGTTCATAAAAGTTAAAAGAATTTATGATGAAAAATATCAAAATAATTTTTATTTATTTATAATTTATATATACATACAAAAAATAGCTCTACCATTAATAGGCTGATGATTGACTTTGGGATACTATTCACAATAATGATCTCTATACAAGTATCAACACTTATTGTTTAGCATAAATTCACATCTTGAGCCCGCGTTTGCAATGCAGTCCGAACCTTTCCTCAGTTTGAGTGCCCTACATGTTGAGACCGAAGCGCATAGGGCATGTCTTGGCCTTGTGTTTGTAGCTCGAACCTTCCCTCGGTTCGAGCACTCTACATGCTAAGATTGGACCGCAAAGGGGATGTCTCAGGCCTATGTTTATAATGCAGTCTGAACCATCTCTCAGTTTGAGTACTCTGCATGTCGAGACCAAAGTGCATAGGGCACATCTTGGCCTCATGTTTATAATGCAGCCCGAATCTTCCCTCGATTTGAGCACTCTGCATGTCAAGATCGAAGTGTGCAGGTTACATCTCGATCTCGTGTTTGTAATGCAGCCTAAACCTTTTCTTAGTTCGAGCACTCTACATGCCGAGATCAAAGTATACAGGGCATGTCTCAGGCTCGTGTTTGCAACCCAAATCTTCCCTCAATTCAAGTGCTCTGCATGTGGAGATCGAAGCATGCAAAGCACATCTCAACCTCATATTTGCAGGCCAAACCTTTTCTTAGTTCAAGCACTCTGCATGCTAAGATTGGTGCATGCAGGGCACGTCTTGGGCTGGTGTTTGCAATGCTGTCCAAACCTCTCCTTGGTTCAAGCGCTTTGCATGCCAAGACTGAAGCACGATGTTTGCAGCCCAAACCTTTCCTCGATTCGAGTGTTCTGCATGCTGAGACCAGAGCATGCAGGGCATATCTCGATCCTATGTTTACAATGCTACTCGAACCTTCTCTCGATTTGAGTGCACTGCATGCTGAGATTAAAGCGCATAGGGTACATCTCGACCTCATGTTTATAGCCCAAATATTTTCTCGATTTGAGTGCTCTACATGCCAGAACCCAAATTCTATATAAATTAATACATAATTAAATAATTTTTAATATCTAATTATGCTTAATTAATATAATTTAAATAAAAAATAATTTTTAGTGATAGTATTAGCTATCTTTAATACTCACAAAAGAAGAAGACTATCATACAGGACTGAAGCATTGGCTAGCACACAAGAATTGAGATGCTAGGAGGCACAGGCGAGCAAGGACTGAGGCTTAGGGATGCAGCCATGAACGAAAGCTTGGGGAGGTCGAGAGCTTGCGCTCATGCACTCAGGAAGGTAGGAGTAGGGAGGTGGGTTGGGGGGAGATGGCCATGGGGAAGCTATTGATCAAAGGAGAGAGGGGGTGGTGGGTGAACATAAGGGCCAGGGGTTTGGGGAGGTAGGAGATAGCTAGAGGTTTGGGGAAGGAGGTAGGAGGAGATCGGGAGGAGAGATGGGGTGGTGGGGGAACTGAACGGTAGGAGAGAGGAGGGTGGCAGGTCGGGTGCAGCAGGGGAAAGACGGTCGGGATGAAGCCGCTGGCTATGGGAGAGAGGGGATGGCAGGTGAGCCAAAGAAAAGATGATTCGAGGAGGCAGGAGGTAGCCAAGGGTTCTATTGGAAATTATATCTTAAAGCCAATTATCTAGGTGATAGATGGTTGAGCTCAATGTAAAATATACTTAAATTATTAATGAATAAAATTGTTATTCTAGCATTCCATCATGTTTGTATATCTTTCTATAATGAACTTTTCTATGATGAAGTTCTTAGAACTATTTAGACTCGATAAAGAAGGATTTGTCATTTAGTCCTTAAACTTGTTTGCGACCAAATAATATGTTGTTACCTAGGATGATAATGTTTATTGAGTGTAGGTCATTACATG
The DNA here is from genome assembly GCA_006176705.1 of Cocos nucifera. Classification (NCBI taxonomy): domain Eukaryota; kingdom Viridiplantae; phylum Streptophyta; class Magnoliopsida; order Arecales; family Arecaceae; genus Cocos; species Cocos nucifera. The sequence continues at coordinate 144,830 of QRFJ01000260.1, read as the reverse complement.
CCATATGGGTTAGTTGTCCTCTTAACCAAGGAGTATGGAGATACTGGCATGGCATACAGGTGAAATATAAGGATAAATTTCATTGATCGTGACCCAATGATGGAACTCTCTATTGTCAAGAGTTACTCGCAAAGGATATGGGTATAAGTTTTTCTTAGACCTGAGACCACTATGGTGACTTGCAAGCAACTCACTGCGCTTTGCTATTGGATTACTTGAATTTTTAATTTAGTGATAAAATGTTATTGGGTGCAGTCAAGTTTTTGTTTAGTCAGTGTGTGAGTCAAGATGGGATTGATCCCTTCAAATGTTGGAATAAATGCATCACTGTATTTCAATTTAGCAAAACCTCAATCAAGATAGTCAATATGATGGATATTAAAATTTGAAATACAATGCAGATGATTTTTAGGATTAATAGTTAAACCTTAGGTCATCTTTTAAGCATTTGGATCAAGAGAATGAATTATACGGTAATCATATACTACAGGTTCATGGATGTTGTGTTGCGACTTTTCGACCTATCCGAACGTTGGATACCATTACTAGATGGTCATATCGATTAGTATAGAAATTGATTCCTATGCTATTGGTTTAGGATTTGAACCTATAGGGTCACACAAAATAAGAGTTTCTACCTAATCTAATGGATGATCAAGAGTTTCGATAGTCTCAGACTCCTGGGTTAAGAGTTCCATTAGATTGGGATTTTGTGATCAGGAGTCTCACTAGACTGAGACTCTACCTTCTCGAATCTCACTAGACTGAAATTCTGATATTATTAGATGATTAATTAGTAATTATATTATTGATTAGCTTAATTTGATTGAGCAATAAGGATTCGATCAAATCTGATTGAATTTGATTTGATTGGGTTTGATCCGATTAGGTTATGAGATAACCTAATCACCATAGGAGATTAGATCTTGATTTGATCAGGGGTTAGACTTAATTAATTTTTAATTTGATTAGATTTTAATCAAGTTTGATTAAGCCTAATTTGGTTAGGTGTATCCTAGTCTAATTGAATTGGGACAAAAGGGTTTGGACAAAACTAATTTGGACAAGTTTGAATTTTTAAACTTAAATCTCCCTGCACCATCACATTTGACCATGCTCTCTCCCTCTACACAAATTCAGAATTTACATGAGTTTTCCCATGCCAGAGAACCTTGTGCGTATCCCTCTCATTCTCCCTTTGACTTGGTCCAAGTGTTGGATCAAATTTGAATTACTTGAATTTTGAATTCAAGTAGTTTGGAGGTTGAAACAAATTCAACCTCCTTATCATTATCCTTTCTCCACGCTATCCACCCTTTGTCGCACATATTTTTGAGAGTTACTAGGTGTGGGCGCATGGAAGGAGAGTCCTTCTACATGTCATATACCTAGTTTGTGCATTGGGAATGGATAATTGAATTTGAATTTGGATGGGAGGTTGAAACAAGTTCAACCTCCAACCCTTATCCTAACTCATGCATTTTTTCCATCGGCTCTTGCCCATTTAAATATTAGATATTTTATGGGCATGCATGAGAAATCTGAGAGTGCATGAGGGGTTTTTGGGGAGAGAAAACTAGAGAGGGGCACACCTATTTGGGTGTGAGAAATGTCAAATGGGAGAGTTCTTGTGCCACTTCTTTTTTTCCTTTTAACTCACACACATTTTAGAAGAAGTTTTAAATATGTGCATGAGCCCTATCTTAGAAAGAGTTTCTCATAAATTAAAGAGCAAGGCGTGAGGATCTCTTGGGAGTGAGGTCATTTATTGGTCACTGATAATTACTATAAATACACCAATAAAAGTATTTATTAATTTATTTATTTATTTTTATTTTTAAAAATTAAATATTTTTATTCATCTATTTAGAAAATATATTTATCAATAGAAAGAGCTCATTTTTCTGATCACAACAAAATAAGTTTGGAGCAAATCGGAGCTAAAATGGATCATATATGAATTTTTAAAGAAAAAATTAATTAATAAATAAATGGCTTAGCTGGTGCACGCTCTTCAGCTGGTGCATCCAAATGCACTTAGCCAAGCTGACCCTGTCACCTAGCTAGAGTGCCACAAGCTAGTCCACGCATCCGAAGCTGATCCAAAGTCACTGACGTCAGTTTTATCGTGGCTCATGGTAGACCTCTAAGGAAGGCTATTTTGGTCATTTCATGCCCATGCCGCATGTTGATTGGCTCAAGTCTGCAAAACACCCGGTCCACCATGGTCCATATGCATAGTAAGATGCAATGTAATGGCTATGTTTCCTATCGGTGAAGATCCAATGGCTGTCATGATTTCCTTCTTTGATTTGGTTCCCAGCTCTTCATCTGCACGATCCGATGGCCCAATTTCTCCCAGATCTCAATCCAAAGGCTGACAAGCATCCTTGAGATGATTTAAATGCCCAGTAGTTCCATCAGATGGCCGAAAACCCTCCATCACATGCAATCGAATAGCTAATATCCAATCCAACCTGATTAAGGCTTTTAAATATGGTTTTTTGGTGATTTCTTCGGTGTTTGATCACGATTGAACGATCATCAGTGTCTAGAGCTTTATATTCACAGTAGAAACCCAATTTGAGTTGATTTTAGGAGTTTTAAGTCAATTTCAACCCAAATTATTCACATCAGAGTTCTCCAAACTCTATTTAAATGACTCCAGGCCAACAAAATCAATCATCTTCAGTTATGGAAAGATAATGGTATAGATTAGAGGCATGCTTGGGTTTGTGGATGCTTCGAGGTAGACGGTGCTGAGAGAAAGAGCTGACTTCTACACCATCTCAATGCCAACGTTGATCTAAGATCAAGATCAGTTGTTTCTTAGTTTTTATTTTCTTTTTCTATTCTTTTTAAATTTCATGAATTTAAATTATGAACTTTTAAATTAATGCAATTTTTTTTTCTATGCACTTTAAATTCATGCTTTTTACTTTTTATTGCAAATATAATTTTTGTACTTTATTTTTATTGTAAGTACATGCTAAGATCTAAATAGTATATCTTAGTACCAAGTTTATCCTTATGCACCTTTTAAATTCTACTTTTTATTTATAATTCTATTTTTCAACTTCAATTTCTTTTTTTCAAATCCTTTCTTTTACAAAAATCAAATATTTCAAAACTAAAACACTACCTTCTCTGTGGATTCGATCTAACTCACTGCTTTCTATCTATTTTTAATTATTTTAAAAAGTCAAAATTAAACTGATAAATATGGTGTCTTAACGATAATATCATGCTCTTATCAAATTTTTGGTGCCATTGCTAAGGAAGGCAAGAGCATTAAAATTTTTTTTTGATCTCTTTGATGTTGTTTGTAAATTAAATTATAAATAAATTTTTAATTTTTTAACTTTTTATAAATATTGCTTACTAGCTTTTTCTTATTTATTTTATAGATAAAAAAAAGAACAAAAAGATTAGGGCAAGAAGGTAGCTTTCAGTCTTATTTGGTGAGATCAATCCTAAGCCCTAATTTTTTTTTCATTATTTGCCTTATTTTCAAAATAATTAAAAATTATCCACTAAAATCTAATTAAAAGTTTCATGATAAGATTAAAAATTCTAACTGCTTAGAGCATTCATCATATTAGATTTAATTTTAATTTTTTTTTTGTGATCGCTGGAGACAAGGTAAGCTTCTCAAGTCTAATTAGTTTTATGCATCTAATTTAGTTGCATAGAATTCCTTATCTGAAAGTGATTGTGCATATATATTTTTTTAAATCAATTTAGGGACAACAATCTGTCAAATAAGATAAGTAAGGGATTTGATCATCCTTTCTTAGCCTACAAATAACCAACCAGCATCCTACATTGAAGTAAGCCTTTAATTTTAAAATCAATTAGACATCGGCCCTAGGAACTCATGCTCATTAGAACAAGGAATCCAAAGAATTGGAGTGGGTTAAGGTTAGTTAGTTTGATTGGTATTTAAGGCAAGTGGTTAAGGGACAACTGGGATTGAAGAAAGGTGGTTTATAATTAATTCTGTTAGCTTATCTGACCAAGCATAATTGATGTCTAAGGCAAGCAATGGAGGGACTTCCACCAACTTTATACTTGGTTAGTTGAGTAGCTGATTTTATATTTTCTTAACTTGATTGCTAACCTACATTAAACTTAATTAAATCTAAATTAAACTAGTAATAATAATAAAATAAATAAAATAATAAAAAAATTTAAAAAATAATAAAATAATAGTAATAATCTAAAAAATTTTGAGCCACATGTTAGGGTTGCACTTGTACATATACGATAGGAAATCGCTTTACTTGACCTAATTGAACCCAACCATAAAATTGAATGATGGAACCATATTGAACCAGATAGTCAAATGGCTAGAAATCTTGAAGAACCACCTAGGCAAATGAAGGAATATTTTATTCCTTTCACCTATAACCTATCGACTTGCATCCAATTACCTAATATCCATGCTATCCACTATGAGATCAAGCTAACCATAATCCAAATGCTCCCATCTTTCTATGGGAACACCAATGAAAACCCTTACAAGCATTTGGATGAATTCTTAGAAATCTGCTCTGCAGTAAAAATTCAGAATTTTTCTAATGTCGCCCTTAGACTAATCTTATTTTCTTTCTCATTAAAAGACAAAGCCAAGTATTGGCTTGGCACAACAGGAAGACCAACCCAAACTTGGACAAAATTGCAAAGTATATTTCTTAAGAAATTTTATCCCGTAGGTCAAACCAATACTATAAGGTGAGCTATCACTAGATTTGCTCAGCTTTCAGGAGAACAAATTCACGAATCATGGGAGAGGCTTAGAAACTTCTTAGAAAATGCCCACATCATGGTCTACCTAAGTGGAAAATAGTTCAAGCTTTCTATGAAGATTTAGAAGATCAATTTAGATAAATGGTAGATGCATCCTGTAGAGGTGCATTCATGAATAAAAGTGAGGATGAAGCCTATACTTTATTTAAAATCTTGAGTGAAAAGTTAATTAATCATGCTTCATTATCCTTCTATCAAAAGTGGGCAGGAATCTATGAACATTTAGAATCTAGTTCTAAGATTGACTTGAACTTGATAAATAAAGTGGACCTTCTTGTCCAGAAATTAGACCAACTCTTAACCAACTCTTAACCTTAAGTCAACAATCTCTTGCACACACACCACCCTCTAATTATCAAGAGATTTATTCTATTTATGCTAGCCCAACCCATTATGTGAGTGAATGTCCCATAGCTGCATAATTTTCATCCTATATCCTAGAACATGTTCAAGCTGTACAAGGCTACTCTAAGCCAATTAATAATTTTTTTTTAAATATATATAACCCAGATTAGAGGAACCATCCCAATTTTTCTTAGAGACCCAACAGACTCAGACTGAAATTCAAATCTCACCAGTGCAAAATTATCAAAATAGGCCCCAATGTCAAAACTATGCCTACAATAGGAGTCAGCCTAGTCAGTTTATCTAGCCATCATATTATAATCAGCCATCATATCCACCTCCTCAATAGATCAATCAAGCTGATGATAGATTTAATCAACTTCAATAATTGATTCTAATTCAACAAAAATCCATCATCAGGCTAGAAGTACAAATAAGATAATTAGCTGAGTCTAACATAAGAAAAGAACTAGATCAATTATCGAGCCAACCGATTCTTATAAACAACTCATCTAATATCTACCAACCACCTGGACTAAGTTATTAATCCAATGCCTACTTGAGAATCTCCAATTAGAGAATGCCAAAGTAGTTTTTGAACTTAAAAATTATAGGATTCTTATGGACTCACACCAAGACCAACTGAGAGAGGCTAGTACTGATGCTAGCCAAAATAAAAATTTTGAAGAAGAGATTAGAACTAAAGCTAACTACATAGAAGAATCTGAGCTCGAAACTAGTACTAATGCTGGTTCTAATTCAAATGAGATAGATAAAAGAAAACAGAGAATAGATGAGTAACCCGAAACCTATAAACCAAAAATCATGTTTCCTTCAACCCTAGAAGCCGATTCTTCTTACAAAAATTAAGAGGCATGTAATAAAATGCCAATGGAGTTGTTTAAACAAGATCATATTAACTTACCTCCATAATTAAAGCCACCTTTAGTCATCCTTCTAGTACTCACTATATCAAACTTAACTCCTAATACAAAAACTCAATTCATGAGCATTTTAGATGAACAAATAGGAGAAATTCTTGAGAAACAAGGGTCTGAGAATAGAGTCATGAACTATCTTCCCATAATTAATAATAAATATATTAACTAAAGGATTATAAACTATCTTTCTAAGATTGGCAATCCAAAATCTTTGGAATTTATCAATCCAGTATTCATTACGGGATAGGTAAGCTGCCTTATGTCTGACTGAAGATGGTAAACTTAGTACTTGTTGGAAGGCAATGCAATATTTAATTTTCTTTCACCTAATTTATCTTTTTAGTTGATTTTTTTTAGGATATTTTGAATAAATTGGAAGAAGAGTCAAATTTGCAAAGGCATATGCTGGACCATGAGAATATATTAAGTCAGGTGTATTCCTTTCTTTTCTTTATTATATTCTTTATTTTTTCTTTCTCCATTGAGGATAATGTCGATTAAGTTGAGGCAAGAATAATAAAAATTTTAAATTTTTTTTAAAAAAATATCCTAGAAGAAGTTAGTATTTAGTATTTAGACATTCGATTATGCCTAAGAATTGAGTTGAACTAAGCATTTTTTAAAAAAATTGATGCATAGATCAGAGAATCTATAAGATATTGAGAGATCAAATATTAAGAAAAATCAATAAAGAGTTAAGTCTAGAACATAAAAAAAAATTCTTTGAGCAATTTTGATTTTTTTTATCAGCATCAAAGAAGAGTCTACTTCTTATGGGCTTATGTAAGATAACTATACGTCTCTTCAAATTAAAAAAATTATAAAATAAAATAATTTTCAAGTATTACTCATAGAGTAACTGGGCCTCTTTGCCTAAGCAAACATTGAGTTTCGCATCAAAAGATGGAAAGAACAAAGAAGCACATTGTAAAGCTAGTCTTAACTCATAGCCTATTTGATTCGAGCTAGTAAGCCCAAGGGATATTCTATACCTAGTTTTCTAAAGCTAATTGATTTGGGAGTCATTGGCTCAGGACTTACTACATGGATCAAATAGAAAGCTTAAGAGATTAAGGCACTCAATAGTGATATAATATTAAAAAAAAAATGGTTTTCCATCGAGTAATCAGGTCCTATTGCCTAAGTAAGCAATGATATTTGCATCAAAAAATAGGCAGTATGAATAAAAAATATTTAATAAATGAAGGACATAATTAACAATACAGTTGCCCATATAAAAATTTAGACAATTCAGAGATAAAGGTAGGAATAATTTAGAAAAAAATTAAAAAAATTTAATGTTCTTCACTTAATTTTTGTATTTATAAATACTAATATCCCAGTGACATACCTCGCCTAAGCTCTATTGAATATCAATGACCATTTTAAAAATTACTTCTTAAAATTTAAAACTTTAAAGTTTAAAAGATATCTAAAATTAAATTCTTTCTTTACTCGAGGATGAGCAACGCTTAAGTTGAAAGGTGTGATAATTACTATAAATACACCAATAAAAGTATTTATTTATTTATAAATTTATTTTTATTTTTAAAAATTAAATATTTTTATTTATTTATTTAGAAAATATGTCAAGCAATAGAAAGTGCTTATTTTTTTGATCATAATATAAGTTTGGAGCAAATCAGAGCTAAAATGGATCAGATATGAATTTTTAAAAAAAGATAATTAATAAATAAATGGTTCAGCCAGCTCCATAGCTCAGTCAATGCATCCAAATGCGCTCAGCCAAGCTAACCTAGCTACCCTGCCAAAGCACCGCAAGCCAGCCCATGCGTGACGTTAGTTTTTTCGTGGCTCACATTAGACCTCTAAGGGAGGATATTTTGGTCATTTCATGCCCATGCTGCATGTTGATTGGCTTAGGTCTGCGAAATGCCCGATCCACCACAGTCCATATGCATAGTAAGGCACGATCCGATGACTGGGTCACTGTCGATGAAGATCCAATGGCTATCATGATTTTCTTCTTTGATTCGGGTCCCAGCTCTTCATCTGCTCGATCTGACGGCCCGATTTCTCCTAGATCTCAATCCAATAGCTGACAAGCATCCTTAAGATGATTTAAATGCCCAATAGTTCCATCAGATGGTCAAAAACCCTCCATATCGGATGGCTAATATCCAATTCGAATTGATCAAGGCTTTTAAATGTGGTTTTTTGGTGATTTCATTGGCATTTGATCGCGATCTAACGGCCAATAGCATCCAAAGGTTTATATTCACAACAAAAAGGCAATTTGAGTTGATTTTAGTAGTTTTAAGTCAATTTCAACCCAGATTATTCATGTAAGAGCCCTCGTAACTCTATTTAAAGGATTCTAGCCCAACAAAATCAATCATCTTCGATCATAGGAAGGTGATGGTATAGGTTGATGCATGCTTGGGTTCGTGGATGCCTCGAGACAGATGGTGCTGAGAGGAAGAGCTGACTTCTACACCATCTCAATGTCAACATCAATCCCAGATCAAGATCAGCTATCTCTTAGTTTTTATTTTCTTTTCTTATTCTTTTTAAATTTCATATATTTATATTATAAAATTTTAAATTAATGCAAAATTTTATTTTTATGTACTTTAGATTCATGCTTTTTACTTTTTATTGTAAATTTAATTTTTACACTTTATTTTTATTGCAAGTAGATGCTAAGATCTAAATAGTAGAGCTTAGTACCAAGTTTATCTTTATGCACCTTTTAAATTCTATTTCTTATTTATAATTCTATTTTCTGACTTTGATTTTTTTCTAAATTTTTTTTTATTTTATAAAAATTAAAAGTTTTAAAACTAAAACACTGCCTTTTCTATAGATTCGATCCGAGTCACTACTTTTTATCTATTTTTAATTATTTTAAGAAGTTAGAATTAAATTGATAAATATGATATCCTAACAACAACATCATGCTCTTATCAAGTTTTTGGTGTCATTCTCGAAGAAGGCAAGAGCGTTAATTTTTTTTTGATCTTTTTAATTTTTTTTTATAAATTAAATTATAAATAAATTTTTAATTTTTTAATTTTTTGTAAATATTGCTTACTAACTTTTTCTTATTTATTTTATATATTAAATAAAGAAAAAATAAAAAGATTAAGGCAAGGAGGAAGCTTCCAATCTTATTTGGTGAGATCAATCCTAAGCACTAATTTTTTTATTATTTATTTTTTTTAAATTAATTAAAAATTATCCACTTAAACTAATTAAAAGCTTTATGACAAGATTAGAAATTCTAACTACTTAGAGCATCCATCATATTAGATTTAGTTTTATTTTTATTTTTTTTGATGATCGCTAGAGATAAGGTAAACTTCTCAAGTCTAATTAGTTTCATGCATCTAATTTAGTTGCATAGAATCCCTTATCTGAAAGTGATTGTGCATATGCATTTTTTAAATCAATTTAAGAACAACAATCCATTAAACAAGATAAGATGGAAATTTGATCACTCTTTCTTGGCCCATAAATAACCAACCAGTGTCCTGCATTGATCCAAGTCTTTAATTTTAAAATCAATTAGACATCGGCCCTACGAACTCAAGCTCATTAGGACAACAAATCCTAAGGGTTGGATTGGGTTAGGGTTAGTTAATTTGACTGGTATATAAGACAAGTGGTTCAGGAACAACCGGATCTGAAGGAAGATGGTTTATAATTGATTTAATTAGCTTACCTGATCAAGCACAATTGGTGTCTAAGGAAAGCAACAGGGAGACTCCCACCAACCTTATACTTACTTGGCTAGTTGAGTGGCTGATTTTACACTTAGATGGCTTAAAGGTGACCTTGGCAATTAGGAGCTATATAGATCTAGGACAATCCTTAGTTAGGATTGTTTGCTTAACTTGATTGCTAACTAACATTAAACCTAATTAAACCTTAATTTCTCTCTCTCTCTTCTTAGCTCTAGGACTCCTTAGGACCTCTTCTTTAGAACTCTTCTTTCTTTCTTCTTCTTTTTTCTTCAAAAATAAAATAAAATAATAATAAATTAAATCAAATCAAATTAAAAGTAATAATAAAATAAGTTAATAAATTAAAAAATTTTAAAAAATAAAAATAATAAAATAATAATAAATAAAAATCTAAAAAATTCTAAATCACATGTTAGGGTTGCACTATTACATACACGATAGAAAATCATTTTACCTAACCTAATTGAACCCAACAATAAAATTGAATGACTAAACCATATTGAACTAGATAGTCAAATGGCTGAAAATCTTAGAGAACCACCTAGGCTAATGAAGGAATATTTTATTCCTTCTACCTATAACACATTGACTTGTATCCAATTATCTGATATCCATGCTACCCACTATGAGATCAAGCCAACCACAATCTAGATGCTCCCATCTTTCTATGAAAACACCACTGAAGATCCTTACAAGCATTTGGATGAATTCTTAAAAATCTGCTCTATGGTAAAAATTTAGAATTTTTTTGATTACACCCTTTAACTGATCTTGCTTCCTTTCTCATTAAAAGACAGCCAAGTATTGGCTTGGCACAATAGGAAGACCAATCCAAACTTAGGCTGAATTACAAAGTAAATTTTTTAAGAAATTTTATCCCATAGGTCGAACCAACATCATGAGGTGAGCTATCACTGGATTTACTCAGGTTATAGGAGAACAAATTCATGAGTCATGGGAGAGGCTTAAGAAACTTCTTAGAAAATGCCCACATCATGGTCTATCTAAGTGATAAATAGTTCAGGCTTTCTATGAGGGTTTAGAAGACCAATTTAGACAAATGGTAGATGCATCCTCTGGAGGTGCATTCATGAATAAAAGTGAGGATAAAGCCTATGTTTTATTTAAAATCTTTAGTGAAAACTTAATTAATCATGCTTCGTTATACTTCTACCAAAAGTGGACAGAAATCTATGAACATCCAGAATCTAGTTCTAAGACTGACTTGAACCTGATAAATAAAGTGGACCTTCTTGCCTAGAAATTAGGCCAACTTCTAATCTTAAGTCAACAATCTTCTGTACAATACACACCACCCTCTAATTATCAAGAGATTTATTCTATTTGTGCTAGCCTAACCCATTATGTGAGTAAATATCCCATGGCTGCACAATTTTCATCCTATATCCAAGAATAAGTTCAAGCTATACAAGGCTACTCCAAGTCAGTTAATGATCCTTTTTCAAATACATATAATCCAGATTGGAGGAACCACCCTAATTTTTCTTGGATATCCTAACAGACTCAGGCTCAGACCCAAATTTTATCGATGCAAAATTATCAAAATAGGCCCCAATGTCAAAATTATACCTATAATAAAAGTCAGCCTTGTCAGTTTATCTAGCAATCATATTATAATCAACCATTATATCCACCTCCTCAATAGACCAATCTAGCTGATGATAGATTTAATCAACTTCAATAACTGATTCTGACTCAACAGGAATCCATCATCAGGCTAGAAATACAAAAAAAACTATTAGCTAAGTCTAACATGAGAAAAGAACTAGGTCAATTATTGAGCCAACCGATTCTTATAAACAATCCACCTAATATCTACCAACTACCTGGACTAAGTTATCAATCTAATGTCCTACCTAAGAATCTCTAATTTTTTAACTTAAAAGTTATAAAATTCTTATAGACTCACACCAAGATCAGGTGAGAGAGGCTAGTACTGATGCTAGCCAAAATAAAAATTTAGAAGAAGAGGTTAGTACTAAAGCTAACCACATAGACGAACCTGAGCTTGGCACTAGTACTAATACTGATTCTAATTTAAATGAGATAGATAAAGAAAAAAAGAGAACAGATGAGTAACCCAAAACCTGTAAACCAAAAATCTTGTTCCCTTCAATCCTAGAAGCCAATTCTTCTCATAAAAACTAAGAGGCATGTAATAAAAAGCCAATGAAGTTATTTAAACAAGATCATATTAACTTACCTTCATAATTAAAGCCATTTTTAGTCACCCTTTCAGTACTCACTATATCAAACTTAACTCTTAATACAAAAACTCAATTTATGAGCATTTTAGATGAACAAATAGGAAAAGTTCTTATGAAATAAGGATCTGAGAATAGGGTCATGAACTATCTTTCCATAATTAATAATGAATATATTAATAAAAGAATTATAATCTATCTTTCTGAGATTGACAATCTAAAATCATTAAAATTTGTCAACTAGTATTCGATACGGGATAGGTAACCTACCTTGTATCTAGCTGAAGATGGTAAACTTAGCACTTATTAAGAGACAATCCAATATTTAATTTTCTTTCACATAATTTATCTTTTTAGTTGATAATCTTTTTAGGATATTTTGAATTAGTTGGAGGAAGAGTCAAATTTTCAAAGGCACATGCTGGACCATGAGAATATATTGAGTTAGGTGTATTCCTTCCTTTTCTTTATTATACTCTTTATTTATTTTTTTCATTAAGAATAATGTTGATTAAGTTGGGGGAAGAGTAATAAAAATTTTAAATTTTTTTAAAAAAAAATCCTTGAAGTAGTTAGTATTTAGTATTTAGACATCCGATTATGCTTAAGAATCGAGTTGAACTAAGCATTTTTAAAAAAAATTAATGCATAGATCAAAAAATTTATGAGATATTGAGGAATCAAATATTTAAAAAATTTAATAAAGAGTTATTCTTAGAACATAAAAAAAATTGAGATATATTGTAAGATTGTTTTTTATACAGCATCAAAGAAGAGTCTACTTTTGTGGCTTGTATAGATAACTATACATCTCTTCATATTAAAAAATTTATAAAATAAAATAGTTTCTAAGTACTGCTCACTAAGTAGTCAGGCCTCTTTGCCTAAAAAAGTATTGAATTTTGCATCAAAAGATGGAAAGAACAAGGAAGCTCATTATAAAGCTAGTCTTAACTCATAGCCTATTTGATTCGATTTAGTAAGCTCGAGGGGTATTCTATACCTAGTATCCTAAAGTGAACTGATTTGGGAGTCATTAACCCAAGACTCGCTATATGGATCAAATAGAAAGCTTAAGAGATTAGGGCACTTAATAGTAGTACAACATTAAAAAAAAAAATAGTTTTCCACCGAGTAATTAGGTCTTATTGCCTAAGTAAGTAAAGATATTCGTATTAAAAAGTGGACAATGTGAATAAAAAAATTTAATAAATGAAGGATGGAAGTAACAATACACTTGCCCATATAAAAGTTTAGATAATTTAGAGGTAAAGATATGGATAATTTAGAAAAAGTTTAAAAAGTTTAATATTTTTTACTTAATTTTTATATTGATAAGTACTAATATCCCAATGACATACCTCACTTAAGCTCTACTAAATATTAATAGCCATTTTAAAAATTATTTGATAAAATTTAAAATTCTAAAGTTTAAAAAGTATTTAAAACCAAATTCTTTCTTTACTCGAGGATGAGCAAAGCTTAAGTTGAGGGGTGTGATAATTAATATAAATACATTAATAAAAATATTTATTTATTTTTATTTTTAAAAATTAAATACTTTTATTTATTTAGAAAATATATTCATCAATAGAAGGAGCTCAGTTTTTTGGTCATAATGAAATAAGTTTGGAGCAAATCAGAGCTAAAATGGATCAAATATAAATTTTTAGAAAAAAATAAAAAAATAATTAATAAAACAAATGGCTCAGCTAGCTCCATAGCTTAGACGATGCACACTATTTAGGCAGTGCATCCAAATGCGCTCAGCCAAGCTGACCCAACCACCTAGCTGGAGTGCCGCAAGCCAGCCCACTAATCTGAAGTCAATCCAAAGCTGCTGACGATAGTTTTATCACAACTCATGGTAGACCTTTAAGGAAGGATATTTTGGTTATTTCCATTGGAAATTGTATTCCAAAACCATTCATCAGCCTATTGATGGTTGAGATATTATAATTGATTTATTAATTAATAAAAAAAATTTGGTATATTTTTTCATCATAAGTTTATATCTTCTAATGAACTATATTATTGTGATAAAATCCTTAGGACTATTTAATTTTGATAAAAAGAGGATTTATCGATTAGTCCTTAAATTTGTTCACGATCAAATGATAGGCTGTTAATTAGGACGACGGCGTCTATCGAGCATAGGTTGCTATATGCCATTTAAGTTGGTTGTCCTCTTAACCAAGGAATGTGGAGATACTGGTATGACATATAGGTGAGATGTATGGATACATCATCATTGAATATGACCAACTCTAGAGTATTCTATTATCAAGAATGTCTCTAATGGGATATAGGTATAATATCCCTTAGACATGAGATCACCTCAGTGACTTGCAAGCAACTCACTGTGCTTTGATACTGGACTAACTAAATTTCTAATTCAACAATGGAAGGCTTTAAGGAACCGTCAAGTACTTGCAAAGTTGGAGTGTGATCAAGATAGAATTGACCACTCCAAGAGTTAGAGAAGAATGTATCACTGTATTTCAATATAGCAAAATCTTGTCCAAGATAATCCATCAAATGGATTTGATATTTTGAAATACAATATAGACAACCTGATCAGAGTTGATAGTTCAACTCTGAGGTGTCCTACGAGTATTATGGTCAAGGAGATGAATTATATGGAAACTATATCTGCATGGATTCTAAGGATGGTGTTCTACACCTTCGACCTATCCAACCATCGGGTATCATTGCTAGAGGATCACTTTGATTGGTACAAAAATTTATTTCTATGCTACCAGCTTAGGTTTGGACCTATGAGGTCACACACATTAGGGTTCATGTTTCGATTGGATAGTTGATCAACAATTAAGAATCATTCTAGGGTTAAACAATCAATACGATTCGTGTTTAACCTAGTGCAAGTATTGCAGGAGGATTGATTAGCAATTTGATTGCTAATTTACTTAATTTGATTAAGCCAATAGGTTGAGATTAAGTCTAATTAAATATGATTTAATTAGATTTGATTTGGGCTTGATTGAATCAAATTAAATTGGTTTATTGGATAAGCCAAGTGCAAGGAAGAACTAGTCCTAGTCTAACTAAGACTTAGGTCAACCCAATTTTTTAATTTAATTAGAAAATAAATTAAAATTAAATTTAATTTAAATAAGTCCTTAAATAGGTTAGAGCCTTATTCAATTAGATTGGATTACTCTTATTTTTATTGAAGGAAAATCATGATTTCTCGGACCAGGTTTGTTTAGATTTGATCAGATCAAGAGATATATTTCAAAAATTTTTCTCTTTGATCCAAATCAGATCTGAGATGTTTCAGATCTAATTTTTATTATTTTAATAATTAAAATAAAATATAGATGAATTAAATCATATTTAATTTACCTTGATGTAGGATAATCTTATTATCCGTTGATGATCCTATAAGCAGTGGAAGGTTCTGGATCTAGCCACGCAAGAGCCTGGCCTCTACCGATATTCACTCGGACTGGATTTGGAGATCCTCTTTTTTTCTATCACATCTTCAAAAATCAAATCTGAATCTAATTTGGAGGACCTTCAAAACAGCTTTCGAAGATCAATAGCTGTTCTTTGCAGCAGCGCAGCCTTCTAGTTTTCTATCGCCTTTCTCTCACCTTGATTGCACCAACTGGGATCCCAAACTTCTTTGGCCGTGGAGAGGAGAGGGAGAAGATGGTCTTGGCATGGCGGAGGAGGAGAGAGGCAACCTTGGGGCGTGGAGAATTATTCTTGTATCTCCTTTAAGTTGGGCGCAGGGTCTTATTTATAGACTATGCATGATCCAACTCCTCTTCGTCCCAACCAATCACAACCCTTTATGAAATCAGATCTAAATTTGATTGGTAGGAATAGAGTCCCTTGGATCATCCTTAGATGGTGCCTAAGATCAGTCCAAGTTGGTTCTTAGGAGGAGTCTAATCAGAATCCAAAAAGGAGATGGAGTCCCTGTCCAACAAGGACTCCTAGGTGCCTCAAGCTTGTGGCGTGCGCCCTCCTCCTTGCCTGTGGCGTGCGCCCTCCTCCTCGCCAGTTTCTAGCAGGGGGACAAGCCCCCACCAGCTCTCCAATAGGTGTGTGACACATGGACAGAAGTCAAAGTATCGATGGTCAATATTTGACCAATCAAAGGTCAACTTTTGACCAAAGTCAAAGGACGAGGAATGCAGGTGACCAAAAATGGCAGGTATTATCTTACAAAATAAGACAATCCTTTTCTAACCTGGACAAGCTCCAGTCGGACAAGTGATGCCTTGATTGAGCACAAACTCCTTGACTCAGTCAGGACAACTATTTATGATAGTAAGGAAGAATGTTAGGTCAATAAGTGCTAGCACGATTTTTTTGAACTAATTGAATCTCATTCAAGATCAATTGAACTAGATCAGTTCAATTGATGATCACCAGATTCAAACCCTTGTTTGTGTGACCCAGTTAGGTTCAGTTCTGTATGGTAATGGGATATGTCATGATCTCTATCATCGACATCATCGAAACTCCTTTCGATGGATCAGAACTCTTCTGATTCGAACAGCTAGAATGATCGATCATCTAAATCATTCTAATTGCTCCCAAAATCCACCAGTGACACCTAGCAGTATATGGTGGCAACCCATCAGAGCTGAATGCGAACCTCTTGGTGCAGCTACCTGTGTGATTAAGTTCTTCTATCTTGAGCCCCGATCAGATTAGGGTTAAGGTGAACTCGTCAAACCCTAGTCTCTGTCATATGATGTAATCATTCGATTCGAGTCCAATGTGAAAATCTAAATAGAAACTCTTTCTATTATTTCACTCTACCATGGCCATGGGCTTTCTGGACTTGATTCTCATGATCATCATAGGGCTGCTCCTCTACCACCGAGGTAGATAGATTCCATCTTGATGCAATCCAGTTCCTACAATGAACATGCTATAGCCAACATACACCTCAGGGTTCCATATGGCTAGGAGACCGAGTAATGGTGTAGTCAAACTATAACACCCTCAAGGTGAACTGCCGATGCATCTCTCAGGTCAAAGAACCAGACACACTACTGCAGCATCGAGTCAGTCATTGACGAGAAGGTAGACTTCCTAATGACTACTCGAGGTGGTCACGCTCAGTGCCCTCGTTCTCTAACGAGTACCTGTACTCTCGCTCCGGTGTCTCCACACCGTAGACTCAAGACTCATCTACTAAAGAGAAGCGATCGTACACCAACCTTCCGGATCAATCACCATCCTCGTGATGATCCTATGGTCGGGAGCATGTTTATGAGTTAATAATGATTATTCATGTCTTAAATTTTCAACTCTTGAAAATATGAATTATCATTACCATTAACTCAAAGGATGTATCACAGACACTAAATACACATATGTGATAGAAAATAACCCATTTTATTGAATTATAGTCAAAATTATAATTTTGCCCCTAGAAGTGTATTACAAGTGTCAGCCAATTCTGGCTTCTAGGGCACATATATCTAACAATCTCCCACTTGTCCTAAAGCCAATTGGCTACAAGTCTAAGTCCCATCTTCTCAAGGTGGGCTTCGATCTTCTGCTGGCCCAACGGCTTTGTAAGTGGGTCTGCCACATTATCTGCGGAGTTGACTCTCTTGACCTCGAACGTAACCTTTCTCGAAGGTAATCGCGGATGAGGTGGTATCGCCGCTCAATGTGCTTGGATTTCTGGTGAGACCTCGGCTCCTTAGCAAGGGCTATGGCGCCATTGTTGTCGCAGTATAGAGGAATGGCATCTGATGGCATTACTCCAATTTCTGCAGCAAACTTCTTGTACCAGAATGCTTCCTTTGCAGCCTCTGATGCAGCGATATATTCTGCTTCCATGGTGGAATCTGCTATCACAGTTTGCTTGGAACTCTTCCAGCTGACAGCTCCACCATTGCACACAAACAGACTCCCAGATGTCGACTTTCGATCATCTATATCGGACATGAAGTCCGAGTCTGTGTATCCCTGGACTTGGAGTTCTCCATTACCAAAGACCAACATCATATCCTTAGTTCTTCTCAAGTACTTAAGGATACATTTCACAGAAGTCCAGTGTTCTTCACCTGGATTTGACTGATATCTGCTTGTGACACTCACAGCATGGGCTATATCAGGTCGTGTACATAGCATGGCATACATGAGGCTCCCTATTGCAGAAGCATAAGGGATCTTGCTCATGCGTTCTATTTCCTCAGGTGTGCTGGGGCACATCTTCTTGGAAAGATGAATACCATGTCTGAAGGGTATTAATCCCCTCTTAGAGTTTTCCATACTAAACCTCTTTAGTACTTCCTCTATGTACATCTTCTGTGAAAGTCCTAGCATCCTATTCGGTCTATCCCTATAGACCTTAATTCCTAGAATAAAGGATGCTTCACCTAGGTCTTTCATGGAGAATTCCTTGGACAACCACATTTTGACTGATGTCAACATGGGAATATCATTCCCAATAAGGAGGATGTCATCCACGTACAATACGAGGAAGACAACAGCGCTCCCACTGACCCTTTTGAAAACACATGGTTCCTCTTCATTTTTGATGAAACCAAACTTTTTGATCACATCATTGAAACGAGTGTTCCAGCTCCGAGATGCTTGCTTAAGTCCATATATGGACCTTTGCAGCTTGCAAACCTTGTGATCAGTATCACTGGATGTGAAACCTAGCGGCTGTTCCATATAGATATCTTCCTCAAGATATCCATTTAAGGAATGCCGTTTTCACGTCCATTTGCCATATTTCATAATCGAAATAGGCTGCAACGGCAAGCAATGTGCGGATGGATTTTAGCATAGCTACTGGGGAAAAGGTATCCTGATAGTCAATGCCTTCGCGTTGACTATAACCTTTTGCCACCAGTCTAGCCTTGAATGTCTCCACATTCCCATCTGCACCAATCTTTCTCTTGAAGATCCATTTACACCCAATAGGTACTATACCTTCTGGTGGATCTACCAAGGTCCAGACTTGGTTTGAGTGCATCGAGTCAATTTCTGACTTCATTGCCTCTAAGCCATTTCTCGGAGTCGATATCTGATATCGCCTCGTTGTAGGTTTTGGGATCATCACCATGAGCACCATTACCTATGAGGAACATTTCCTCTACTTCCTCTGAAATAATACCTAAGTATCTTTCAGGGGGACGGGAAAACTCTTTCCGATCTACGAGGTGGAGGAGGTAGTGTTCTTATTGGCTCAACCTGATTTGGTTCCACTTGGTCCTTAGCTCGTTCTGCTTGTGAGACTTTCTCATCAAGCTTAATCTGCTTTCCAATGCCGCTATCTTGAATAAACTATTTTTCAAGAAAGATGGCATGTCGACTCACAATCACATTGTGGTCTTCTGGAATGTAGAAATAGTATCCTAATGACTCTTTAGGATATCCTATGAATCGAGCTCTGAAAGGACCTAAACTCTAACTTGTCCGCTTGTTGTCTTTTGACATGAGCCGGACAACCCCAAATTCTGAGATGACTCAGACTTGGTTTCTTACCGTGCCATATCTCATACGGTGTGGTAGGAACGGTTTTAGAGGAAACCCTATTCAGTAGATAGATTGAAGTTAACAATGAATGTCCCCAAAGAAAATCAGGGAGGTCTGTGAAGCTCATCATGGATCGAACCATATCCAATAGAGTCCGATTTCTCCATTCTGAAACCCCGTTGAGTTGAGGTGTTCCTGGTGGAGTCCATTGAGAGACTATGCCATTTTTCCTTAAGATAGTCTAGGAATTTTTGGCTAAGGTATTCACCTCCTCGATCTGATCGAAGAACCTTAATGGGTTTTTTCCAGTTTGTTTTTCTACTTCATGTCTGAATTCTTTGAACTTTTCAAAAGCTTCAGACTTGTGTCTCATAAGATACACATACCCATACCTAGACAGATCATCGGTAAAGGTAATGAAGTAGACAAAATTGCCTCTAGCCGGCACATCAAATGGGCCGCACACATCAGTATGTACTAGGGCAAGGAGATCTGTGGCCCTCTCCCCATGTCCAACAAAAGGGAGTTTAGTCATTTTGCCTTGAAGACAAGATTCACAAGTTGGATATGACTCAAAAGTCAATGGACTCAATAGCCCATTTTTCTCCAATTTGTTGAATCCTATCTTCTGCTATATGACCTAATCTCAGGTGCCATAGATATCTGTCGTTTGGACTATCCCTAGGTCGTTTGGCATTCACGTTTTGCTCGATAGTTAGAAATAGGTACATCAATATGTAACTGATAAAGACCATTAATAAGGAAAACCATTTGCAATTTTATTTCTTTCATAAAGAATGTTACAATGGTCCTTAAAGAAGGTGATCACATAACCTTCTTGTGCTAAGCATGAAACAGAAATCAAATTCCTGCTAGCTGCAGGCACATAATAACAGTCTTTTAAAAACTAAGTCTAAACCAGATGGTAATCGAAAGAGGGTATGTTTCCCACGGCTACTGCAGCAACTCTTGCTCCATTACCGACATGCGTAGGATCATGTCTCCATCCCTCAGCCTCCTGCTATCCTCAAGACCCTGCATGAAAGTGCACAGATGAGCACTAGAACCAGAGTCAAGCACCCAACTGGATGCAGAAGAAACGTAAGGTTAGACTCAATAACGAGCATACCTCCAGAAGGACCTTCCTTCTTGTTCTTCAGGGTGGCCAGGTAAGTAGGGCAGTTCCGCTTCCAATGGCCGTCGCTGTTGCAATGGAAAACACTTTCCTTTGACATCGACCTTCTTCTTCGGCTTCTGCCTTCTTCTTCTTTGATCCTTCCACCTTCTGCTTTTTCACAGACTTCTTTTTTTCTTTCCATAAGACTTTCTTTTGGAAGAAGTCCGTTCCATAGCAAGAACTGAGCCTTTAGAACCTTTCATAGAAAGCTCAGCGGTAACCAGCATATTCATTAACTCGGCCAAGGAATTTTGAAGTTTATGCATGTGGTAATTCATGATGAATTGCCCATATGCATCAGTCAAGGATTGCAGAATAATATCATTCTGCAGATCCAAGTCCAACTTCACACCGAGCTTCTCAAGCTCTTCCATGTCCTTGATCATTGTCAGACAGTGATCTTGGACTGACTGCCCATCACGCATCTTAGCCTTAAAAAGTCATTTTCGTGACTTGATATTTGGCTGCGCGACTCTGTTCACCAAACATCTCCTGCAGGTGAGCCAACATTTGGCGAGCAGTCCCGATATCTTCATGTTGGCGCTGGAGCTCATCAGACATCGAGCCCAACATGTAATATCTGGCCTTATTATCTTCGTCAATCCATTTTTCCAGAGACGCTCTCTGTTCAGTGGATGGACGGGCTGGTAAGGTGGGAGGGTCCTGGTCCAAAACATGGGTTAACTTCTCGAAACCCAAAATAATTTTGTAGTTCCTGAGCCAATCTTTATAATTGGGTCCAGTCAGTCTATGTGTGTCCAGGATACGTGCCAATGGGTTGGACGCAGACATTTTCCTGTAGAGAGTCAAAGATTCTAGTTAGATACTGTAATTTTGACTTGACCAATTTATTTAGGAATTTTATTTTTAAACAAATTAGCTCCCACTATTTTCTCGGATCCCTACACTCCCTCTGTAGAGAGATGCAAAAAATCTCCATGATTAATGATTTCTAGTGGGTGGTGCGGTCTCACCAACTGACTCATCACCTCACCTAACAGTTATTGGTGATGGGTTAGCCAATGAGTGAACAACTCTTGTTCAATGATTCTCTAATCATGGTGCACCCAAACTTGGTCTCTAATTCATGAATCTCACCGTATCCGAAATATTGATCCACTCCTTAGTTAAGTCAGACCCACCATTTGCATAGACTGGGTTCCTAATTGAGTCTCTCACCGTATCCGAAATATTGAGCCCAACTCATCCTCCAGCCCATAGCATCCAATGCCTAATAGACATGGTTGCATCTTTTCCGGTGCAACTGAGCCACTGTATCCAGCCGAGAACAATCAACCCCGGAAAAGGGCCCGCACATCTACAATGGTGGAAGACCTCAGACTTAATCTTTTCTTAGGGAGAATTGATTCAGGTCTCATTAAACTAGACTTGGCATTAGTCATAACAATTATGACTAACCTAGTGGCATGGGTTAGCTCGGATTATTGACCACCTCAGATCAGAACTGTGTCAACAGATATGGCCAGGTAAGTGAGACCGGTGGAAGGAATATGCCATTAACTCGTACAAGAACGCATTCAGGTCGAGTAGCTTCCAATTAAAAACCAGTCGGTCGTCTATGTGCCAAACTTACCTTAGACACCAAATTGTTGAGTCAGAACCAATTGGGTTAGCCTACAATCCAGACTCTAACCTCTGAGCCTAATTAGGTCTTGCTTGATCGTGACTCGATCTTGACCCAGACTTAATCCTATTAGGCTGGTCAATTTAAGCATTGTTGATCCCATCTAACCAACTCTTGATTCGGTTTGATCAACCGCTTAGACCTAATTGAGCTACCCAAGCCCGAACCCAGTATTATGAATATGTCTTAGATCTAAAATTCTCAATTTTAGACCTAATTAATATTCCATAATTTTAATTCTTAATTAAGTAGGGTTCATAAACAAAATATGCACAATAAATCCTAGGGTTTCAGGATCTAGGATTTTGCAGAAAGTAAGTTTTGGGTTTTTGATTAAGGACGAACACGCAGCACCCCTACACATCATAAGAACACCCCATCGAATGGGAAGGAGAGGGCCTTTAAACCCTTCTTCATTCTTATGACCGGACGGCCAAGAGGAACGCCTTAATCAGGAACATGTAATACTACAAAATAGTTTTAGATCTATATCATATATCTCATATACAAATTAGATCTAATCATGGCATATTTTGCATACATCTCATGTATCAATCATGCATATTTTTCAGATCTAAATTATCTCATAATAATCTAAAAAATTAGATTTAAATTGATCTTAATCAAAATAAATTCTAATCTAGACAATTATGTAGAACTATTCTACAACTAGTCTAGACATGCATCAATCATATCTCATATGATATTTAAAATTAAATAATTTTTATTTGCTATTTTTTAGATGTTATTATAACACTTATAATATCAAAAAATAGTAAATAAATAGATCTAAAATATGATTTAATCAAATTAAATCAAAACATGCAAGACTATTCTATAGAACTATTCTATTTTAGAACTAGTCATGCATATTTTCTAATCTTAGATCCAAATCATTTAATTTTAATTTTTTTTTTCTAATTTTAGATCTGATCACATCTCATGTGACATCTAAAATCACTTTATTTTTTTAATTAAAATAAATTTAAAATTAGATCTAAATACTTTAGAACCTTGGCTCTGATACCAGTTGAAGGAAAAAATCCTGATTTTCCGGATCCAGGTTCGTTCAGATCTGATCAGATCAAGAGATATATTTCAAAAAAAAAAATTCTTTGATCTAAATCAGATCTTGAAATATTTTAGATCTAATTCTTATTATTTTAATAATTAAAATAAAATAAGATAAATTAAATCAAATTTAATTTACCTTGATTTGGGTAATCCTATTACCCTGTTGATGATCCTGTAAGCAGCGGAAGGTTCTGGATCTAGCCACGCAAGTGCCTGGCCTCTACCGGTATCCACTCAGGTTGGATCTGGAGATCCTCTTCTTCTCTATCACATGTCTCCAAAAATTAGATCTGGATCTGATCTGGAGGATCTTCAAAACTCTTTTGAAGATCAGCAGTCGTCCTTTGCAGCAGCGCAGCCTTCTAGCTTTCTGATCGCCTTTCTCTTGATCTGATTGCACCAACTGGGATCCAAAACTTCTTTGGACATGGAGAGGAGAGGGAGAAGATGGCTTGGCATGGAGGAAGGAGGAGGAGAGGCAGCCTTGGGGCATGTGGAGAATTATTCAATTGTATCTCTTTGAGTTGGGCGCAGGGTCTTATTTATAGACTATGCGTGATCCAACTCCTCTTCTTTCCCAACCAATCACAACCCTTTGTGAAATCAGATCTAAATCTGATTGGTGGAAATAGAGTCCCTTGGATTCCTCCTTAGAGGGCGCCTAAGACCAGTCAAAGTTGGTTCTTAGGAGAACTCTAATTGGAATCCAAAAAGGAGATGGAGTCCTTGTCCAACAGGGACTCCTAGGCGCCTCCAACTTGGGCACACGCCAAGGGTGGCGTGCGCCCTCCTCCTTGCCAGGTTCTGGCAGGGGGACAAGCCCCCACCAGCTCTCCAATAGGTGCATGACATGTGGTCAAAAGTCAAAGTGTCAATGGTCAACATTTGACCAGTCAAAGGTCAGACTTTTGACCAAAGTCAAAGGAACAAGAAATGGCAGGTGACCAAAAATGGCAGGTATTGTCTTACAAAATAAGACAACCCTTTTCTGACTTGGACAACCTCCAGTCAGACCATATGAAGGCCTCTGATTGAGCACAAACTCCTTTGGCTCAGTCAGGACAACTTATTTATGATAGTAAAAGAAGAACGTTAGGTTCAATCGAGTGCTAGCACGATTTCTTTGAACCTAATTGAATCTCATTCAGATCAATTGAACTAGATCAGTTCAATTGATGATCACCAGATTCAAACCCTTGTTTGTGTGACCCAGTTAGGTTCAGTTCTGTATGGTAATGGGATATGTCATGATCTCTATCATCGACATCATCGAAACTCCTTTCGATGGATCAGAACTCTTCTGATTCGAACAGCTAGAATGATCGATCATCTAAATCATTCTAATTGCTCCCAAAATCCACCAGTGACACCTGCAGTATATGGTGGCAACCCATCAGAGCTGAATGCGAACCTCTTGGTGCAGCTACCTGTGTGATTAAGTTCTTCTATCTTGAGCCCCGATCAGATTAGGGTTAAGGTGAACTCGTCAAACCCTAGTCTCTGTCATATGATGTAATCATTCGATTCAAGTCCGATGTGAAAATCTAAATAGAAACTCTTTCTATTATTTCACTCTACCATGGCCATGGGCTTCTGGACTTGATTCTCATGATCATCATAGGGCTGCTCCTCTACCACCGAGGTAGATAGATTCCATCTTGATGCAATCCAGTTCCTACAATGAACATGCTATAGCCAACATACACCTCAGGGTTTCCATATGGCTAGGAGACCGAGTAATGGTGTAGTCAAACTATAACACCCTCAAGGTGAACTGCCGATGCATCTCAGGTCAAAGAACCAGACACACCACTACTGCAGCATCGAGTCAGTCATTGACGAGAAGGTAGACTTCCTAATGACTACTCGAGGTGGTCACGCTCAGTGCCCTCGTTCTCTAACGAGTACCTATACTCTCGCTTCCGGTGTCTCCACACCGTAGACTCAAGACTCATCTACTAAAGAGAAGCGATTGTACACCAACCTTCCGGATCAATCACCATCCTCGTGATGATCCTATGGTCGGAAGCATTTTATGAGTTAATAATGATTATTCATATCTTAAATTTTCAACTCTTGAATATATGAATTATCATTACCATTAACTCAAAGGATATATCACAGACACTAAAAACACATATGTGATAGAAAATAACACATTTTATTGATTATAGTCAAAATTATAATTTTGCCCCTAGAAGTGTATTACAAGTGTCATCCAATTTTGGCTTGTAGGGCACATATATCTAACATTTATTTGGTTAAAAGACCTTGTTTGACCAAGTCAAAATAGGAGTCCTAGTGTGACTAGGACTCCCTATTCCTTGCGCCACCTACTCTTCACGCCCCACCCCTTTCTCTTTGTATTTTTATGTAAAATTGTCCATGCCCAAAGGCTTCTCATGCCCTCCTTTCTCTCTTCTATTTCTCATATGAAAGTTTGTTGCATGACCAAGTCAAAAGGAAAAGTTGATTTTGCTTAGGATTCTATGAGATAGAATTCCTAGTCAACTAAAAGTCCTCCTTCCCTTCATGCCGCCACCTCTCCTATTCTCTCTCTCTCTCTCTCTCTCTCTCTCTCTCTCTCTCTCTCATGGCATTCTTTGGCATTTGTTGCACCCTCCCTTGCTGGTCCATGGTAGAAAAGTAAGGTGGGGGTGCCCAAGAGTTGGGCACCCCAACAACTTTCCTTATTTGGTCCTTCCTAATCTAGATTTTTAACCTAAATTGGACTCTATATATCTCTTTATTTTAAGAAAAAAATTTATTAAAATTTTTGTGGATTGTAGACATTTGATAGTTCTTTTTGGTGTAGAAAAATCAAAGAAAAATTCATCTAGGTCATAGAGATATTAAAAATACAAATCAAGGTGTTTAGAAAAAGAATAAAGAAGAAGAAGAGGGCCTTCTTCTAGGGTTTTTTGTTCCAGATCTCTTCCTCCCTTTTTATGAGCTTATGAGAGGTATCTCAGCATCACAAATCTTCTTCTTTTCCTTCTGATATTTTAGAGTGTCCATGTTTCAAAGAAGAAAGCATCGGATCGACCATCGAAGAGAGATAAGCACAGTGCTAGCATATTGTACTGATTTCTGCATTAGGATCTCTGATCGTATTCGTATGCTCCTGTTGATGACCCCTAGAGGTCGGACATGTGTGTGGCTCATGACTTCATCCTCAAGCCTAGATCAGCAAGTTAAAATGTCTAACTTGCTCAGATAACATATCCAATCTGTTATTTTATAGCTACATCAGATGTAGTATAAATCTAGGTAGATATGATCAACCTTTTCTTTCTTGTTTAATTTTTAATTTTTAATTTAAATACCATGCAATAATCATATAACAAGATCTTAGATTTAGGATATTTTAAATTAATTTTGATTAATTTTAATCTTTCATTGTCTGATCTTAAAAAAGTTTCAAAATCTAATCCTAAAATCCTAGATCTCATTCCTACAATTGGTATCAGAGCTAGATTCTTATTATATGATTTTTATGCATGTTTAAATTATTTTTTATATTACATCTAATTTATAATCTAATTATTAAATCTAAAGTTAAAAAATTTAGATCTCACAAACTGTCATATGGTTGTCTTGCTGTAAGGTTTATCCCTTACGGTGAAAAGGTTATCCTAGTTCGTGATGATCTGACTCTAATCATAAATTTATTAGATTTGATCTAATTTTATTTATGATTTAATAGATTTAAAATAATTTTAAATCTAAAAATAAAATATTTTAGATTGCACGAACTGCCATAAGATTATCCTACTGTAAGGTTTATCCCTTACAGTGGATAGATTATCCTAGTACGTGCTGATCTAAAATATTGATCATAAAATTTTAGATTAGAACTAAGAGATTTTATGATTTGATTAAAAATATTTTAATCTAATTTTAATCATCATAAATGTGTTAGATTTGATCTAGGGAGATTTATGATTGATTATTATTGAAACTATTTCAATTACATGAACATGTTTAGATTAGATCTAAAGTAGTTTTATATTTATTTTACTTGATTTTGATTATGAATCAAACATGCAACTTGGTTGATAGAATCATGTTATAAAAATATTTTACAAATATGAAAATTATTTTTGAAAAGCTAAATTCCAATCCTCAACCCAAAACTTAATTAAGAATTAAGAAGTTGTTTGATTAGGTTCTTAGATTATAAATTGAAGATCCTATGGCACGAATCATAACACATTGGGTTAATGGGTTAGTGGGGATTAGGTCCATTGATTGGGTTAGACCTAAGGTTAGACTAAAGAATGGACTTAATTAGAGAATTGACTAAATCTGATCAATTATTGTCTTAGATTAGGTCAAGGATTCTCTAGTTGGTCAAGTCCATGTCTTTAACAAGACCCAAGATGGACTTGATTCTTGGCTTCGCAGTCTAGCACGAACTATTATGATGATCTGATTAAGACTAATTAAATAAGTTAGTGTCTAAGATAAATCAGATCAGTGATTTTTAATTGGCAGCCCATTTATCTAGCCATTTCTGATGGTGTCTAAGGCAAGCCTGGCAAATCCTTCCACTGATCAAACTTACCTGATCTCTTGATGAGATTATATTTCGATCAGATCATTTGACTATTCGAGCTAACCCATGTCAGCTTGGTAAATCAGTATGACTGATTTTGGTGCTCCTAAATCAGATAGTTAATGATCTTAATCTAACCTGGTGAAACCAGTGGAAGGATCATGACAAGCTGGTTAATCTGACCCACTAATTAAACCCTCTATAATTATTAGGTTCCTAAAATGAAATAGTTATATGATAACTAGATCATAGCCTTCCATTAAAGTGGATGATAATGGGTCCAACAATTAGATAATCATTAGAGGCCTAATGGCCTGGTATTTATTGGTTGATGGAATTATCATTCATTATATGATCTCTTGGATACATCTTTCTAAATGGTGGTCAAGTGGACCAACCAAAGTTGGGCCTGATCATTCATTGGTTGGATGGACCAAGTATGGTCATGTTAATAGTTGGACCTAACTGAATCCTTTTCTGAGAAGGCCAAAGCCAATTGATTAGGGCCTGAGGCAAAATTTAATTACTAAAAATTATTTGGAGAAATAATTGATTATGAACCTTCCCTTAGATGTACATGGGTGGGCTAACCAAAGTTGGGCTTGTGTACAGTCTATATGGATTCTAGTACCCACTAAGAAATTAGGATAATTCCTCAAATTAGAGATAGAGGCTACCAATTTGAATAAAATAGTGGGAGACCCTTTTGATTAAAGTCCAAATCTCTAGGTTTAATGAATCAATTACTAATTAGGTTATGTTTTTCCTTCGTACAGATATGGCCACTTTCTTATCACTTTGATTATTGTTGGATAATGATAAGTTATGGGATCCAACTTCGATAGTTGGTACCAAAAATTGAAGATAGTCCTAGAGTATGAACGGATCCTATATGTGCTGACGGATCCTGCACCTAAGAAGCTAGCTATCAATGCATGTGGAATAGTCAGAGACACTTACCAAAAGTGGCTCAGTGATCGAACCATGGTGCACTGCATTATACAGGCTGCGATGAGTGACGAGTTCAATTACAGGTTTGAGATAGCTCAGCCAAATGAAATGCTCCAAGTGTTGGAAGATTCTTTTGGCACATTCGATGATGTTGAGAGGTACAAGACTAGTTGCACCACTTCAATGCTAGAATGTGGGATGGAGCCTCTATCACTGATCATGTACTGTACATGATCGAGCTGATAGAGTGCTTGAACAAGCTCGACTTTCTCTTGCACAAATAACATGCGAAAGATGCAATACTGAACTCACTGCCCAAGTCTTATCTCACATTCCTTACACATTATGGAATGTCAAAGCCTGAAGTTGACTACCATGGGTTACTAGGATTACTTCAAAACTTTAAGAAGGATTACTAGCTCCACAAAGAGTCAGTGAACTTAGTGGGAGGTTCGTCTTCTCATTCTCGATCCTTTGGAAAAAAAAAAGAAGAACAAAAAGAAGAAAGCCAAGAAGGTGCATGTTTAGGCTAGGACATTTATGCAGGCTCAGACCCAAAAAATCAAGTCCGATAAGAGTCAAGCTGAATGCTTCTTTTGCAAGAAGTGGGAGCACTGGAAGAGGAAATGTCCTCAGTACATTACCTTTCTGGATCCAAACAGGCAGAGGAAGAAGTAAGCTATTGTTGGGTAAGGTATTTATATGATAACTCCTTGCAATTTTTCTGTGTATGATATTACTGCCTGGGTATTGGATATCAAAAATCCTTATCATATTTGTAATTTATTACAGGGGTTGCAGGTCAGTAGAAGATTCGAGCAAGATGAGAGATTCCTAAATGTTGGAGATGGAAGATCAGTTCCAGTTCTAGCTTTAAAAATTTTGAAACTTGTATTTGAATCTCATACCATTGTTGTTAGTGATTGTCATTTCTGTCCTAGTTTTTTTTTAAATATCATTTCTATAGGCCTTTTGGCCATGAACAATTATGAAATTTCAATAAAAAAATGAGTTTGTAATGTCATTGTGAATAGTGTTATTGCTTTCTATGGATAATTGAACAATGGTGTATATATGTTATCACAACCTATTAATGTAGTCTATTCAACTACAAACATCCTAGATAGTCTATTCAACTATAAACAATGGTGTACATATGTTATCACAACCTATTAATGTAGTCTATTCAACTACAAACATCCTAGATTAGATAATGTGATAGATATCTATTTATGGCACTGTAGGCTAGGTCATATAAATAAGAACAGGATAAGTAGGTTGGCTCAAGAGGGTATCCTCGAACTT
This sequence comes from Cocos nucifera, assembly GCA_006176705.1. Lineage (NCBI taxonomy): Eukaryota > Viridiplantae > Streptophyta > Magnoliopsida > Arecales > Arecaceae > Cocos > Cocos nucifera. The sequence goes on along the minus strand of QRFJ01000260.1, from coordinate 114,608 downwards.
AGTGATTGTGAATCGCTTCCAACTTGTAAATTTTATCTTCTTAGTAAAATGACTAAGTCACCTTTTACTGAAAAAGGTGAGAGAGCCACTGAACTCTTAGGACTAGTACATACTGATGTATGTAGACCAATGAGTACTAGTACCAAAGGTGGATATGTCGACTTCATCACTTTCATAGATGATCTATCCAAATTTGGATATATCTATCTGATGAAACATAAGTCAGATTCATTTGAAATGTTCAAATGCTTTCGAAGTGAAGTAGAAAAACAAACTAGAAAGAGTGTTAAAACTCTTCAATTTGATCGAGGAGGGGAATACCTTTCTAGTGAGTTTCTCACATATCTAGAAGAAAATGAGATTTTCTCTCAATGAACTCCTCTAGAAATATCACAGCATAATAGTGTATCTGAAAGGAGGAATCGAACTCTATTAGACATGGTCCGATCCATGATGGATTTTGCCAGGTTGCCGATATCCCTCTAGGGATATGCACTCGAATCGGCTTGCTATCTTTTAAATAGAGTTCCAAGTAAATCTTTGGTTAAAACTCCATATGAGATATGAACATGACGTAAGCCAGCACTTTCACACCTCAGGATTTGGGGGTGCCCGTCTTATGTCAAACAGTTAATTACAGATAAACTTAGACCAAGGTCTGACAAGTGCGCATTTATTAGGTACCCAAAAGAGACCAAAGGATACTATTTCTACCATGCTGATGAACAAATTGTAGGACCATAGCCCCTAACCACTCTTCTATAAGGCAATTGCCTATTAAAAGAAGGGGTTTATTAGTCTTTATAAGGCACACCAGAACCCCGCGTCTATAATGTGCTATGGATGGGCTTGAGGGGCTTCGCACTTGACTCGACCCACATCAAGCTAGATCGACCTCAAGCAGCAGGCTGGGCGGTCATTTCCATTTAATCCCTACCCACCAGGAGCTAATCGACCCTCCAGGTCGACCCCCGAAGATGTTGCTGTGTCAACAGCCACCCCCCAACTGGCAACCCCTCCTTGGGTCCCATCGGATGTGTGCTGGCCCTTGGCCAACAACCCCCCCCCCAGCGACACCCGGGGTTCTGCCAAGTTTTGAACCTACAACCTCGTTCTGATACCACCTATTGCCCAAAGGTAGCAACCCAAGGAGGGGGGGATGAATTGGGTTCTTATAAAAGCTTTGGCCAAATTTAACTCTAAGCAATTATGTGCTTTGATTTTAATCTAAGTGCTGAGGATGAGATGTATATTTTATGATCAGCGGAATTAAGATAACAAAATCAAACTATGAAAGTAAAGTAAGAATTATAAGCATGCAAAGTATATAGAGAGATAGAAGAAAAAAGCACAACACAAATACACAAAAATTTATAGTGGTTCAGAGCAACCCGCCCCTACATCCACTCTCCAAGCTTCCCTTGAAAATTTTACTATAATCTATCCTTGATTATAGTGTATTTATTTTTTCAGGCTCACAAACAAACCTAGTTGATTTTCACAAAAGCACCAACCAAAACCTAACACCGTTAGTTTTTCGAATTCACTAACAATACAGTTGGTTTTTCGAAATCACCAACCAAAATCTACAATATCCAATTCCGAACTTGGACGGGCCTAAACCCCAAGTTTCTTTCCTCCAAAAAAACTTGTAAAGAAATCAAAAAAATATAAGTAAATTTTCAGCACAATATAAAAAATAGAGTGTAAGCTTTTTTAAATCCTAAAGAACAAGCTGATAATGTGCTCGATTGAAGCTTGACTTTTCTTCAAATTGTGCTTGAGAAGATGTGGAAGATATTGAAGAAGATTGCTTTGAAGGCTTGTTGAAATCTGTGCACAACACTCCTCTCTTTTTTCTTTTCTTTGGATATTCAATGTTCCTCACAAAATCTAAAAGATTCTCTCTCAAAATTTCTTAATCTCTTTCTTTTATTTCTTTCAATTGATTCTCCACCTTTAAATATCTTTAGAGAAGATTGGAGTAAGAGTTTTAGCCATTAGAAGCTCTGAAATAGCCATTGGGATCGAAAAATAGCCATTAGAAAACTATCCGTTGAAGGTTGTCCGCGTAGATCAAGACCTCTCGATTTTTCATAAGACCTCTCGTCAGATTTTGAGAGCTCTCGATTATTCACGAAATGTCTCATCAGAACTGCGAGACCTCTCGAGAAATTTGTGAGACCTCTCGCTCTCAGAGCATAGAAATAAAGTTTCTATCTCTTGAGAACGAGACATCTCGAGTTTAACTCGAGACCTCTTAAGACTGTGCCAGAATACTGTTTCATTATGCCAGACCACTCGAGAGCTCTCGAAAAAAATTTGAGATGTCTTGAAAAATCCTGACTTTATTTTTTTTTAATGTTTGACCTTCCAAACTTGAGTTTCTTGACCCCAAACTCTTTGAAACATAATTGCTTCAATTTTAATTTCTCTTCTTTCAATCATAATTTCTTCATACCAAGCCATCCAAATATGTGTGAATTTGCTCTTTTAAGTATTTTGGTATGGTATCTTGAGAGAATTTATTCTTGAGATAAATTTTTTATTTTGGATACTTAAAAAATCCTACACACATTCTTGAAACACATAATTAAATATATAATAAACTCAATATTTTAGAATAATCAAAATCAATCTTAGGGTCAACAATCTTTCCCTCTTGATGATGATAAAATCTTGAGTATATGCACAATAAAAGCAAATAATGTATTTCTTTGCATTTTGCTAAAAAATATCATGAAGTATAGATTAAACATATGAATGAGTACTTCATGAATGTTCTCAATTATTCTTTTGGTTCATTTCACATATTTCATATACTCATAAAAAATATTTCAATTCATATCAGTGAGTATTAAATTTCCATTTAAAGCATCAATACAATTCATTGAATGTTCTCAATTATTCTTTTAGTTTATTTCATATACTCATAAAAAATGTTTCAATTCATATCAATGAGTATTAAGTTTTTATTTCAAGCATCAATACAATTCATTGAGTTTCTTCAAACATAAATTCAACATTCCTCTCTCCTTTTTTGACAGCAGCAAAATACTCATGGAAAAGAAATAAGAAATAATCATCAAAATCAATAATATGATTGTATCGAAGTAAGAATTGCATTAAGTTTAGAAAATTAATTTATATGAGTTATCAAAATCAACATCAAAGCATTAAATTGAGAGATGTATTAAATTTATGAAATCAATTTAAATGAATCATCTTTCTTTCGAAAATTTTTCATTTGACTCAAAATAAATTTTAAATATTTATTTTAATTTTAGAAATTAGCTTGAATTTAAATATTATATGCTTTCCCTCTTTTTGAATGAATATAATTTTTATTCAGATTTTCAAATATTCACTTTTAAGTTTTAAGAGGAATAGAGCTTTTCAAAATATTTGAATATAAAATCAAACATAATATATACTTTAATATTCTAACTTTTTTTTTCTTAAGAAAATTTGGTCAATTAGATTTGAAAAAGATATGTAACAAAAATATATCGAGCAAAATAAAATAAACAGTATCAAAGCATAAGATAGTCATATTTTCAAATTCATTACTTTGAGTAAAATATTATTTTAAAATAAATAATTCATAAGAATTTTGCAATGCATATGAGAAATTTAGGATCAAATTTGAATTTTCAAATGGGTTTCAAAATTTATTCCTTGGAGTAAGAATATGTTTTCAAATTAGTCAAAAATTTTTTAATCAAATTAAGTTAGAAAATATCTCTTTCCCTATTTTTCATACTTATAGCACGATTAATTTACTTTTCAACTTTCTTTCCTTCTTTATTTCAAATCAAGCAAATTCAACACGAATTTAACCACTAAATTTAAATTTTTAAAATTTAAAATATATTTTTAATTTTAAAGGCCTTTTTTATTAAATGATTACTTCTTCTTTAATTTTTTCTCCCCCTTACTTTAACAAATAAAGTCATTTCTTTGAAAGATTTTCTTGATACCAATTAAACTAAGTTTTTGATCAAATCATGTTTTTCTTAGTTGAATACCATTTAAAGATTAATTTACAAATTCAGCTTGATACCAATGATTTTAGTTTTGAATTAAATCAAGATGAATTGATTCAAATTAAATAATTTAAGAATTTAGAATGATAAATCAATTTGAATTGATATCAGCAAATTAGGTAAGGCAAATCATAAAAAAATTTTCAGTCATTCTTCAAAAAGATCATTTCTTCCTTTTCATAAGAAATATCAAGCAGTTAGGTATAGAAAAGGTATGTATTTTTTGAATTTGTTTCAAATGATATCATATCAAATATATAGCTATGTAAAATCATATTTGAAATAAAGACATTCTTCTCTTTTTGCCAAAAGATAAATCAATTAGGTACATGGCAATAGTAAGTTGTTTGATATCAAATAATTAAAACTGAAGTTCTCTATGAATATTTAGCAATTTAAAACATTCATATCTAATAAGAATCTTTTAATTTAAATTTATTAATTATAAAATTGATATGAAAAGACTTAAAATATTATGCTGAATTTCAAAATAAACTATTTCATCCATAGCATGATATATAGAGGAGAGCGTATTAATCTTTAAAATCAAAACATTCAATAATATGATATGAATTTATTGCAAGCATCAAAATCAATTCATTAAACATAAGAAGTATTTCAAGCAAGGAATTTTATATGCAAGCATATTATTAAATGATTCATTCAATCAAAAAGATTTTAACAATCATTGATGGTATGATGAAAAAAAAAGATTTAGATTATACCAACAATCATCATCCATCATCTTGACATCCAAGAAATCCAAATAAAGATGTTTTTCTCTTTTAAGAGCATTGGATCCTTGGCAAATGTGCAAGATCACTTCAAAACTTTTGGTACCCAAGCCATCTTGGGTCCATAAAAGTTAGTATTTAAGGTTTCTTTTGGAACCCAAATTTGTCTTATCAAGGTTTGACTAATTTTTTTAAAGTTGCATTTCGAAATCTTATAGCCAATTTGATTACATTTAAAGCACTTAAAGGAATGATCTTTGATGAAAGTTGTTATAAAAATACCTTTTGTAGTTTGTTGTTTTCTTGAAGTATTAAAATCGATTTCTGTTTTATTGAAAACAACCCCATTGGATTTTACCAAGGATTGAAGATTTTCAAAGCTAATTGTAAACTTTTTAGCTATAGGTTTCAAAACCTCAACTTCTCTTCTTAATTTCTTATTTTCTTCCAAGAGCTCTTTCTTTTCAATTGAAAGATTTTCATTTTCTTTTAGAAAAGATTGTAGAATATCATTTTTTTTTAAAGCTCAAGAATTTTTTTATCTAAAGAATTTTCAGATTTAATCAGATTTTCTTTTTCTTCAACTAAAAATTTTTTTTCTTCCATTAAATTGAAATTATTCTTTTTAAGCTTCCTACTTTTCTGTCTTAACTTTTTAAATTCATACATAAGTTCATTAAAGGCTTCTTGAAGCGCATCAAATGTAAATTTAGAACAATTATCAATATTTACATCATCATTTTGAGCCATCAAGCAAGGACTTACGATGCTTTCTTTCTTTTTCTCATTCTTTTCTTCTTTGCTTGCTCTCCCTTAATCAATGCTTTTTTTCTTTTGTTTCTTCCTTTTCTTCCTCTTTTCATCCTTATGAGCCATGAGGCATATGCTGGGGTGAGCTTCTTTTTCTTCTTGGGAGCTTGATTTTTCTATTTGATTTGCTCCCTCATAAATTCTTTTCAATCTCTTCCATACATGTTTTACTGAATACATGAAGAAATTGCATCAAATACATTTAACTCTAAGAAGCAATAAAGTATATTCATGGCCTTAGCATTAAGTTGGGCCATTTCTTTATCATGCTCTTTCAATGCTTTGGAGATGTGTGAGCCATCGATTATAATCTTTCATAGGTTATAATCATATGCTTGTATGAAGATGCGCATGCATGCTTTCCAATAACTATAATGTGAACCATTAAAAAATGGAGGTCTATCTATAGAATATCCTTCATTAAACAAAGAGTCCATTTGGGTTGTCATAATCTTTAGCTCTAGACAGTTAGGTCAATAATCAATAATAGAGCACCTGCTCTGATACTAATTGTAGGATCATAGCCCCTAACCACTCTTCTAAGAGGCAATTGCCTAGTAGAAGGAGGGATTTATTAGCCTTTATAAGGTGCACCAGAACCCCACATCTATAACATGCTGTGGGCAGGCCTGATGGGCTTTGCACCTGAGTCGACCCACATCAAGCCAAATCAACCCCAAGCGGTAGGTTGGGCGGTCATTCTCATTTAATTCCTATCCACCAGGGGTTGATCGACCCTCCAGGTCAACCCCCGAGGATGTTGCCATGTCAATAGGCACCCCTCGACTAGCAACCCCTCCTTAGGTTCCATCGGGTGTGTGCTGGCCCTTGGCCAACACCAAAGGTATTCGTCAGCCTTAGGGCAATCTTTTTGGAAAAAAAATTCTTCAGTGAAGGAATTGTTGCCTCTAAGATTGAACTTAATGAAGTTTAATAGGTAGAAAGTCCAACAAAGAATGCTGAACCTAAGTCAGATTTGATCACATCAGATCCAAAGCCTAGTAAACTTGCACCATTAAGGCGATCCGATAGAGTATCGCACCATCCGGACAGATACTATAGATTCTTGATCCAGGATAGTGATCCCATCAAACTCGATGAGAATGATGAGGACCCGATCACTTATATGGATGCGATGCAAAGTCATGAGATCCAAAATGGATTCCATGAAGATCAATGATGTATAGACATTAGTTGACCCACCTGAAGGGGTTAAATTCATTGGGTATAAATGGGTACTCAAAAGGAAGAGGGGCACAGACGAAAAGGTGGAGACCTATAAAGCCCATCTGGTTGCCAAGGGATATCATCAATGTTATGGTATTGACTATGACGAGATATTCTCTCCAGTGGCAATGCTCAAATTCATTCGAATAATGCTTGTAATAGCTGCCCACCTAGACTATGAAATCTGGTAGATGGATGTGAAGATGGCTTTCCTAAATGGAGAGCTAACCGAAGAGATGTATATGATACAACCTGAGAGATTCACATCCACAGATGAGTCTAAGGTGTGCAAGCTTCAGAGATCTATTTATGGATTAAAGCAAGCATCTCAGAGTTGGAACATGCATTTTGATAAAGTGATCAAAATGTATGACTTCGTTAAGAATGGAGAAGAGTCTTACATTTACAAATGGAAAAATGGTCCAATAGTGGTATTTCTTATTTTGTACGTAAATGACATTCTCTTAATCGAAAATGATATTCCTACACTATAGGGAATAAAGGTTGTCATTATAGTTCTCCATGAAGGACTTGGGTGAAGCATCCTACATCCTAGGGATGAAGATCTATAGGAATAGATTTAAAAGAATGCTTGGTATATCCCAGTCCACGTATATAGAAACTATGCTGAAGAGATTCAGCATGGAGAATTTCAAAAGGGCTATCTCCCGATAGGTCAAAAAATTTCTCTTTCTAAGAAGGATTGTTCGACAACTCCTGAAGAGAGAGAGAGCGTATGAGTAGAATCCCATATGCTTCGATAGTAGGGTCTATTATGTATGCAATAACATGTATGAGACCAGACGTGGCATATTCACTAAGAATAGTAAGTAGATACCAATTTGATCCTAGAGAAAATTACTGAAAGGTGGTTAAAACCATCCTTAAGTATTTGAAAAATATTAAGAACCAATGGTTAGTTTATGGTGAGTCAGATCTGAAACTTATGGGGTTTATAGACTCCAACTTTCAATCTAATCATGATGATAGTAAAAATATGTTGGGATATATCTTTACTCTAAGTGACGGAGTCATCTGCTGAAAAAGTTTCAAGCAGCATATAGTGGCAGACTCTATTTGTGAAGTAGAGTATATGGCAGCATCAGATGTAACAAAAAGAGCTGTGGCTGAGGAAGTTCATCACCGAGCTTGGAGTAACATCCTCCATTGATGGTCCAGTCCTGCTTTACTATGATAGCACTGGCGCCATAACTCAAACAAAGAAATTGAAGGCACACGAGCGACAAAGCACATTCTGCACTACTTCCATTTGATCTATGAGATCGTGGATCATGGTGACGTCGACCTTCAGAAGATCGACGAAAAGAAGAACCTAGCCGACCCCTTCACTAAAGCCCTGATAATCAAGGAGTTCGACAACCATAAGTTGAAGATGGATATTAGATACTGTGTCGAGTGATTTTAGGATAAGTGGGAATTGTTGAAAATTATGTTCTAAAGCCAATGGTCAGCCTGTTGATGGTTGAGATATTATAATTAATTTATTAATTAATAAAATTTTTTTAGCATTTTTTTCATCATAAGTTTACATCTTCTAATGAACTCCATTATTGTGATGAAGTCCATAGGACTATTTAGTTTCAATAAAGAGAGAATTTATTGATTAGTCCTTAAATTTGTTCACGATCAAATGATAAGATGTTAATTAGGACGATAGCATCTATCGAGCATATGTCGCTATATGCCATATAGATTGATTATCCTCTTAACCAAAGAGTGTGGAGATATTGGTATGGCATACAGGTGAGATGTATGGGTACATCGCTATTGAACATGATCAACTCCAGAGCATTCTGCTATCGAGAATGTCTCTGATGGGATATAGGTATAAGTATCCCTTAGACCTGAGATCATCTTAGTGACTTGCAAGCAACTCACTGTGCTTTGGTATCGGACTAACAAAATTTTTAATTCAACAATGGAAGGCTTCTGGGCACAATCAAGTACTTGCAAAGTCAGAGTATGATCAAGATGAAATTGACCACTCCAAGAGTTGGAGAAGAATGTATCACTATATTTCAATATAGCAAAACCTTACCCAAGGTAATCCATCAGATGGATTTGATATTTTAAAATACAATATGGACAATCTGATCAGAGTTGACAGTTGAACTCTGAGGTGTCCTATGAGCATTATGATCAAGGGGATGAATTATATGAAAACTATATCCGCATGGGTTTTAAGGATGGTGTTCTACACCTTCGACCTATCCGACCATCGAAAATCATTGTTTGATGATCATTTTGTTTGGTACAAAAATTTATTCTCATGCTACCAACTTAGGTTTGGACCTTTGAGGTCATACACATTAGAGTTCACATTCCGATCGGATGGTTGATCAATGATTAAGAATTGTTCTAGGATTAAACAATCAATACAATTGGTGTTTGACCTAGTGTAAGTATTGCAAGAGGATCGATTAGCAATTCAATTGCTAATTGGCTTAATTTGATTAAGACAGTAGGCTAAGATTAAGTCTAATTAAATATAATTTAATTAGATTTGGTTTGGGCTTGATTGGATCAAATCTAATTGGTTTATTGGATAAGCCAAGTGCAAGGAAGAACTAGTCCTAGTCTAACTGAAACTTGGGTCAATCCAATTTTCTAATTTGATTAGAAAATAAATTAAAATTAAATTTGATTTAAATAAGTTCTTAAATAGGTTAGGGTTCTATTTAATTGAGTTTGATTACTCTTATTTTTATTTGATTAAAATACCTTGTTTGACCAAGTCAAAATAGGAGTCCTAGTGTGACTAGGACTCTCTATTCCTTGCGCCACCTAATCTTCACACCCCATCCCTTTCTCTTTATATTTTTACATGAAATTCTCCATGCCCAAAGGCTTCTCACGCCCCCCTTTCTCTCTTCTATTTCTCATGTGGAAGTTTGTTGCATGACCAAGTCAAAAGGGGAAGTTGATTTCACTTAGGATTCTATGAGATAGAATTCCTAGTCAACCAAAAGTCCTCCTTCCCTTCATGCTGCCACCTCCCCTATTTTCTCTCCCTCTCTCATGGCATTCTTTGGCATTTGTTGCACCCTCCCTTTCTGGTCCATGATGGAAAAGTAACGTCGGGGTGCCCCAACAACTTTCCTTATATGGTCCTTCCTAGTCTAGGTTTTTGGGCGCCCCAACAACTTCCCTTATTTGGTCCTTCCTAGTCTAGGTTTTTAACCTAACTTGGACTCTACATATCTCTTTATTTAAAAAAAAAAATTTTGCTAAAATTTTCATAGATTGCATACATTTGAGAGGTATCTTTTGGTATAGAAAAATTAGAGAAAAATTCATCTAGGTCATAGAGATATTAAAAACACAAATCAGGGTGTCTAGAAAAAGAACAAAGAAAAAGAAGTGGGTCTTCTTCTAGGATTTTTTGTTTCAGATCTCTTTCTTCCCTTTTGTGAGCTTTTGAGAGATATCTCAGCATCATAAATCTTCTTCTTTTCCTTTTGGTATTTTGGAGTGTCCATGTTTCAAAGAAGGAAGCATCAGATCGACCATCGAAGAGAGATCAATACAATGCTAGCATACTGTGCTGATTTCTTGCATCAGGATCTCTGATCATGTTCGTGGGCTTATATGGATGACTCTTAAAGGCCGGATGTATGTGCAGCTTATAACTTCATCTTCAAGCCTAGATCAGCAAGTTAGAATGTCTAACTTGCTCAGGTAATAGATTCAATCTGTTATTTTATAGCTGCATCAGATGTAGTATAGATCTAGGTTGATATGATCAACCTTTTCTTTCTTATTTAATTTTTAATTTTTGATTTAAATACCATGCAATAATCATATAATAAAATCTTAGATCTAGGATATTTTAGATTAATTTTGATTAATTTTAATCTTTCGCTATCTGATCTTGAAAAAGTTTAAGATCTAATCCTAAAACTCTAGATCTAGTTCCTACAATTTCATGCCCATGTTGCATGCTGATTGGCTCAAGTCTGCAAAATGTCTGGTCCACCATAGTCCATATGCACAGTAAGGCAGATCCGATGGTTGTGGTCGCTATCGATGAAGATCCAATGACTATCATGATTTTCTTCTTTGATTCGGTTCCCAACTCTTCATTTGCACAATCCGATGGCTCGATTTCTCCTAGATCTCAATCTGATGGCTAACAAGCATCCTTGAGATGATTTAAATGCCCAATAGTTCCATCAAATAGCCTAAAACCCACCATCATGCACGATCAGAGGACTAATATCCAATTCAACCTGATCGAGGCTTTTAAATATGGTCTTTTGGTGATTTCTTCAGTGTTTTATCACGATCTAATGTCCATCAGTGTCCAGAGCTTTATATTCATAATAGAAACCCAGTTTGAGTTGATTTTAGGAGTTTTAAGTTGATTTCAACCCAGATTATTCATGCCAGAGCCCTTCTAACTCTATTTAAAGGACTCCAGGCTAACAAAATCAATCATCTTTGATCATGGAAAGATGATGGTATAGGTTAGAGGCATGCTTGGGCTCGTGGATGCTTTGAGATGGATGGTGCTGCGAGGAAAAGTTGGCTTCTACACCATCCTAACGCCAACACCGATCCAAGATCAAGATTAGCTATTTCTTAGTTTTTATTTTCTTTTTTTATTTTTTTAAATTTTATGTGTTTAAATTATGAACTTTTAAATTAATGTAAAATTTTATTTTGATGCACTTTAAATTCATGCTTTTTTTATTATAAATTTAATTTTTATATTTTATTTTTATTGTAAGTAGATACTAGGATCTAAATAGTAGATCTCAGTATCAAGTTTATCTTTATGCATCTTTTAAATTCTATTTTTTATTTATAATTTTATTTTTTAACTTTAATATATTTTTTTTAAATTTTTTTCTTTTTTTTATAAAAATTAAATATTTTAAAACTAAAGTACTATCTTCTCTATGGATTCGATCTGACTCACTACTTTCTATCTATTTTTAATTATTTTAAGAAGTCATAATTAAACTAATAAACATGATGTCTTAATGATAATAACGTGCTCTTATTAGTCATAAAAACCTCGAGAGTGGGGACTCGAGGGTTTGGGATGTGGGAGGTCCTAGAATTTTGACCAAGGTTCAGGTGGTGAGATTGAGTGCTGTGAGCATCCAATCTCCACCTAAATTTTCACATACCTTCATCATCCTCCTTAGAGCATTATTCAATCTTCTAGAGCATCTGGTGATCGAAAGAAGGAGGTTGATTGGATCGATCAGGATCGATAGTCGTAGGCTCCGACGAGAAGCTAGCACTCCGGTGGAGCTGGTCAGAACTAGAAGCTCCATGTGGACCATCCATAGAGGTCGAATGATTATATAACTATATCACGATGCAAGGAGATTTTTCCCAGTGATTTTATATTATGGAGGTCGTCTATCCATACTCTGATATCGTGTTCTAAATATGAGTCAGTCAACAAATGTGATTTGCTGATCGAGTGCTTTTATTTTTCTATATATATATGACACGTCTAAATCCTAGTGTAGGATTTCATGATTTGATCATAGCATGCATAAATTAATATTAGATTAATTTTAGCCTTTCATTATACAAAAATTCAAAAAAAAATTGAAAAGCATGCCTAGAACCCTGCACCATTCCCTTTAGTGGTATCAGAGCAATAGGTCACATGACATATTTTATATATTAATTGAAAATATGAATGCAAGAATATATGATATATTTTAAATCTAGATAACTTAGTAATCAAGAATGAATGATCTACTAAGCCATCCGGTCATAAGGGATATGCATGGTTTAAAGGCCATCTCCTTCTATTTGATAGGGATCTATTATGGCAGTAGGGGTGCTACTATGATCTCATTTATTAAGATGATCAGTAAAAAAAAAATTATTAAAATTATTTTTATTTAAAAATTAAACATGAATGATTTAATTTTTATAATGCTTGATTTTTTGTTTATAAACTAGCAATAGGTTACTGTTTATAAAATGAGCCGATCCATTTCTAAAATGAGTCGACCCATTTGGTGAACTAAAAGTAAAAAACTATAAAAATATTTTATAAAATTTAAAAATGGTTTTCAAATACCGAACGTCAATCCATCATTTCAAAACTTAATTAAAAAAATTAAGTATTATCTTGTAGGGTCTAGAATTATGAATTTAAGATTCTAAGATAAAAGCATAAACTATGGGTTAAAAGGTTAGATGAATTAGGTCCATTAATTGGGTTAGACCTAAGGTTAGTTAAAGAATAGATTTAACTAGAATAATTGATCAAATCTAACCAAATGTTGACTTAGATTAGATCAAGAACACTCCAGATTCAATTTTAATAGTTGTAGTTGGATAAGTCCATGTCTTTAACAAGGATCAAGATGGACTTGATTCATGACTAAGCAGTCGAGCCCAAAATTACTAGGTCAATCAGATTGAATCTAATTAGTCAATTGGTATCTAAGGTAAGTTTGGCAGTCTAGACTAGTGATTTTTAATTAGAAGCTGCTTGCACTTATTTGATCTTTGATGAGTTAATGGCATATCCCTTCCATTAATCTTACTTACCTAACCGACATGGTCGATTAGAATTTGATTAGATCACTTGGCGATTCGAGCTAACCCATGTTAATTAGAAATTAGTTTGATTGATTTTAATCAGTAAGATTGAATTAGGTGCCCATGGACCGAAATTGATCCTAGTCCTCATCTATTAACTTGGTGAAGTTAGTGGAAGGATTTGACTTGGTGAAGTCAGTGAGAGTAAATTGGTCTATGTCTTTTCAATCCTTAAATCATATGTAACCTAAATTTTGTAAATTATTAGGTCCTTAAAAATGGCAAAGTTATGGGGATAACTGAGTCATAGCCTCCTATTAAGGTGAATGATAATGAGTCCAATTTTCTAAGAGGGCATTGGAGGTGCCTTACACCTGGTGTTCATCTGGATGTTGAAAATACTATCCATCAAATGATGATTAGGTTGCACTTTCTGAATGGTGATCAAGTTGGCCAGAGCTTTTCTCAAGCCTGGTCATATTTGTTTGATGCACCGAACTCAATCATGTTAATGGTTGGATCTAACTAGACCTTTCTAGTGGAGGCTATAGCCTACTAAATTGACTTTTGGGGCAAAACTAAATATTTAAATTACTTGAAGAAATAATTAATTGTGAACCTACCTATAAATGTACATAGATTGGCGAGAGCTTTCCTTCGGCCCGTTTATAGTCTATGTAGATTTCAGTACATACTAAGGAGTTAGTGTAATTTTTTGAATTGAAGGTAGAGACTACCAATTCATAAAAATAGTGGAATGATCTTTAGACTAAAGTCTAAGTCTTTATAATTAAATAATTTAAGTACTAATATAATCTTGTATTTTTTTTTCAGTTAAATAGAATGACTAATATTAGTTCGCTCCGTTCACTATTGGATAGTGACAAGCTTTTAGGATCTGATTTTAAGAAGTCTAGTGTTGACTCTAATCAAGCAGACCCAAAGAGAAATTATCCTCCAAACTTGAATAGGCTGAATAGGAGAAATCAGTAAGAAGTTACTAGTCAAGGCTGTTATATGATAATACCTTATAATTTTTCTATTTGTGATACATCTGCCAGGGTATTAGATACTGGAAGTCTAGTTTATACATGCAATTCATTGCATGAACTTTAAATTGGTAGAAAGTTTGAGAATGATGATATATTCCTGAATGTTAGGGATGGAAGAACTGTTCCAGTCCTAGCATTGGAAACTCTTGAGCTTATTTTCAAAATAAATAATATCGTTTTAAGTGATTATCACTATTATCCATCTTTTATGATGAACATAATATCTATAGGGCTTTTAGCCCAAGATAATTATTATTTATCAATAAAAAAAATTATTATGATATCATTATGAATGATGTCATAATAATGTGATAATATTTAAGAAATAATATTTATATTTTATCATAGCCTATTAATGTAATACATACGTCAAATAAATGCCTGAAACTAAATAATGTCATTGATGCCTATCTTTGGCACCATCGGCTCGGTCATATAAACAAGAATAGGATCAATAGGTTAGTCAAGGAATGTATTCTTGACATCGATGATTGTCAATCATTGACAACTTGTGAGTCTTGCCTTCTTGGTAAGATGGTCAAATCATCTTTTACTGGAAAGGATGAATGGGCCATTGATCTTCTGAGTCTAGTACATAGTGATGTATGTGGACCTATGAACATATGTACTAGAGGTGGATATTACTACTTTATTACATTTATTGATGACCTATCTAGGCATGGGTACATCTATCTTATGAAGAGTAAATCTGATTCTTTTGAAATGTTCAAACGATATCTCAATAAGGTAGAAAAACACTTAGGAAGAGTATTAAAATTCTTCGGTCAGATCGAGAAGAAGAATACCTTTCCAATGAGTTTTTGACATATCTAGGAGAGAATGAGATTCTCTCATAATGGACCCTTCCTAGAACACCACGGCATAATGGTGTGTCTAAAAGAAGGAATCAAACCCTGTTAGACATGGTTCGGTCCATTATGGGATTTGCGAGTTTGCCAATTTCTTTCTAGGATTATGCACTTGAGACTGCTTGTTATGTTTTGAATAATATTCCAAGCAAGTCTGTTGCAAAAACTCTATATGAGATATGGACTGGGTGTAGGCCGACACTCTCTCACCTTAGGATTTAGAGATTTCTAGCCTATGTAAATTGTTTGCAAGAAGAAAAGCTTAGACCAAGGTTCGATAAATGCTTATTTATAGGATACCCCAAGGAAACTAGGGGTTATTACTTCTATCTTGCTGAAGAACAAAAGGTGTTCATCAGCAATAGAGCAATTTTTTTGAAAAAGAAGTTTTCTAGGGAAGGAACAGATGCCTCTAATGTTGAGCTTGGTGAAGTTCGACAAGTGAAAGGACCAATATATTCTAGTGAACCTATAGAACTAGATTTGATAAGATCAAATCTAGAGCCCATTATTGAGGCATCTTTAAGGAGATCATCGCATCAGCCAAATAGATACTATGATTTCTTAGTTCGGGATGGTGATCTTATTGAACTTGATGAGAACAACGAGGATCTGATCACCTATATGGATGCCATGCAAAGGATCGACTCCGATAAGTAGATGGAAGCCATGAAATCCAAAATGAAGTCCATGAAGGTTAATAATGTATGGACACTGGTTGGTCCACCTAAAGAGATAAAATCTATTGGATGTAAGTGAATTTTTAAAAGAAAAAGGAGCGCAAATGAGTAGGTGGAGACCTACAAAGCCTGTCGTTTGCCAAGCGATATCATCAGTGTTATGGTATTGACTATGATGAGACATTTTCTCTGGTGGTAATATTCAAGTCCATTCAAATTATGTTTGTAATAGTAGCATACCTAAACTATGAGATCTAGCAAATGGATGTGAAGATAGCTTTCCTAAATGGAGAGCTGGACGAAGAGGTGTATATGACACAACCCAAAGAATTCACATCCGCAGATGAGTCTAAGATATGCAAGCTTCAAAGATCAATTTATGGATTGAAGCAGGCATCTTGGAGTTGGAACATGCATTTTGATAAGATGATTAGAATGTATGGCTTCGTTAAGAATGGAGAGGAATCCTATATGTATAAATGGGCTAACGGTTCTATAGTCATATTTCTTGTATTGTATGTGGATGATATTCTCTTAATAGGGAATGACATCCCTGCATTACAGGGAATAAAGGTTTGGTTGTCGTCTCAATTCTCCATCTAGGACTTGAAAGAAGCTTTCTACTTTCTATAGATAAAGATCTATAGAGATAGATTTAAAAAGTTGCTTGGATTATCCCAGTCCACATAAATTGATACTGTACTGAAGTGGTTCAGCATGGCGAATTCCAAGAAGGGCTATCCTCTGATAGGCTATGAAATTACTCTCTTGAAGAGGGATTGTCGGACAACTCCTCAAGAGAGAGCGTATGAGTAGAATACCATATGCTTCGATAGTGGGTTCTATTATGTATGCCATAACATGTACGAGATCGGATGTGGCATACTCACTAAGGATAGTGAGTAGATACCAATCTGATTTGGATAAAAATCACTAGAAGGTTGTAAAGACAATCCTAAAATATTTCAGAAATATTAAGAATCAGTGGTTTATTTATGTAGATGCAGACTTGAAAGTTGTTGGATATATTAATTCTAGTTTTCAATCAAATCATGATGATAGTAAGAGTGTATCAGGTTATGTATTTATCCTAAATGGTGGAGCGGTCTACTAAAAAGTTTCAAGCAGCACACTATGGCCGATTCTATATGTGAGACAGAGTATGTTGCAACATCCGATGCTATAAAGGAAGTTGTATGTTTGCGGAAGTTCATCAATGAGCTAAGAGTGGCACCCTCCTTAGATGGTTTGGTTCTACTTTACTATGATAGCACTGGAGCTATAGCTCAAGCAAATGAGCTGAAGGCACATCAATACACCAAGCACATTCTACATCACTATCATCTTATACAAGAGATCATGGAATGAGGTAATGTTGAGCTTCCGAAGATCGATGGAAAGAAGAATGTGGCCAACCCATTAACTAAAGCCCTCAAAATCAAAGAGTTCAACAATCATAAATGGCAGATAAGTATTCGATACTATCCTGAATGGCATTAGTCTAAGTGGGAGTTATTGGAAATTATATCCTAAAGCCAATCATCTAGATTGTAGATGATTGAGCTCAATATAAAATATACTTAAATTATTAATGAATAAAATTATTATTCTGGCATTTCATCACATTTGTGCATTGTCCTGTAACGAACTCTTCTATAATAAAGTTCATAGGACTATTTAGACTCGACAAAGGAGGATTTATCATTTAGTCCTTAAACTTGTTCGTGATCAAATGATACGTTGTTACCTAGGATGACAACATTTATTGAGTGTAGGTTGTTGCATGCCATATGGATTGGTTGTCCTCTTAAATAAGGAGTATGGAGATACTGGTATGGCATGCAAGTAAAATATATAGATATATTTCATTGATCATGATCCAATTATGGAGCTCTCTACTGTCAAGAGTTGCTTGCAAAGGATATGGATATAAGTATCCCTTAGACCTGAGACCACCAAGATAACTTGCAAGCAACTCACTGCATTTTGGTATCAGACTACCTGTGTAACACCCCACCCCTAAATCTTGGTGATGGTGCCACACTTCATCCTTATCTAAAGGTTAATGGGATTTCTAAACTATACTTAAGCTAAACTATAATATCATTTAATCACTTGCTATCAAGTAATCTAATCAATCCTTTAAAATCATTGCACAGGCATTTCAAACTACTCTATGTTTAACAACATCATATCAAGCTTTTATTTATCAAACTATATTTAATACATCTGATATTAATAATAAAATACATTCATTTATATTCAACTAATAATACATAATATATACAATCCAAAACTCCTCCAAAAGTAAGGCCCTCACAAGCTAATACATATAACATAAAATTTTAAAATACTGATACCAAACTCGCTTATGTTGATGCCAAACTAAGATTCTCCAATCTATTGAGAGAAGAAAATACAAAATCACATAATAAGACTTATAATCCTAGTGAGTGTATCTACTATCAATAGAAAACTTACTATAATTTTTATACCAGCATGTATAGCATGTACCAACAAGCTTTTAAATAATTGAATAAAATAAATATGAATCACATAAAAAGTTCTTATCAAGTACAAACCTTTGCTTATCATTGATGGTACCATAGTAACATGTTTCCATCAGATTTTGCATGAGTATTTGTACCACAGCTACATATGGGTAACCATATTATAATTTCATCCATATATAATCAATCCCATGATACACTCTCATATGGATAACCATACCACAATCATATCCACAAATATAAGCAGTCCCATGACATCTCTCATATGGGTAATCATACCATAATCACAAATCATATATGAGTAGTCCCACTGACACACTCTCATATAAATAATCACACCATGATGCTGTTAGATGTGTGCCCTAGAAGTTAGATTGGCTAAACACTTATAATACACTTCTAAGGGCATTTTTATAATTTTGACTATAAATTAATAAAAAAATTATTTTCTATCATAGTATGTATTTAAAGTGTCTGTGATACATTCTTTGAGTTAATGGTAATGACAATTCATATTTTCAAAAGTTGAAAATTTGAAAAATAAATTTTCATAATTAACTCATAAACAGCTTCCGACTGTAGGATTATCATAAGAATGGTGATTGATCTGAAAGATTGGTGTACGATCACTTTCTTAGGATAGATGTGTCTTGAGTCTATGGTGTGGAGATACTAGAGCGAAAGTACAGATACTCGTTAGAGAAAAAGGGCACTAAGCATGACCATCTCAAGCAATCATAAGAAAGTCTACCTTCTCATCGATCATTGGCTCGATGCTGCAGTGGTATGTCTGATTCTTTGATCTGAGCTGCATCGATAGTTCACCTTGAGGGTATTATAGTTTGACTACACCATAACTCGATCACCTAGCCATTCAAAATCCTGAGGTGTATGTTGGCTATAACATGTTCATTATACGAATTAGATTACACTAATAGGAGATCTATCTACCTCGGTAGATGAGGAGTAGCCCTATGATAATCATGAGATTGAGTTCTTAAGCCCATGGCTATAGTAGAGTGAAGATGATAAAAAGAGTTTCTATTAGGATTTTACATTGGACTCGAATCAAATGATTAATTTTTATGATGGATATAGGGTTTGACGAGTTCATCTTAACCCTAATCCTGTCAGGACTTAAGATAGAAGAATCTAATTGCATAGATAACTGCACCAAGAGGTTTATTATCAGTTCTGATAAGTTGCCACCATATACTGCTAGGTATTGTTAGATATATGTGCCCTAGAAGCTAGAATTGACCGACACTTGTAATACACTTCTAGGGGTAAAATTATAATTTTGACTAATATCAATAAAATGGGTTATTTTCTATCACATATGTGTATTTAGTGTCTGTGATACATCCTTTGAGTTAATGATAATGATAATTCATATTTTCAAGAGTTGAAAATTTAAGACATGAATAATCATTATTAACTCATAAAATGCTTCCGACCATAGGATCATCACGAGGATGGTGATTGATTCGGAAGGTTGGTATACAATCACTTCTCTTTAGTAGATGAGTCTTGAGTCTATGATGTGGAGACACCGAAGAAGAGTATAAATACTCGTTAGAGAACCAGGGCACTGAGCGTGACCATCTCGAGTAGTCATTAGAGAGTCTACCTTCTCGTCAATGACTGACTCGATGCTACAGTAGTGTGTTTGGTTCTTTGATCTGAGATGCATTGGCAACTCACCTTGAGAGTGTTATAGTTTGACTACACCATTACTCGATCTCCTAGCCATTCGAAATCCTAAGGTGTATGTTGGCTATAGCATGTTCATTATAGGAACTGGATAGCATCAAGATGGAATCTATCTACCTCGGTGGTAAAGGAGCAGTCCTATGATGATCATAAGAATCAAGTCCTGAAGCCCATGGCCATGGCAGAGTGAAATAATAGAAAGAGTTTCTATTTAGATTTTCATATTGGACTTGAATCAAATGGTTACATCATATAACAAAGACTAGGGTTTGACGAGCTCACCTTAACCCTAATCTGATCAGGGCTCAAGATAGAAAAACTTAATCACACAGGTAGCTGCACCAAGAGGTTCGCATTCAGCTCTGATGGGTTGCCACCATATACTGTTAGGTGTCACTGATGGATTTTGGGAGCAATTAGAATAATTTAGATGATCGATCATTCTAGTTGTTCGAATCAGAAGAGTTTTGATCCATCGAAAGGAGTTTCGATGATGTCGATGATAGAGGTCATGACATATCCCATTACCATACAGAACTGAACCTAATTGGATCACATTGTTAGATATATGTGCCCTAGAAGCCAGAATTGGCTGACACTTGTAATACACTTCTAGGGGCAAAATTGTAATTTTGACTATAATTAATGAAATGGGTTATTTTCTATCACATATGTGTATTTAGTGTCTGTGATACATCCTTTGAGTTAATGGTAATGATAATTCATATTTTCAAGAGTTGAAAATTTAAGACATGAATAATCATTATTAACTCATAAACAGCTCCCGACCATAGGATCATCACGAGGATGGTGATTGATCCGGAAGGTTGGTGTACGATCGCTTCTCTTTAGTAGATGAGTCTTGAGTCTACGGTGTGGAGACACCGGAGCGAGAGTACAGGTACTCGTTAGAGAACGAGGGCACTGAGCGTGACCACCTCGAGTAGTCATTAGGGAAGTCTACCTTCTCGTCAATGACTGACTCGATGCTGCAGTAGTGTGTCTGGTTCTTTGACCTGAGATGCATCGGCAGTTCACCTTGAGGGTGTTATAGTTTGACTACACCATTACTCGGTCTCCTAGCCATATGGAACCCTGAGGTGTATGTTGGCTATAGCATGTTCATTGTAGGAACTGGATTGCATCAAGATGGGAATCTATCTACCTCGGTGGTAGAGGAGTAGCCCTATGATGATCATGAGAATCAAGTCCAGAAATCCATGGCCATGGTAGAGTGAAATAATAGAAAGAGTTTCTATTTAGATTTTCACATTGGACTCGAATCGAATGATTACATCATATGACAGAGACTAGGGTTTGACGAGTTCACCTTAACCCTAATCTGATCGGGGCTCAAGATAGAAGAACTGAATCACACAGGTAGCTGCACCAAGAGGTTCGCATTCAGCTCTGATGGGTTGCCACCATATACTGCAGGTGTCACTGGTGGATTTTGGGAGCAATTAGAATGATTTAGATGATCGATCATTCTAGCTGTTCGAATCAGAAGAGTTCTGATCCATCGAAAGGAGTTTCGATGATGTCTATGATAGAGATCATGACATATCCCATTACCATACAGAACTGAACCTAACTGGGTCACACAAACAAGGGTTTGAATCTGGTGATCATCAATTGAACTGATCTAGTTCAATTGATCTGAATGAGATTCAATTAGGTTCAAGGAAATCGTGCTAGCACTCGATTGAACCTAACGTTCTTCTTTTACTATCATAAATAAGTTGTCCTGACTGAGCCAAAGGAGTTTGTGCTCAATCAGAGGCCTTCATATGGTCTGACTGGAGGTTGTCCAAGTCAGAATAGGTTGTCTTATTTGTAAGACATTACCTGCCATTTTTGGTCACCTGCCATTTCTTGTTCTTTGACTTTGGTCAAAAGTCTACCTTTGACTGGTCAAACGTTGACCATTGACCCTTTGACTTTTGACCACATGTCATGCACCTATTGGAGAGCTGGTGGGGGCCTTGTCCCCCTGCCAGAACCTGGCAAGGAGAAGGGCGCACGCCAAGGGTGGCGTGAGCCCAAGTAGGAGGCGCCTAGGAGTCCTTGTTGGACAAGGACTCCATCCTCCCTTTTGGATTCCAATCAGAGTTCTACTAAGAATCCAGTTTGACTGGTCTTAGGCGCCCTCTAAGGAGGAATCCAGGGGTCTCTATTCCAACCAATCAGATTTAGATCTGATTTCACAAAGGGTTGTGATTGGTTGAGAGGAAGAGGAGTTGGATCACAAGAGGTCTATAAATAAGACCCTGCGCCCAACCCTAATTCCAATGAAATTCAATCAGAGATTTCCCACGCCCCAAGGCTGCCTCTCCCCTCCTTCTCCATGCCATAGTCTCTTCTCCCCTTGCTCTCCACGTCCAAAAGGTGTTTTGGACTTTGGTTGGTGCGATTCAGATCAAGGAAAGGCGATCAAAAGCAAGAAGGCTGCGCTGCTGCAAAAGGACGACTGCAGATCTTCAAAAGAGTTTTGAAGATCCTCCAGATCAGATCCAGATCTGATTTTTGGAGGTGTGATAGAGAAGAAGAGGATCTCCAGATCCAACCCGAGTGGATACCGGTAGAGGCCAGGCGCTTGCGTGGCTAAGATCCAGAACCTTCCGCTGCAATCAGGATCATCTACAGGGTAATAGGATTACCCAAATCAGGTAAATTAAATTTGATTTAATTTATCTTATTTTATTTTATTTATTAAAATAATAAGAATCAGATCTAAAACATATCAAGATCTGATTGAGATCAAGAGAAAAATTTTTGAAATATATCTCTTGATCTAATCAGATCTGAACGAACCTGGACCGGGAAATCAGGATTTCCCTTCAACTGGTATCAGAGCCATGGTTCTAAAATTATTTAGATCTGATTTTAATTTTATTTTAATTAAAAATAATATGATTTCAGATGTCACATGAGATGTGATCAGATCTGAAATCAGAAAAATTAAAATTAAATGATTTGGATCTAAGAACATGAAGATATGCATGACTAGTTCTAGAATAGAATAGTTCTATAGAATAGTTTTGCATGTCTTTGATTTAATATGATTAAATCATATTTTAGATCTTCTTATTTACTATTTTCTGATATTATAAGTGTTATAATAACATCTGATAAACAGCAAATAAAAATTATTTAATTTTAAATATCATATGAGATATGATAGATGCATGTCTAGACTAGTTGTAGAATAGTTCTACATAATTGTCTAGATTAGAATTTATTTTGATTAGATCAATTTAAATCTAATTTTTTAGATTATTATGTGATAATTTAGATCTGAAAACATGCATGATTATGATACATGAGATGTATGCAAAATATGCCATGATTAGATCTAAATTTGTATATGAGATATATGATATAGATCTATAACTGTTTTGTAGTATTGAAATGTTCCTGATTAAGGCGTTCCTCTTGGCCGTCCGGTCATAAGAACGAAGAAGGGTTTAAAGGCCCTCTCTTCCCATTCGATGGGGTGTTCTTATGACGTGTAGGGGTGCTGCGTGTTCGTCCTTAATCAGAAACCCAAAACTTACTTTCTGCAAAACCCTAGATCCTGAAACCCTAGGATTTATTGTGCATATTTTGTTTATGAACCCAACTTAATTAAGAATTAAGTTTATGGAATATTAATTAGGTCTAAAATTGAGAATTTCAGATATAAGACATATTCATAATACTGGGTTCGGGCTTGGGTAGCTCAATTAGGTCTAAGCGGTTGATCAAACCGAATCAAGAGTTGGTTAGATGGGATCAACAATGCTTAAATTGACCAGCCTAATAGGATTAAGTCTGGGTCAAGATCGAGTCACGATCAAGCAAGACCTAATTAGGCTCAGAGGTTAGAGTCTGGATTGTAGGCTAACCCAATTGGTTCTGACTCAACAATTTGGTGTCTAAGGTAAGTTTGGCACAGACGACCGACTGGTTTTTAATTGGAAGCTACTCGACCTGAATGCGTTCTTGTGCGAGTTAACGGCATATTCCTTCCACCGGTCTCACTTACCTGGCCATATCTGTTGACACAGTTCTGATCTGAGGTGGTCAATAATCCGAGCTGACCCATGCCACTAGGTTAGTCATAATTGTTATGACTAAGCCAAGTCTAGTTTAATGAGACCTGAATCAATTCTCCCTAAGAAAAGATTAAGTCCGAGGTCTTCCACCATTGTAGACGTGCGGGCCCTTCCCGGGGTTGATTGTTCTCGGCTGGATACAGTGGCTCAGTTGCACCGGGAAGATGCAACCATGTCTATTAGGCATTGGATGCTATGGGCTGGAGGATGAGTTGGGCTCAATATTCCGGATACGGTGAGAGACCCAATTAGGAACCCAGTCTATGCAAATGGTGGGTCTGACTTAACTAAGGAGTGGATCAATATTCCGGATACGGTGAGATTCATGAATTAGAGACCAAGTTTGGGTGCACCATGATTAGAGAATCATTGAACAAGAGTTGTTCACTCATTGGCTAACCCATCACCAATAACTGTTAGGTGAGGTGATGAGTCAGTTGGTGAGACCGCACCACCCACTAGAAATCATCAATCGTGGAGATTTTCGCATCTCTACAGAGGGAGTGTAGGGATCCGAGAAAATAGTGGGAGCTAATTTGTTTAAAAATAAAATCCCTAAACAAATTGGTCAAGTCAAAATTACAGTATCTAACTAGAATCTTTGACTCTCTACAGGAAAATGTCTGCGTCCAACCCACTGGCACGTATCCTAGACACACATAGACTGACTGGACCCAATTATAAAGATTGGCTCAGGAACTACAAAATTGTTTTGGGTTCAGAGAAGTTAACACATGTTTTGGACCAGGACCCTCCCACCTTACCAGCTCGTCCATCCACTGAACAGAGAGCGTCTCTGGAAAAATGGATTGACGAAGACAATAAGGCCAGATACTACATGTTGGGCTCGATGTCTGATGAGCTCCAGCGCCAACATGAAGATATCGGGACTGCTCGCCAAATGTTGGCTCACCTGCAGGAGATGTTTGGTGAACAGAGTCGCGCAGCCAAATATCAAGTCACGAAACGACTTTTTAAGGCTAAGATGCGTGATGGGCAGTCAGTCCAAGATCACTGTCTGACAATGATCAAGGACATGGAAGAGCTTGAGAAGCTCGGTGTGAAGTTGGACTTGGATCTGCAGAACGATATTATTCTGCAATCCTTGACTGATGCATATGGGCAATTCATCATGAATTACCACATGCATAAACTTCAAAATTCCTTGGCCGAGTTGATGAATATGCTGGTTACCGCTGAGCTTTCTATGAAAGGTTCTAAAGGCTCAGTTCTTGCTATGGAACGGACTTCTTCCAAAAGAAAGTCTTATGGAAAGAAAAAGAAGTCTGTGAAAAAGCAAAAGGTAGAAGGATCAAAGAAGAAGAAGGCAGAAATCGAAGAAGAAGGTCGATGGCAAAGGAAAGTGTTTCCATTGCAACAGCGACGGCCATTGGAAGCGGAACTGCCCTACTTACCTGGCCACCCTGAAGAACAAGAAGGAAGGTCCTTCTGGAGGTATGCTCGTTATTGAGTCTAACCTTACGGTTTCTTCTGCATCCAGTTGGGTGCTTGACTCTGGTTCTAGTGCTCATCTGTGCACTTCTATGCAGGGTCTTGAGGATAGCAGGAGGCTGAGGGATGGAGACATGATCCTACGCATCGGTAATGGAGCAAGAGTTGCTGCAGTAGCCGTGGGAACATACCCTCTGCGATTACCATCTGGTTTAGACTTAGTTTTAAAAGACTGTTATTATGTGCCTGCAGCTAGCAGGAATTTGATTTCTGTTTCATGCTTAGCACAAGAAGGTTATGTGATCACCTTCTTTAAGGACCATTGTAACATTCTTTATGAAAGAAATAAAATTGCAAATGGTTTCCTTATTAATGGTCTTTATCAGTTGCATATTGATGTACCTGTTTTAACTATCGAGCAAAACGTGAATGCCAAACGACCTAGGGATAGTCCAAACGACAGATATCTATGGCACCTGAGATTAGGTCATATAGCAGAAGATAGGATTAACAAATTGGAGAAAAATGGGCTATTGAGTCCATTGACTTTTGAGTCATATCCAACTTGTGAATCTTGTCTTCAAGGCAAAATGACTAAACTCCCTTTTGTTGGACATGGGGAGAGGGCCACAGATCTCCTTGCCCTAGTACATACTGATGTGTGCGGCCCATTCGATGTGCCGGCTAGAGGCAATTTTGTCTACTTCATTACCTTTACCGATGATCTGTCTAGGTATGGGTATGTGTATCTTATGAGACACAAGTCTGAAGCCTTTGAAAAGTTCAAAGAATTCAGACATGAAGTAGAAAAACAAACTGGGAAAAACCCATTAAGGTTCTTCGATCAGATCGAGGAGGTGAATACCTTAGCCGGGAATTCCTAGACTATCTTAAGGAAAATGGCATAGTCTCTCAATGGACTCCACCAGGAACACCTCAACTCAACGGGGTTTCAGAACGGAGAAATCGGACTCTATTGGATATGGTTCGATCCATGATGAGCTTCACAGACCTCCCAGATTTTCTTTGGGGACATTCATTATTAACTTCAATCTATTTACTGAATAGGGTTCTCTCTAAGACCGTTCCTACCATACTGTATGAGATATGGTATGGTAAGAAACTAAGTCTGAGTCATCTCAGAATTTGGGATTGTCCGGCTCATGTCAAAAGACAACAAGCGGACAAGTTAGAGTTTAGGTCCTTTAGAGCTCGATTCATAGGATATCCTAAAGAGTCATTAGGATACTATTTCTACATTCCAGAATACCACAATGTGATTATGAGTCGACATGTCATCTTTCTTAAAAAATAGTTTATTCAAGATAGCGGCATTGGAAAGCAGATTGAACTTGATGAGAAAATCTCATAAGTACAACGAGCTAAGGACCAATTGGAATCAAATCAGGTTAAGCCAATAAGAACACTACCTCCTCCACCTCGTAGATCAGAAAGAGTTTTCTGTCCCCCTGAAAGATACTTAGATATTATTTCAGAGAAAGTAGAGGAAATGTTCCTCGTAGGTAATGGTGCTCATGGTAATGATCCCAAAACCTACAACGAGGCGATATCAGATGTCGACTCCGAGAAATGGCTAGAGGCAATGCAGTCAGAAATTGACTCGATGCACTCAAACCAAGTCTCGACCTTGGTAGATCCACCAGAAGGTATAGTACCTATTGGGTGTAAATGGATCTTCAAGAGAAAGATTGGTGTAGATGGGAATGTGGAGACATTCAAGGCTAGACTAGTGGCAAAAGGTTATAGTCAACGCGAAGGCATTGACTATCAGGATATCTTTTCTCCAGTGGCTATGCTAAAATCCATTCGCACATTGCTTATCGTTGCAGCCTATTTTGATTATGAAATATGGCAAATGGACGTGAAAATGGCGTCCTTGAATGGATATCTTGAGGAAGATATCTATATGCAACAGTCACTAGGTTTCACATCCAGTGATACTGATCACAAGGTTTGCAAGCTGCAAAGGTCCATATATGAACTTAAGCAAGTATCTCAAAGCTGGAACACTCATTTCAATGATGTGATCAAAACGTTTGATTTTATCAAAAATGAAGAGGAACCATGTGTCTTCAAAAAGGTCAGTGGGAGCACTGTTATCTTCCGCGTATTGTACGTGGATGACATCCTCCTTATTGGGAATGATATTCCCATAATGACAATAGTCAAATTATGATTATCCAAGGAATTCT
This sequence comes from Cocos nucifera, assembly GCA_006176705.1. Taxonomy (NCBI): domain Eukaryota; kingdom Viridiplantae; phylum Streptophyta; class Magnoliopsida; order Arecales; family Arecaceae; genus Cocos; species Cocos nucifera. Next base: position 86,665 of record QRFJ01000260.1, on the reverse strand, counting down.
CCATGAAGGACCTAAGTGAAGCATCCTTTATTCTAAGAATTAAGGTCTATAGGGATAGATCGAATAGGATGCTAGGACTTTCACAGAAGATGTACATGGAGGAAGTACTAAAGAGATTTAGTATGGAAAACTCTAAGAGGGGATTAATACCCTTCAGACATAGTATTCATCTTTTCAAGAAGATGTGCCCTAGCACACCTGAGGAAATAGAATGCATGAGCAAGATTCCTTATGCTTCTGCAATAGGGAGCCTCATGTATGCCATGCTATGTACACGACCTGTTATAGCCCATGTTGTGAGTGTCACAAGCAGATATCAATCAAATCTAGGTGAAGAACATTGGACTTTTGTGAAATGTATCCTTAAGTACTTAAGAAGAACTAAGGATATGATGTTGGTCTTTGGTAACGGAGAACTCCAAGTCCAGGGATACACAGACTTGGATTTCATGTCTGATATAGATGATCGAAAGTCGACATCTAGGAGTCTGTTTGTATGCAATGGTGGTGCTATCAGCTGGAAGAGTTTCAAGCAAACTATGATAGCAGATTCTACCATGAAAGTAGAATATATCTCGCTGCATCAGAGGCTGCGAAGGAAGCATTTTGGTACAAGAAGTTTGCTGCAAAAATTGGAGTAATGCCATTCCTCTATACTGCGACAACAATAGTGCCATAGCCCTTGCTAAGGAGCCGAGGTCTCACCAAAAATCTAAGCATATTAAGCGGCGATACCACCTCATCCGCGATTACCTCGAGAAGGATTACGTCGAGGTCAAGAGAGTTGACTCTACAGACAATGTGGCAGACCCACTTACAAAGTCGTTGGGTCAGCAGAAAATCGAAGCCCACCTTGAGAAGATGGGACTTAGACTTGCAGCCAATTATTTTTAGGATAAGTGGGAGATTGTTAGATATATGTGCCCTAGAAGCCAGAATTGGCTGACACTTGTAATACACTTCTAGGGGCAAAATTATAATTTTAACTAATATTAATAAAATGGATTATTTTTTATCACATATGTGTATTTAGTATCTGTGATACATCCTTTGAGTTAATAGTAATGATAATTCATATTTTCAAGAGTCAAAAAAATTTAAGATATGAATAATCACTATTAACTCATAAAATGCTCCCGACCATAGGATCATCATGAGGATGGTGATTGATCCGAAAGGTTGGTGTACAATCGCTTCTTTTTAGTAGATGAGTCTTGAGTCTACGGTATGGAGACATCAGAGCGAGAGTACAGGTACTCGTTAGAGAACAAGGGCACTGAGCGTGACCATCTCGAGTAGTCATTAGGGAGTCTACCTTCTCGTTAATGACTGACTCGATGCTGCAGTAGTGTGTCTAATTCTTTTATCTGAGATACATAGGCAGTTCACCTTGAGGATGTTATAGTTTGACTACACCATTACTCGGTCTCCTAGCCATTCGAAATCCTGAGGTGTATGTTGACTATAGCATGTTCATTGTAGGAACTGGATAGCATCAAGATGGAATCTATCTACCTCGATGGTAGAGGAGCAACCCTATGATGATCATGAGAATCAAGTCCTGAAGCCCATGGCCATCGCAGAGTGAAATAATAGAAAGAATTTCTATTTAGATTTTCACATTGGATTTGAATCGAATGGTTACATCATATGACAGAGACTAGGGTTTGACGAGTTCACCTTAACCCTAATCTGATTGGGGCTCAAGATAGAAGAACTTAATCACATAGGTAGCTGCACCAAAAGGTTCGCATTCAGCTCTGATGGGTTGCCACCATATACTGCTAGGTGTCACTGGTGGATTTTAGGAGCAATTAGAATGATTTAGATGATCGATCATTCTAGCTGTTCGAATCAGAAGAGTTCTAACCCATCGAAAAGAGTTTCGATGATATCGATGATAGAGATCATGACATATTTCATTACTATACAGAACTGAACCTAACTAGATCACACAAACAAGGGGTTTGAATCTGGTGATCATCAATTGAACTGATCCAGTTCAATTGATCTGAATGAGATTCAATTAGGTTCAAGAAAATTGTGCTAGCACTCGATTGAACCTAACGTTCTTCTTTTACTATCATAAATAGTTGTCCTAATTGAGCCAAAGGAGTTTGTGCTCATTTAGAGCCCTTCACTTTATCTGACTGGAGCTTGTCCAAGTCAAAAAAAGTTGTCTTATTTTATAAGACATTACCTGCCATTTTTGGTCACCTGTCATTTCTCGTCCTTTAACTTTGGTCAAAAGTTGACCTTTGACTGATCAAACATTGACCACTGACACTTTGACTTCTGTCCATGTGTCATGCATTTATTGAAGAGCTGGTGGGAGCCTGTCCCCCTGCCAGAACTTGGCAAGGAGGAGAGCGCCTGCCACCCTTGGCATGTGGCCAAGTTGGAGGCGCCCAGGAGTCCCTATTGGATAAGGACTCCATCTCCTTTTTGGATTCCAATTAGAGTTCTCCTAAGAATCAACTTTGACTGATCTTAGGCACCCTCTAAGGAGAAATCCAGGAGACTCTATTCCCATCAATCAGATTTAGATCTGATTTCACAAAGAGTTGTGATTGGTTGGGAAGAAGAGGAGTTGGATCACAGACAGTCTATAAATAAGACCCTGCGTCCAACTCAAATTAAGGTTGGAGAATTAAAATCCCATGCCCCAAGGCTACTCTCCCTCTTCCTCCACACCAAACCACCTTCTCCCTCTCCTCTCCACATCCAAAAGTGTTTTGGACCTTGGTTGGTGCAATCCAGATGAGAGAAAGATGACTGAAAGCTAGAAGGCTGCGCTGCTGCAAAGGACAATTACTAATCTTCAAAAGGAGTTTTGAAGATCTTTCAAATCAGATCTGATCTGATTATTAGAGATGTGATAGAGAAGAAGAGGATCTTCAGATCCAGTCCGAGTGGATATCGGTAGAGGTCAAGCACTTGCGTGGCTAAATTCAGAATCTTTCGTTGCTCACAGGATCATCATCAGATAATAAGATTATCCACTTCAAGATAAATTAAATTTGATTTAATTTATCTAATTTTATTTTAATTATTAAAATAATAAGAATTAGATCTAAAATATTCTAGATCTAATCTAGATCAAAGAAAAAAAATTTTGAAATATATCTCTTGATCTGATCAGATCTGAATGAACCTGGTCCAAAAAATCAAAATTTTTCTTTAGGTATCACTAGTGGATTTTGGAAGCAATTAAAATAATTTTGATGATCAATCATTCTAGATGTATGAATCAAAAAAGTTTCAGTCCATCGAAAGGTATTTCGATGATGTCGATGATGGAGATCATGACATGTCTCATTACCATACAAATTGAACCTAACCAGGTCACACAAACAAGAGTTTGGGTCTGGATGTCATCAATTGAGCTAATCCAGTTTGATTGATTTAGATTAGATCCAATCAAGTTTAAGGTAATCGTGCTAGCACATGATTGAGCCTGACTTTCTCTTTCTATAATCTTTCTGATTCATCACAACTAAGTCAAATTTAATTTGACTCATTCTTATATTTTGAATGAATTTATTTTCATCTAATTGGAATAAGTTTAGGTTAGATTAATTATAGAAATTAAATCTATTCATAGTCAAATTGGACTAGGATCAAAAGTTGACCTAACTGAGAGAGTTGAGGGTCACCTAATTAGAGGCTTCTAGAAAATTCTCTAGAAATTTTTTTGATATAATTTTTGGATATGTGATAGGACACAAGTCATATATTGGGTGTACCAAATTTTGTGATTTTAAGAGGTATCTAGACTATGTTTTTATAGAGTTTGATTTGGATCAAACTCTTAAGGGAAGAGTCCTAGGCGCAGTGGACTCTTCCTTATCTACTCATGCCACCATCTTTTGGATTGATTTTTAGCATCAAAATTAGATGGAATCTAGGGATTTTCATGGAGATCAGGTCCAAGGGTCTGAATGGTCGAATAAATGAGGATTTTGGTCAAAGAAAAACTCTAACTTGGCGCTATGCTTTTGTATAAGAACCCTTACACCAAGGCTCTTCATGGAAGAAATAATTTTGATGCCCAAAGGCTATCACCCTTTCCATTTTCTATGCCCTCTCTGATCCTCTTTCTCCCCTTCTTCTAAGTGCCAAAGGTTGAAAATAAATCTGAGAAGAAGATCCAAACAAATTTATGAAGAGTTCAGCATCTACGCGACGGTGTTCATAAGATGGACACACTGCTTTCAGAAATTCTTTTGAAGGACTTTCATATCAGATTTAGAACTAATATTTGGAAAAAAGATTCATGATGAGGACTCATCTAGATCTTGCATGAGTGGATACGGTAGAGGTCAGGCGTGTGCGTGGCTCCTTCCAGAACCTCAGGATAGATCAGGATCATCACAGGATAATCTGATTACCCAAAATACAAGATATGAAATTAATTAGATTTAATTTTATTTTTAATCTTAATATCATATCTTAAAGGAAAAGATCTAAGATATTTTAGATCTGATTAAGTTCTTAGAAGAAAAATTTTTAAAATATTTCTTCAGATTCAATCAGATCTGAACGATCTTGTACCAAGAAATAGGATTTTTCTTCAACTGGTATCAGAGCTACATTAGTAGTTCTTCAAATCTATCTTAGATCTAATTTTATATTTATTTATGATTTGATATTAGAAAAATTAAGATGTCACATTAGATGTGATTAGATCTGAAATTAAAAAATTAAAAAATTTAATCATTTAGATCTAATATGTATGAGATGCATGACTAGACTAGGTATAGAATAGTTCTATGTGTAGTCTAGTATGATCATGTATTTAATTTGATTAAATATAATTTTAGATCTATTTAATTTTTATTTTTTTGATGTTATAATTATTGTAACTAGATCTAAAAAATAGAAAATAGAAATTTTAATTTTTATTTTATTTTATATGAGATATGAAAGATGCATGCTTAGACTATTTATAGAATAGTTCTATAAGATATCTAGAATAGTTTTAATTTTGATATGATCAAATTTAAAATTTTATTTTTTAGATTTAATATGTGATATTTTAGATCTGAAAGTATGCATATTGATGATACATGAGATGTATGCAAGACATGTATTAGTTAGATCTTTTTATTTGTGATATATGATCTAACTAGTTTTGTAGTAGAAAATTATATTTCTAATTAAAAAGTTTCCCATGGTTGTCCGATCATAAAAATAAAGTAGGATTTAAAGACCCTATTTTTTCATTCGATGGGGTGTTCTTATGGTGTGTAGGGATGCTGCGCATTCATCCTTAATTAAAAATCAAAATTTATTTTTTTATAAAATTCTAGATCCTAAAATCTTAAAATTTTTATTACATATTTTATTTTTAAATCTAAAATTTAATTAAAAATTAAAATTATAAAATTAATTAGGTCTAAAAATTATGAAATTTTAGATCCAAGGCATATTTATAAAATTGGATTCAGATTTGGGTAGCTCAATTAGATCTAGCGGTTGATCAAATTGAGTCAAGAGTTGGTTAGGTGGGATCAAAGAAAGCTTTGATTTGATCAGCCTAATAGGATTAAGTTTGGGTTAAGATCGAATCACATTGAGATGTGACTCGATCAAGTCAAGATCTAATTTGGCTCCATGGTTCAAGCCTGGATTGTAGACTAATCCGATTGATTCTAATTCGATAATTTGATATCTAAGATAAGTCTGACAGATACGATCAACTAATTTTTAATTGAAAGCTACTCGATCTGAATGCATTCTTATCAAGTTAATGGCATATCTCTTCCATCAGTCTTACTTACCTGGCCATTTGTGTCGATCCAGTTCTAATTTGAGGTGGCTAACAATTCAAGCCAACCCATGCCACTAAGTTAGTCATAATTGTTATCACTAAGTCAAGTCAAATTTAAAGAGACCTAAATTAAATCTTCCTAAAAAAATTTTTAAGTCTAAGGTCTTCCATAATTGTAGATGTGCAGGCTCTTTCCGGGGTTGATTATTCTTGACTGGATACAGTGATTCGGTTGCACTAAAAAGACGCAATCATGTCTATTAGGCATTAGATGCCATGGGTTAGAGGATGGATTAGGCTCAATATTTTGGATATGGTGAAAGATCTAATTAGGAATCCAATTCATGTAAATGATGGGTCTGACTTAACTAAGAAATGGAACAATATTCTGGGCACAGTGAGCTTCATGAATTAGAGACTAGGTTTGGATGCACTATGATTAGAGAATTATTGGACAAGAGTTGTTCACTCATCGATTGACCCATCATTAATAACTATTAGGTGAGGTGGTGAGCCAATTGGTAGGACTGCACCATCCACTAGAAATCAATGATTGTGGAGATTTTTACATCTCTACCAAGAAAGTGTAGGGATCTGAGTAAATAGTGAGAGTCTAATTTATTTAAAAATAAAATTTTTAAATAAATTGGTTAAGTCTAATTATAAAATCTAACTAGAAACTTTGACTCTCTATAGAAAAATATCTACATTCAATCAACTAGCCCGTATCTTGGACACCCATAAACTGACTAGATCCAACCACAAGTATTGTTTCCAAAACTACAAAATTATTTTGAATTTCAATAAGTTGACTCATGTGTTGGAACAGGATCCTCCCACCTTACCAGACTATCCATTCGCTAATCAGAGACCGTCTCTCGAGAAGTAGATGGATGAAGATAACAAAGTTAGGTACTACATGTTGGGCTCGATGTCTAATGAGCTCCAGCGTCAATATGAAGACATTAAAACTAGCTGCCAAATGTTGGCTCATCTATAAGAGTTATTTGGTGAATAAAGTCGTACAATCGAATATCAAATTATGAAAAGATTGTTTAAGGCTCAGATGCGTGATGGGTAGTCGGTCCAAGATCATTGTCTGAAGATGATCAAGGACTTAGAAGAGCTTGAGAAGCTCGATGTCAAGTTAGATCAAGATCTATAGATTGATATAATTCTGCAGTCCTTGACTGATGTGTATGGACAGTTCATCATGAACTACCATATGCATAAACTTCAGAATATCTTGACTGAGCTCATGAATATGCTGGTTACTACTGAGCTATCTATGAAAGATTCTAAAGGCTCAGTACTTACTGTAGAGTGGACTTCTTTCAAGAAAAAATCTTTTGGAGAGAAGAAGAAGTCCATGAAGAAGCAAAAGATGAATGGTGGGAAGAAGAAAAAGATAGAGTTGAAGAAGAAGGCCACTGATAAAGAAAAATATTTTCATTGCAACACTAATGGCCATTGGAAGTAAAACTGCCCTCTTTACCTGGCCAGCCTGAATAATAAGAAGGAGGTAGGTCCTTCTAGAGGTATGCTCGTTATGGAATCTAATTTTATAGTTTCTTCTACATCCAGTTGGGTGCTTGACTCTAGTTCTAGTGCTCACTTGTGCACTTCTATGCAGGGTCTTGAGGATGGTAGGAGGCTGATGGATGGTGAGATGATCCTATGCATAGAAAATGATGCAAGAGTTGCTGTTGTAGCCGTGGGAACCTACTCTCTATGATTACCATCATGATTAGATTTAGTACTTAGGGACTATTTTTATGTATCTACAGTAAGCAGGAGTTTGATTTCTATTTCATGTTTAGCATAAGAAGGCTATGTAATTAGTTTTCTTAAGGCCATTATAATATTCTTTATGAAAAAATAAAATTACAAGTGGTTTTCTTATAAATGGTCTCTATCAGCTACATATTGATATTTTTATTTTTAATATCGAGCAAAATATGAATGTCATAGGATCAAAGTGACCTAGGGATAGTCTAAATGATAGGTATCTTTGGCACCTTAGGTTAGGTCATATAGCTGAAGACAGGATTAACAAATTGGAGAAATTCGGACTATTGAGTTCATTGACTTTTGAGTCATATCCAATTTATCAATCATGTCTTCATGGCAAAATGACCAAGTTTCCTTTTGTGGGACATGGGAAAAGGGCCACAAACCTACTTGTCCTAGTACATATTGATGTATATGGCCCATTTGATGTATCAACCAGGGGCAATCACATCTACTTCATCAGCTTTATCGATGATTCATCTCAGTACGAGTATGTGTATTTGATGCGACACAAGTCTAAAGCTTTTGAAAAGTTCAAAAAATTCAAACTTGAAGTAGAAAAATAGATAGAAAAATCCATTAAGATTCTTCGATCGGATCAAGGAGGTAAATACCTTAGTCAAAAATTCTTAGACTATCTTAAGGACAATGGCATAGTCTCTCAATGGACTCCATCTGGAATGTCTCAACTTAATGAAATTTCAAAATAGAAAAATCAGATCCTATTAAATATGGTTCGATCTATGATGAGCTTCACAGACATTCCTATCTTATGGGACATAGTCTATTGATCGCTATATATCTACTGAATAGGGTTCCATCTAAAACCATTCCTACCGTACCGTATGAGATATGGCATGATAAGAAACCAAGTCTAAGTCATCTTAGAATTTGAGGTTGTCCGATCCATGTCAAGAGACAACAGATGGATAAATTAGAGTCTAGGTCCTTTAGAGCTTGATTTATTAGATATCCTAAAGAGTCATTAGGATATTTTTTCTATCTTTCGAAGGATCATAATGTGATTATGAGTCGATATGCCATCTTTTTTGAAAAATAATTTATTCAAGATGGTGGCATTGGAAGATAGATTAGGCTCAAGGAGAAAGTCTTCCAAGAGCCACGAGTCAGGGAACCTATGGAATCCAATCAGATTGAGCCAGTCCAATCACTACCTCATCCACTTCGTAGATCAAAAAGGATTTCTCATCCCTCTAAAAGATACTTAGGTACTATTTCAGAGGACATAGAGAAAATGTTCCTCACAAAAAATGGGATTCATGAGGATGATCCCAAAATCTATGATGAGGTGATATTAGATATTGACTTCGAGAAATAGTTAGAGACAATGAAGTTAGAGATTGACTCAATTCACTCGAACCAAATCTGGATCTTGGTAGATCCACCTAAAGGTATAGTACCTATTGGGTGTAAATGGATCTTTAAGAGAGATAGGTACTGATGAAAATGTAGAGACATTCAAAGCAAGGCTCGTAGCGAAAGGATATAGTCTGCGTGAAGGCATTGACTGTCAGGATACTTTTTTGCCAATAGCCATGCTCAAATCCATCCATACATTGCTTGTTGTTGCAGTCTATTTCGATTATGAAATATGACAGATGGACGTGAAAACAACATTCTTAAATAAATATCTTGAGAAAGATATCTATATGGAACAGCCATTAGGTTTCACATCTAGTGATAATAATCTTAAAGTATGCAAGCTGTAAAGATCCATATATGGTCTTAAGCAAGCATCTCGGAGCTGGAATGCTCGTTTCAATGATGTAATCAAATCATTTGGATTCATCAAGAATGAGGAGGAGCCCTATGTTTTCAAAAAGGTTAGTGGAAGCACTATTGTCTTCCTCATACTGTACATGGATGACATCCTTCTAATTGGGAATGATATTCCTATGTTGACCATGGTCAAAATATGGTTATCAAAGAAGTTCTCTATGAAAGATCTAGGAGAAGCATTCTTTATTCTAAAAATCAAGGTCTATAGGGATAGATCGAATAGGATGCTGGGTCTCTCACAGAAGATGTACATAGAGGAGGTGCTAAAATGGTTTAGCATGAAAAACTCTAAGAGGGGTTTAGTGCCCTTCAGACATGGGCATTCAACTCTCCAAGAAGATGTGTCCCAATACACCTGAGGAGATTGAATGCATGAGTAAGATCCCTTATGCTTCAGCAATAGGGAGCCTCATATACACTATGCTATGTACGCGATCTGATATTGCCCATACTGTGAGTGTCACGAGTAGATATCAATCAAATCCAAACAAAGAGCACTGGACTTCTGTGAAATGTATCCTTAAGTACTTGAGAAGGACTAAGGATGTATTTCTAGTCTTTGCTAATGAAAAACTCTAGGTCCAAGGGTATACAGATTCGAATTTTATATCCAATATAGATGATCGAAAGTCGACATCTGAAAGACTATTTATGTGCAATGGTGGTGCTGTCAGCTAAAAAAGTTCTAAGCAGACTGTAATAGTAGATTCCACCATGAAACTAGAGTACATCGCTGTATCGAAAACTATAAAAGAGGCATTCTGGTATAAGAAGTTCACCGCAGAGCTTGGAGTGATACCATCAAATGCCATCCCTCTGTACTACGACAATAATGGCACCATAGCCCTAGCTAAGGAGTTGAGGTCTCACTAAAAATCTAAGCACACCGAGCGGCGATACCACCTCATCCGCGATTACCTCAAGAAGGGATACATTGAGGTTAAGAGAGTCGACACTGTAGATAATGCGACTGATCCGCTGACAAAGCCATTGAGTCAGCATAAGATCGAAGCCCATCTTGAGAAGATGGGACTTAGATTTGTAGCCAGTTGGCTTTAGGTCAAGTGGAAGTTTGTTAGATGTGTGCCCTAGAAGCCAGATTGGCTAAATATTTGTAATACATTTCTAAGAATAATTTTATAATTTTAATTATAAATTAATAAAAGAATTATTTTCTATCACAGTGTTCATTTAAAGTGTCTGTGATACATCCTTTGAGTTAATGGTAATGATAATTCATATTTTCAAGAGTTGAAAATTTGAGACATGAATTTTCATACTTAATTCATAAATAGCTCCTGACCATAGGATCATCATGAGGATGGTGATTGATTCGAAAGGTTGGTATATGATCGCTTTCTTAGGATAGATGTGTCTTGAGTCTATGGTGTCGAAATATCGGAGCGAGAGTATAGGTACTTGTTAGAGAATGAGGGCACTGAGCATGACCACCTCGAGCAGTCATAAGAAAGTCTACCTTCTCATCGATGACTGGCTCAATGTTGTAGTGGTATATCTATTTCTTTGATCTAAGGTGCATCGACAGTTCACCTTAAGGGTATTATAGTTTGACTACATCATAACTCGATCTTCTAGCCATTCAAAACCATGAGGTGTATATTAGCTATAGCATGTTCATTGTAGAAATTGGATTGCACTAATAGGAGATCTATCTACCTCGATCGATGAGGAGTAGTCTTATGATAATAATGAGATTGAGTCCTTAAGCCCATGGCCATGGTAGAATGAAGATGATAGAAAGAGTTTCTATTAGGATTTCACATTGGACTCAAATCGAATGATTAATTCATATGATGGACATTAGGTTTGATGAGTTCACCATAACCCTAATCCTGTCGGAGCTCAAGATAGAAGAATCCAATCACACAAGTAACTACACCAAGACGATCATTTTCAATTTTGATGGATTGCCACCATATACTGCAAGGTGTCACTGGTGGATTTTGGGAGCAATTAGAATGGTTTTGATGATCAATCATTCTAATTGTATGAATCAGAAAAGTTCTGGTCCATCGAAAGGTGTTCCGATGATATTGATGATGGAGATCATGATATGTCTCATTAGCATATGGAATTGAACTAACTGGATCACACAAATAAGGGTTTAGGTCTGGATGTCATCAATTGAGTTGACCTAGTTTGATTGATTTGGATTAGATCCAATCAGGTTCAAGGTATCGTGCTCGCACATGATTGAGCCTGACTTTCTCCTTCTATAATCTTTTTGATTCATCACAACTGAATAAAATTTGATTTAACTCATTTTCGTACTTTGAATAGATTTATTTTTATCTGATTGGAATAAGTTTAGGTCAGATTAATTGTAGAAATTAAATCCATTCATAGTCAAATTGGACTAGGGTCAAAAGTTGACCTAATTGAGAGAATTGAGGGTCACTAGATTAGAGACTTATAGAAAATTTTTTAGAAATTTTTTTGATCTAATTTTTGGATATGTGATAGAGAACAAGCCATACATTTGGTGTACCAAATTTTGAGATTTTTGGAGATGTCTAGACTAAGTTTTGATAGAGTTTGATTTGGATCAAACTCTTGAGGAAAGAGTCCTAGGCGTAGTGGACTCTTCCTTATCTACTCATGCCACACCTTAGATATTGATTTTTGGCATCAAAATCAGATGGGATCTAGGGATTTTTGTGGAGATCAGGTCTAGGAGTCTCAATAGTCGAATAAATGAAGATTTTGATCAAAGAGGGACTCTACCTTGGTGCTATGCTTTTGTATAAGAACCCTTGCACCAAGGCTCTTAATGGAAGAAATAATTTTGATACCCAAAGGCTATCACCCCTTCCATCTTCCACACCCTTTCTAATCCTCTCTTTCTCCTTCTTCTAAATGCTAAAGGTTTGAAATAAATTTGAGAAGAAGATCCAATCAAATTTGTGAAGAGTTCAGCATCTATACGATGGTGTTCGTGAGATGGACATGCTGCATTCAGAAATTCTTTTGAAGGACTTTCAGATTAGATTTAGATCTAATATTTAGAAAAAAAATTCATGAGGAGAAGACATCCAAATCTTGCTTGAGTGGATACCGGTAGAGGCTAGGCGCATGCGTGGATCCTTTCAGAACCTCAAGATAGATCAAGATCATTATAGGATAATCTAATTACCCTAAATACACAGTATGAAATTAATTAGAGTTAATTTTTTTAATCTTAATATCAGATCTTAAAGGATCAAATCCGAGATATCTTAGATCTGATTAAGATCTTTAAAAAAAAAATTTAAAATATTTTTTTTAGATCCAATCAGATCTGAATGATCTTATGCTGAAAAATAGGATTTTCCTTCAGATGCACTCTCAAATGAGCAGTCCCCACCATGACACACTCTCAAATGAGCAATCCCATGATACACTCTCAAATGAACAATTTCTCCATCATGACATGCTCTCAAATGAGCAGTCCCTCGACACGCTCTCATATGAGTAGTTACAAAACATCACCAATGTCAATAAGCTTTTATGGCACATGAACTAAAAGTAAACTATATAAGAGATGAAATCACATAAGAGATCACCAGATAAATCATTTAAAATTTGCCAAAGCCAGGCTATCAGAATTGTATGCACAACTACTTGCATATGCAATACACAAAAGCTATTCAGAAACCATACCCAATTTCATATTTATTTACAAATACACAAGCTGCAAAATACTAAGAAAGTACCTTGCTTTTCAAATAAAACCTTTTCATATAGTAAAATACTTTGAAAATACCATGAATAGGTGGAAATCACTCACCTTAATTGATAATTGAACTATCTTATTTTTTGGCTAACCCCAAAGCACTCTTTAAGAACTTTCTCTCTTCCTCAAAGAATTAGAACTCTACTGCCATCAACACCAGCTTCTTACTTTTTCCATAATCAGCAACTTTCAGCTCTTCCAATCAATCTATAACTAAATCCTCTACCTCTAACTAAAATTCTATTTGAAATTAACTGAGAATAGGATTTTCTCTAGTCCTCCATCTTTCTCTAACTCTTTGGTTTGCTAGAGAACTCAGAACAGCCTAAGAGAACATCGATTGCTTTTGTTTTTGAAAAAGAATAAAGTAGAAAAAAAATTTTGCTAGGTGTCACCCTCTAGAAAGCCAACATACCTTTTCCTCTCTCTTCTAATTACGTGGCACAACCTAAGGAAGCCACCTATTAAATTACTTTCTAAAAATCCATTTAAAAACTCAACTTTTAAAGCCTCACAGCCAGCACCACTTTTCTATTTCCATTGATCGAGCTGGCTCGGCCCCAAATCGGGTCAGCTCGAGTGTCACTCGGGTCTGCTTGAACTCAAATCAAGCTAGCTCTCTCAGGAAGATAGAAACTAGTTTTTTGTATCTTGAGACTTAGGCCGGCTCAATTTCAAGTCAGATTAGCTTGGATACTCCTGCTCTTCAAAACATTGCTTACTTAATACTCTTCAAAACACTACTTATTTATTTATATTTTATTCTCCATTAACTTTAAAATATAGATGTAAATAAGGAAATACCCCCCATTCAGAATCAATAAAAATATCAAAAAAATCAAAATCCTCAAGAATAAGATATCAAAACTTGGGTTCTAGCTTAAATTTTTCAAAATCCAAAACTTTTAAAACTTTTCTCCTTTAGAACGAATAGGTTAAAGGGTCTTAAAATTTATTAAAATTCATTTTATAACTCTCCAACACCCAAGGATCAATTACCGCCAATTTTGATCTCAATAAAATTCATATTTTATATAGCCCCCAATACAGGTGCTAGATTCCAAACTTAAAAAATTTTCAGAACTCGTAATGGTAGATAATCATAATTTATATTCAAATATATAATAAATAAATTACTTTGCCACACATTCCCAAACATAAATTTTTTAATTTATTATTTTGTTGGTCCAAGATGTTACATTCCTCCCCACTTAAAATAAATTACTTCCTCGAAATTTGCATGCTACAAAATTAGAACACTAAAAATTAAACAACTCTTACTTTATTCTTGAACTCTTAACAAACTTAATCATTCATTCAATTATAAATATAATACCTGATTTCAATCTCTTGTCATCCTTTTTACTTCAACCTTTGGTCCTGTTGATACATGCTAGAATCCTCTTTATTGGTATTAGCTCTCATTTTACACTACTACAAAAATGGTCTATGGCAGCGCATACTATGGCAGCAATTTTTGAAACCACTGCCATAGATCCTACGACAGTAATTTTCGTTAATCGCTACTACAGTTCAAACCTATGGCAACGATTTTTATAACTATTGCTATAGGTCCGACATATAGCAGTGGTTAATGAAAACCGCTGGCATAGGTCGGACCTATAGCAACAGTTATAAAAAATCGCTATCATAGGTCGACCTATAGTAGCTGTTCATTGTAACCACTACTATAGATCAGACCTATAGCAGCGGTTAGTAGGAACCGCTGCTATAAGCTTATTTATGGCAGCAGTTAATTGTAACCGCCGCCATATATATATATATATATATATATATATATATATATATATATATATATATATATATATATATATATATATATGTATGTATGTATGTATGTATGTATGTATGTATGTATGTATGTATGTATGTATATTTTAAATATTATATAATTTTAAAATTTAATTCTTATTTTCATCATTGATTATCTAAATAATTATCATTAGAGTGTCATTGCAAAAGGTTGCCTCGATCCGATGGCCCTAGCTTTATTGATCAGAAAAATTTGATTTCGACGATCATGAATAATGATATGATGATCTGATAGATGGAGACCTCCGATGGATCTAAAAACTTATAATGATGATCTCGGTGATGTTTGTAACATACTATCAAAGTTTTACTTCAAACGAATATCGTTATCTTGGTCAATTAAGTATAGGTTAGTTTCAACCGTTAAATGATAAACAGGTGATCAAGGACCAAACGATGTCTAATTATGAGATAATTTTTTTATAAATAATTTTAGCAACTACTTTAATCATTTTTTATGATGATAATTATAAAATTCAACTCATGAGATAAAGAATGATCTAAAACTATACATCTTCTGATAACCATTCTGAAACTTCACTGGTTGTTATGCTCGTGCTTTTGCAATATCTGCTTAACATGAATAGTTTATACAAAAATGATTTAAAGTTTACTATCATTACCATATAAAATATTTAAAATTATAACAAAGATCATTTAACTAAAAAATTTTCTCATAATCAAATGCCGTTTAACCCTTTGATCGCTTGTTTCTAATTTAACGGTCAAAATTATTTCATTCTAAATTGACCATGATAACGATATTCGATTGAAGTAAAACTTTGATAGTATGCTACAAACATCATCGAGATCATTGTTGTAGAATTTTAGATCCATCGAAGGTCTTCATCTATCAGATCATTGCATCGTCATTCGTGATCATCAAAATCAAATTTTTCTAATCGATGAAGCTAGGGCTATCGGATCGAAGCGACCTTTTGTGATGACACTTTAATGATAATTATTTAGATAATGAACGATGAAGATGGATATTAAATTTTAAAATTATATAATATTTAAAAAAATAAAAAAAATTATTTTCAACCTACGGCAGCGGTTATCAAGAACCACTGCTATAGATCTACAGCAACGATTATATAACCACTGCCGTATATCTATGGCAACGATTTTGGATAACCGCTATCGTAGATCCATGACAGCGGCTCGATAACTGTTACCATAGGTTAGATTAAAAATTTCCAAATTTTCTCTACTTCGCTCCCATGCGTGCTCGATCTCTCTCTCTATCTCTCCCCCTCCTCTCCATCACCAGTGAGGCTTCTTCCTCCCTGATCGGCGCCGCCCCTCCTTTCCCCTTGGTCGGCGCCATCCCTCCTTCCCCCTCCCCCTCCAGCCTCCCATCCTCGACTGCCCCTCTCCACCACCTGACCCCCCCACCCCCCACCCTCCCCCTGACCGCCCCTCCTTCCCCCATCCTCGGCCACCCCTCCTCGCACCCTACCACCCCCCAGCCCTCCCATCTCCAACTGCCCCTTCCCCGCCACCCCCCACTCCCCACCCTCCCCCCGACCGCCCTTCCTTCCCCATATCCCTGACCCCTCCCACCCCCCACCCTCCCCCAACCATCCCTCCTTCCCCCATCCCTGGCCACCCCTCCTCGCCACCCTACCACCCCCGAGCCGCCCCATCTCCTAACCGCCCCTCCTCGCCACCCCCCACCAGGCCCCCCCCCTCCCCCCCCGGCCACCCCTCCTTCCCCCCATCCTCGGCCGCCCCCCATCCCTGGCCGCCCTCCCTGCCACACCCCAGCCGGCCCCCCATGCCCCACACTCTCCCTCCCGATCGCCGATCCTTCTATCACTTTGCCTTTCGGGCCTCCTCATCACTATGCCCCCCTCCCGACCACCTCTTCTCTCTCTCTTTCCTCTTTCTCTCTCTTCTCTATCTCACTATCTTGCTTTTATTTCGTAAGTTACCTCTAGAGTCATCGTCCTCCTCTAGCATTGTCGCTGGCGACCCTCGGAGCTTTCAGTGCAACCCACTCTCTATAGCTATAGGTATAATTTTTTTTTAATTTTATAGTATTATTTATTAATCATATATATTTATAATAATTTATAAAATATTTATAATAAATATTATAAATATTATAATTATCTACATGCCATAGTTTTTGGGCCATGTTGTGATGGTAGCCTTGGACTGTGCCATGTCGATGGCTGTGGACTAGATCTATTAATGGATTGGATTTAGATCGAAATCTAGATATTCAGATCTAGATCTAATTTTAATTACTGATATTAGATCCAAACTCAAATATCTGATGGATCTGTACTTGATGTATCAAACCCAGATCCTAATGGATCCCGAAAGGTCGAACCCAATTTCGGGATCCGAAACTAAGAAATGGAGAGACTGAGAGGAAGACCAACAGATTGAAAGAGGAAGGGTCGATCGCTCATCGACTGCCAATAAGGGAGACCAAGAGTGGGAGGGAGGAGGGAGGGAGGGGGTTCGACCTCACCGCCATTGCCGACAAGGGAGATCGAGAGAGGGAAGAGAGGAAGGGAGGGATCCGACCTCGCCGCCATCATTGGAAGGGAGGGGCTCTAACTTCACCGCCATCATTGGGAGGGGAGGGGGTCCGGCCTCACCAATGAGGGAGATTGAGAGAGGGAGAGTGGGAGATTGAGAGAGTGAGAGAGAGAGGGAGAGGGTCCAGCCTCATCGGCATCACTGGGAGGGATGGGGTCTGGCCTTGCCGATGAGGAAGATCGAGGGAGATCGTGAGAGTAAGAGAGGGAGGGATGGGGTCCAACCTCATCGACGAGGGAGAGAGAGAGGGAGAGTGGAAGATCGAGAGATGGAAAAGCTGGGAGGGAGGGGTTCGGCCTCACCATCGTCGTCGTCAGTGAGAGAGATCGAGAGAGGAAGAGAGGGAGTGATCGAGGGGATGGCACATAGCCGAGCCGGCTTGGATATGCAGTCGAGCCGGCTTGAATATGTAGTCAAGCCCGCTTGGGTCGTGATCGAGCTGGCTAGGGGAGGACCCGAGCCAAATGTCTCAAGCACGAAGTCGATTGTCTCAAGCATGGAGCCAGCTCGGCTTTTGAGCGACTAGAATTTGATGTCTCTCTAAGGTTCCAACTTTAAGCCCTAAGGTACCACCGTCATCTACTTTGTTCTTCTTTCAGGTTTTTGGATTAACACCAATGTTCGCATAAAAGATTGGATCAATGACTGTTGCTTATCCTTAATTATTCATGAAACTGAATTTATTGCATAACATTTTTGGATGTTTATATCTTGTTGCTTTTATTTATTGCTTCTGAGTGAATTAGAATTTGATATGTCTAATATTATGTTCAATGTTATATTGATTAATGTTCATTAACGTTGCAGGATCACGATGGCACCGAAATGCCATCTAGCTTTTCACCCCTGCCCCTCGGTGGGTTACGCACAAGTTCAGCATCTGAGGAGTAGTCAGAGCATACTCCATCCACCTCGGCATCGACTGCTCAGGGACCTTCACCAGGGCATCTACTCTACCAATCGACATCTACTCCACCGACAGCTGAGCCTCTACCGTCGCCCATATCTGAGGCACATGCTACAATGCAGGCATTCTGAAGTATATATTTTTATTATATTAGCATAACTTTATTTTTTATATAGTATTTGTACACTTATATATTTGCATAATGTATTTGCATTACAGGTGCATCATCTAGTCGAACATTTCGCAGTCCCACACGTATGGCATACGTGTGGAAACCGCCAAGCATCAGGTGATGGTCTATTACGATGCGGTGGGGAGGCCAGTAGGGGAGATCGTGTGGGAGATGCATTCCTTTTTTTGGAGTGCTTGTGAGGCGGTCGGACATCATTTCCTGTAGAGCCCAAGAGACTGGCATTTGATGGATGCTGCCGTCAGGGATTCGGTATGAAAGGAGATATGGATAAGTACGCGTATCTTAGTTATATTTATGCATTTTATATGTTTACACTATATATGTTTGATTAGAATAATTTTGTAACTGATTTTTTGATAAATTTGTGCAGAGGAGGTATGACTTTTTCAATCATGAGAGGGCTCGAGATGCCCGATTAAGGAAGATCAGAAGAGTTATACCGAGGGTTATAAGGTCAAGCTCCATAGAGGATGGCTCGAGCACCGATGAGACACTTTCGGAGGAGCTTGTTTCCTGGATATAGGACTATGTCCTCCGAGTTCAGTGGGAGAGGATGGTTAGACACTAGAGGATCCAGAGGAGTTCGAGTAAAATTTCTAACTTTTAAACTTTTCAATATGCTTAAAGTTTTATTTAAATATTTTTTAAATATTTCTTATTCATTTGAATACTTGTTAGGCTACCTTCCATCAGTATTGGGAGAATCGTGCAGCACAGGAGTATACGCACACTCTAGGCCATGAGTCTATGGCCAATCGTGTGGATAGAGAAATAATTAATTCTAAATCTTATGAGATAAATTAAATTCATATTTTTTATCATCTTTCTGATAAATTTATTCTTTGTTATAGCTGATGAGAGATGGTGTGATGTCCAGCCATAACAAGATCTTTCGATCCAGCCGCACGGACAAGACGGGCAGGTCGATGAATGCCGTGATCAAGCATATTTTTGTAAGTATTAAATATATTAGTATATATGATTAGTATTATAACATATCTTATGAAATTTTATTTTAATTTATAATTATAGGATCAGTTAGATGTGCTCATGAGTGAGGATTCAGATACCTCTAGGCCCCATGACCATCTGTCTCAGGTCTTGGGGCTTGAGCACTCTGGGAGGATCCAATGTAAGTCCGGACACACGCCGACGAGCTACTGGTCCAAGGCGAGCATCTCCTCATAGACTTTTGGTATCATTAGTTGGAAGGAGCTTAAGGCATTGGCACGGACAAATCATGCTGCGATGCGGGCAAATCGGGCTAAGGAGCACGCATCTCATCTAGAGGGCATCGTGAGAGACATGATGTCGATGCTCAGCATGCATTTTGAAGTCACGAACTTCGAGGATATATTGGCCTCCATTCCAGCTCTAGGTCTAGCTCTGGCTCTGGCTCCAACACCAGCTCTAACTCCGACTCTAGCTCTAGCTTCGGCTCCTGCTTTGGATGATGACAACGATGATGATGTAGATTTAGAAAACTTTTAATGTATTTTATTTTTTAAAAAAATATTGTAATAAATTTTATTTGGTAATAAAATTTTAGCATTTCAAAATAATTTTTATGTTTATTATATTTTCTTATGTTATATATCTATATTTATCAGATAAAATATATAAAAAAATAAAAAAAAAATTTAATTATTCAAGATCTACGACAGTGATTTTATAATCGCTGTCATATTCGTGCCAACTACTGCCATAGGTTTCTGGTGCAAATGGTATCAACCACTGTATTAGATCTATGGCAGCAGTTAAAAAATTGCTGTTATAGATTATCTATGGCAGCGGTTATGTAACCGCTGCTATAGATAATCTATAGCAGCAGTTACATAACTGCTGCTATATGTCGATCTATTGCAGTGGTTTATAAACCACTGCAATTGGCTATCTATGGCAGTGATTCAAACAACCATTACAACAACTGCTGCCATAGAGCTACAACGATGGCTGCAGTAGCAGGGGTTAAATAACTACTGTCATAGCCTATGGTAGTGATTTTTTGGGCTACGACAGCGGTTACGAACCACTGTCATAGCCTATAGTAGTGTTACTTACTAATGGGAGATTTCTAGCTAGGGCTTTGTTAGGATAATTCATTCTCTGGTTACCCATCTGTCCACATCGATAATATCCTCTAACTCTTTTTGATATCCCACTTCCAACAGACTGTAACACAAACTTTAGTCCAATCCTTCTCTACTCTTGACTAATAAAAGTAAAAGAACCCATACCTGATTCTAGTGATGCCCCAAAAGGATAACTGGACTACCCAAAAACATTTGTTTTCTTCAATAGCTGACTTTCTTTTATACCCAGAAAAAAATCATGTCTGCTTCTTTTACCTCTCTCCTGTCTACGATCATGAAATTCTTTTTCCAACTTGTTAGCTCTACTAGCTCTCATAATTAGCTCTGTAAAGATACTATAGTTATGCATCTTTGATTTTGTTTTGATTTTTAAATGCAATCCATCTTGAAACAACCAACACTTTTTCTTTTCATCCACTATAAATGCTGGAGCAAAGTGTGACAACTTAACAAATTTGGATTCATACTCGGCTACTAACATTCTCCCTTTGGTCAAATTAAGAAACTCTCTCCTTTTCTGATCCCAATACACTACTAAGTAGTACTATTGATAAAATTTCTTTCTGAAATCATCCCAAGAAATAACATAACCTTGTGGTTGCCTATTAACATAGGATTCCCACCAATGTCTAGCCCAACCTTCTAAAAGAAAGATAGCAATGCTCACCTTTTGATTATTAGTACTTTTCATCAATTCAAATATCCTTTCCATTCTTTGAATCCAATTCTCTACCTCCATCGGGTCTGTAGTATCCGAAAACTCTACTGCTCCCAATTTCCTAGCTCTCTCAAAATTTCTTTCCATATCAACTCCTCGAGACTGAAGATCAAGAGTAGAATTCATTGCAACAGTAATAGCTTGGATCATTATACCTACCAATTCTCAAAATCCTAGAATAGGTGTCCGATCCTGAGTTAGGGATACTAATGATAATTCTTGATCATAACCATACCCTTGTGAAACACCTACTTCAACCCTTGTGGCAAAAGATGAACCAATAGATGGTACCCTAGGAGGTTGAGTATTCCTATCAACTCTTCTTGATATACCCTGGCCTCTACATCTACTCCTACCTAAGGGTAACTGCCCTCCACCAACTCCTGATCCCACCTGCTCCATCTTCCTATAGGATGAAATTAATATGATTGAAGTTATCAACCACCAAATAGCTCTACTGATAAATAAATCTCAAAAAGAAACATCTTTGATTGAAACATAATTTTTTAATTAAATGCTATTGAAAAGATCTTTCAAAAGATATTGAATCAACTCATTAATTAATCGGATCATTTCTAAGACCACTCAACCCACCTTGTACTCTTTATTAAGCAATCCAGGCAAAGTAATTATGATATACATAAGTGTTGGATGTATGCCCTAGAAGCCAGATTGGCTAAACACTTGTAATACACTTCTAAGGGCAATTTTATAATTTTGACTATAAATTAATAAAAAAATTATTTTCTATAATAGTGTGTATTTAAAGTGTCTGTGGTACATTCTTTGAGTTAATGATAATAATAATTTATATTTTCAAGAGTTGAAAACTTAAGACATTAATTATCTTAACTCATAAATTGTTCCTGACCATAGGATCATCATGAGAATAATGATCGATCCAGAAGATTGGTGTACAATCACTTTCTTAAGATGGATGAGTCTTGAGTCTATGGTGTAGAGATATCGGAGCGAGAGTATAGGTACTCATTAGAGAACGAGGGCACTGAGCATGACCATCTCGAGCAGTTATAAAAAAGTCTACCTTATCGTCAATGACTGGCTCGATGCTGTAGTGGTGTGTCTGGTTCTTTGATCTAAGGTGCATCGATAATTCACCATGAGGATGTCATAGTTTGACTACACCATAACTCGATCTCCTAGCCATTCAAAATCCTGAGGTGTATGGTGGCTATAGCATATTCATTATAGAAATTGGATTGCACTAATCAGAGATCTATCTACCTTGGTGGATGAGTAGGCCTGTGATAATCATGAGATTGAGTCCATAAGCCCATGGCCATGGCAGTGTGAAGATGATAGAAAGAGTTTCTATTAGGATTTCACATCGAACTCGAATCAAATGATTAATTCATATGATGGATATTGGGTTTGACGAGTTCACCTTAATCCTAATCCTATCGGAACTCAAGATAGAAGAAACTAATCATATAGATAGCCACACCAAGAGGTTCGCTTTCAATTTTGATGGCTTTTTACCATATACTGCTAGGTGTCACTGGTGGATTTTGGAAGTAATTAGAATGAACTTGATGATCGATCATTTTAATTATATGAATTGAAAAAGTTCTGATCCATCGAAAGATATTTCAATGATATCGATGATAGAGATCGTGATATATTCCATTACCATACAGAACTAAACCTAACTAGATCACACAAATAAGGATTTGGTTCTAGATATCATCAATTGGGCTAATCTAGTTTAGTTGATTTGGATTCGATCCAATTAGGTTCAAGAAAATCATGCTAGCATACGATTAAGCCTAATATTCTCCTTTTGTAATCATTCTGTTTCATCTTGACTGAGCCAAATTTATTTGAACTTACTCAAGAACCTTACCTTAGTCTGACTAGAGCTTGTGTAGGTTAGAAAATGGTTGTCTTAATTCATTAGATGAATTTAAGATAACACCTACCAATTTCTATCTCCTACCATTTTCTAGTTTCGGACATTAGTCAACAGTTAGACCTTGGACACTTAGACAAAGGGCCATGTGGCATGTGCCCATTGGAGAGCACATGGAGCTCTTGTCCCCCTGCTAAAAGAGGAAAGAGAGAGGGTGCATGCCACCTTAGGCGTGCGCCTCATGTGGATAAGGATGGAGTCCCATGTAGATGGGACTCCAGGGATATTTGATAGAGATGGACTCTTAGGCGCCAAACATGGTCCTATCCATCTATGGTGCCACCACTGTGGATTTTTGAGGGACTCTATCTGATGTGATTAGATGACATTATCCCACCAATCAAATTTAGATCTGATTAAATAAGGCCTCTGATTGATCGAGGTGATGTGGTACTGCATGGCGCAGCAGGGTCTATTTAAATCCTGTCTGCACCTAAGGTTCTAACGCTTTTTCTTTTCATCACACTGCAAGGTTTTCTTCCTCTCTTCCATGCCTCACTCTGATCCTCTCTCTCCCATCTCCATGCCCAAGGAGTTGGGTGCAAGTCTAGTAAGAATCCATAAAGCATTGGTGCCCAGATCAGGAAGAAGGCTGCACTGTTTCAAGAGACCACTATTGTTTCTTCAAAAGGAGTTTTGAAGAACTTCAAGATCAAATCCAGATCTAATTTCTAGGGCCTTGATTCAAAAGAAGATGACCTCTAAATCTTGCCTGAGTGGACTTCAGTAGAGGCTAGGCACATGCATGGCTTGATCCAGAACCTCAAGAACATTAGTATCATCATCAAGGTAATCAGATTATCCTAATTAGGTACTTAAATTTAATTTAATTTTTAATTTTAATATCAGATCTATAGAATCAAATCAAAGTAGTCTCAGATCTGATTAGATTTTATAGGATTTTTTTAAAATCTCCTGTCAAATCTGATTGGATCTGAATGATCCTACAGTGAAAAATCATATTTTTTCTTCAATTGGTATCAAAGCTGGGTTAGCAGTTCATCAGATCTATTTTAGATCTAATTTTATTTTTATTTATAATTTAATATTAAATAATTTTAGATATCACTTCAAATATGATTAGATCTAAAATTAAAAAATTAAAATTAAATATTTTAGATCTATAGTGTATGAGATGCATGACTAGACTATGAATAGAATAGTTCTATGTGTAGTCTAGTGTAAACATGTTGTTAATTTGATTAAGTATGATTTTATATCTATTTTATTTTTATTTTTTTGATATTATAAATATTATAATTAGATCTAAAAAATAGAAAATAGAGTTTTTAAGTTTTAATTTATTCATATGAGATATGAAAGATGCATGCTTAGACTAGTTGTAGAATAGTTCTATAAACTATCTAAAATAATTTTATTTTGATGTGATCAATTTAAATTTTATTTTTTAAATATAATATGTAATATATCAGATATGAAAGCATGCATGTTTAATTAAGTTATGATACATGAGATGTATGCAAGGCATGTATAGGTTAGATCATTGATTGTATATGTGATATATAATTTAGATTTGACTTATTTTGTAGTAGAAAATTTATTTTTGATTAAGACGTTCTCCTTGGCCGTCTGGTCATAAGAACAAAGTAGGATTTAAAGACTCTCTCCTTTCATTTGATGGGATGTTCTTATGATGTGTAGGGGTGTAGCACGTTCATCCTTAATAAAAAATTAGAATATATTTTCTGCAAAATCTTAGATCCTGAAACCCTAGGATTTTGTTACATATTTTATTTATGAACCCAAACTTAGTTAAAAATTAAGATTATAAAATTAATTAGATTTAAAAATTATAATTTTCAAATCTAAGATACCTTCATAAAATTGGGTTTGAATTTGGATAGCTCAATTATGTCTAGCAGTTGACCAAACTGAATCAAGAGTTGGTTAGGTGGGATCAAAGAGAGCTTAGATTTGATCAATCTAATAGCATTAAGTTTGGATCAAGATCAAATCACATTGAGATGTGATGCAATCAAGTCAAGATCTGATTTGGCTCCGTAGTTCAAGCCTGGATTGTAGGCTAATCCGATTGATTTTGATTTGATAATTTAATGTCTAAGATAAGTCTGGTAGATATGACCAACTAATTTTTAGTTGGAAGCTACTCAACCTGAATGCATTCTTATTGAGTTAATGGCATATTCTTTCCATTGGTCTTACTTGCTTGGCCATTTATATCGATCTAGTTCTAATTTGAGATGGCTAACAATTCAAGCCAACCCATGCCACTAAGTTAGTCATAATTGTTATGATTATGTCAAGTTTAAAGAGACCTAAATTAAATCTTCTTAAAAAAATATTAAGTCTAAGGTCTTTCACTATTGTACATGTGCGGGCCCTTCCTGAGGTTAATTATTCTCGACTGGATACAGTGGTTCAGTTACATCGAAAAGATGCAACCATATCTATTAGGCATTAGATGCTATAGGTTGGAGGATGGGTTGAACTCAATATTCTGGATACGGTGAGAGATCCAATCAAAAATCTAACTCGTGAAAGTGGTGGGTCTGACTTAACTAAGGATTGAATCAATATTTCAGACATGATGAGATTCATGAATTAGAGACTAGGTTAGGGTGCATCATGATTAGACAATCATTGGATAAGAGTTATCCACACATCAGTTGATCCATCACCAATAACTATTAGGTGAGATGGTGAGCTAGTTGGTGGGATCGTAGCACCCACTAGAAATCTATAATCATAGAGATTTTTGCATTTCTACTAAGAGAGTGTAGGAATCTGAGTAAATAGTAAGAGCCTAATTTATTTAAAAATAAAATTTCTAAATAAATTTTTTAAGTCTAATTATAAAATCTAACTAGAAACTTTTACTCTCTATAGAAAAATATCTGCATCCAATCCACTAGCCCGTATCCTAAACACCCATAGACTAACTGAACCCAACCACAAGGATTGACTCCAAAATTTTAAAATTATTTTAGATTCTGAGAAGTTGACTCATATGTTGGAACGGGATCCTCTCACTTTATCAGCCCGTTCATCTGCTGAACAGAGAGCATCTCTGAAAAAATGGATGGATGAAGATAATAAAATCAGGTATTACATGTTGAACTCAATGTCTGATGAGCTCTAGTGCCAACATGAAGACATAAAGACTAGCCGCCAAATGTTGACCCACCTACAAGAGTTGTTTGGTGAACAAAGTCATGCAGCCAAATATCAAGTCACTAGAAGACTATTTAAGGCTTAGATGCATGATGGGCAGTCGATCCAAGATCACTATTTGATAATGATCATGAACTTAAAAGAGATTGAGAAGCTCGGTGCCAAGTTAGATTAAGATCTATAGATTGATATAATTCTATAGTTTTTGACTAATGCGTATGGATAATTCATCATGAACTACCATATGCATAAACTATAAAATACCTTGGCTAAACTTATGAACATGTTGGTTACTATGAGCTCTCGATGAAAGGTTCAAAGAGCTCAGTGCTTGTTGTGGAGTGGACTATTTTCAAGAAAAAATCTTTTGGAAAGAAGAAGAAGACCACGAAGAAGCAGAAGATGGAAGGTGGGAAGAAGAAGAAGGCAGCGCTGAAGAAGAAGGCCACTGACAAGGAAAAGTGTTTCCATTGCAACACCGATGGCTACTAAAAGCAAAACAGTCCTCTATACCTGGCCAGCCTAAAGAACAAGAAAGAAGCAGGTCCTTCTGGAGGTATGCTCGTTATAGAATCTAATCTTACAGTTTCTTCTGCATCTAGTTGGGTGCTTGACTATGGTTCTAGTGCTCACCTGTGTACTTCTATGCAGGATCTTGAGGATAGCAGGAGGCTGAGGGATAGTGAAATAATCCTGCGCATTGAGAATAGAGCAAGAGTTGCTGTTATAGCTATGGGAACCTACCCTCTTCAACTACCATCAGGATTAGATTTAGTACTTAAGAACTATTTTTATGTGCCTACAGTAAGCAAAAATTTGATTTCTATTTTATATTTATCATAGGAAGGCTATGTAACTAGTTTTCTTAAGGACCATTATAATATTCTTTTTGAAAAAAATAAAATTGCAAGTGATTTTCTTATAAATGGTCTCTATCAGTTACATATTGATTTTTCTATTTTTAATATAGAGCAAAACATGAATGCCATAGGATCAAAGTAACCTAGGGATAGTCTAAATGATAGGTATTTTTGACACCTTAGGCTAGGTCATATAGCTGAAGATAGGATTAATAAATTAAAAAAATTTGAGCTATTGAGTCCGTTGACTTTCAAGTCATATCCGATTTATGAATCATGCCTTTATGACAAAATGACCAAGTTTTCTTTTATGGGACATGGGAAAAGAGCCATAGATCTGCTTTTTCTGGTACACACAGATGTGTGCAGTCCTTTTGATGTGCTAGCCAGAGATAATTATGTCTACTTCATCATCTTTACTAATGATCTATCTCAGTGCAGGTATATGTATTTGATGCGACATAAGTCTGAAGCCTTTACAAAGTTTAAGAAATTAAGACTTGAAGTAGAAAAATAAATAGAAAAACCTATTAAAGTTCTTCGATCAGATCGAGGAGGTGAATATCTTAGTCGGAAATTTTTAAACAATCTTAAGGACAATGGCATAGCCTCACAATGGACTCCATCTGGAATGCCTCAACTCAACAAAATTTCACGATGAAGAAATCAGATTTTATTAGATATGGTCTGATCCATGATGAGTTTCACGAACCTTCCTGAGTTTCTTTGGGGACATAGTCTTACGATAGCAATATATCTATTGAATAGGGTTTCCTCTAAAATTGTTCCTACCACATCATATGAGATATGATATGGTAAGAAATCAAGTCCGAGTCATCTTAAAATTTAGGATTGTTCGGCTCATGTCAAAAGACAGCAGGCGGACAAGTTAGAATCTAAATCCTTTAGAGCTTGGTTCATTGGATATCCTAAAGAGTCATTAGGATATTATTTTTATCTTTCAGAAGACCACAATGTGATTGTGAGTCAACACACCATCTTTCTTGAAAAATAGTTTATTCTAAATGGTGGCATCAGGAGACAAATAAGGCTTGAGAAGAAGATCTCCGATGAGCAACGAGTTAAGAAACTTAAGGAACCCAATCAGTTAGAGCCAACCCAGACAATACCTCCTCCACCTCGTAGATCAAATAAAATTTTTTGTCCTCCTAAAAGGTACTTAGGTACTATTCAAGAGGATGTAGAGAAAATATTTCTCATGGAAAATGGGGTTCATGGTGATGATTTCAAAACTTATGATGAGGCGATATCAGATATCGACTCCGAAAAATGGTTAGAGGCAATGAGATCAAAAATTGATTCAATGCGCTCGAATCAAGTCTGGATCTTGATAGATCCATCTGAAGGTATAGTACCTATTGGGTGTAAATGGATCTTCAAGAGAAAGATAGGTGCCGATGGAAATATAGAGACATTCAAAGCAAGGCTCGTAGTGAAAGGGTATAGTCAACATGAAGGCATTGACTATCAGGATACTTTTTTGCTAGTAGCCATGCTCAAATTCATCCGCACATTGCTTGTTGTTGTAGCCTATTTTGATTATGAAATATGGTAGATGGATGTGAAGATGATATTCTTAAATGGATATCTTAAGGAAGATATCTATATGGAGCAGCCGCTTGGTTTCACATCCAGTGATGGTGATCATAAGGTGTGCAAGCTACAAAGATTCATTTATGGACTAAAGCAAGCATCTCGGAGCTGGAATGCTCATTTAATGATGTGATCAAATCATTTAGTTTCATCAAAAATGAGGAGTCTTGTGTATTCAAAAAGATCAGTGCGAGCGCTATTATCTTTCTCGTACTATACATGGATGGCATCCTCCTAATTGAGAATGATATTTTCATATTAACTACAGTCAAAATATGGTTACCAATAGAAGATCGAAGCCAACCTTGAGAAGATGAAACTTAGATTTATAGCCAATTGACTTTAGATCAAGTGGGAGTTTGTTAGATGTGTACCCTAGAAGTTAGATTGGCTAAACACTTGTAATACACTTCCAAGAGCAATTTTATAATTTTGACTATAAATTAATAAAAAAATTATTTTCTATTATAGTATGTATTTAAAGTGTCTGTGATACATTCTTTGAATTAATGGTAATGATAATTCATATTTTTAAGAGTTAAAAATTTAAGATATAAATTTTCATAATTAACTCATAAATTACTCCTGACCATAGGATCATCACAAGGATAATGATCGATCCAGATGGTTAGTATACGATCACTTTCTTAGAATAGATGAGTCTTGAGTCTATGGTGTGGAGACACCAGAGCAAGAATATAGGTACTCATTAGAAAATGAGAGCACTGAGCATGACCACCTCGAGCAGTCGTAAAGAAGTCTACCTTTTCGTCAATGATTGGCTCGATGCTGTAGTGGCGTGTCTGGTTCTTTGACCTGAGGTGCATCGATAATTCACCTTGAGGGTATTATAGTTTGACTATAGTATAACTCAATCTCCTAGCCATTCAAAATCTTGAGGTGTATGTTGGCTATAGCATATTCATTGTAGGAATTGGATTGCAGCAATAGGAGATCTATCTACCTCGGTAGATGAGGGGTAGCCCTCTGATAATCATGAGATTGAGTCCATAAGCCCATGACCATGGCAGTATGAAGATGATAGAAAGAGTTTCTATTAGGATTTCACATCGGACTCGAATCAAATGATTAATTCATATGATGGATATTGGGTTTGACGAGTTCACGTTAACTCTAATCCTATCGGGACTCAAGATAGAATAATCTAATCACATAGATAGCTATACCAAGAGGTTTCTTTTTAGTTCTGATGGCTTGCCACCATATACTACTAGGTGTTACTAGTAGATTTTAGAAGCAATTAGAATGATCTTGATGATTGATCATTCTAATTGTATGAATTAAAAAAGTTCTGATCCACCGAAAGATATTTCGATGATGTCGATAATAAAGATCATGATATATTTCATTACTATATAGATCTAAACCTAACTGAATCATACAAACAAGAATTTAGATTTGGATGTCATCAATTGGGCTAACCCAATTCAGTTGTTTTGGATTAGATTCAAGAAAATCGTGTTAGCACATAATTGAGCCTAACATTCTTCTTCTATAATCATTTTAGTTCATCTCGACTGAGCCAAATTTATTTAAGCTCACTCAGGAACCTTATCTTAGTCTGATTAGAGCTTATCCAGATCAGAAAAGGATTATCTTAGTTCATTATATGAATTTAAGACAATACCTACCAATTTCTGTCACCTATCATTTTCTAATTTCGAACATTGGTCAATAGTTGACCCTGGACACTTGGACAAAGGGCGATGTGGCATGCACCCATTGGAGAGGACATAGGGCTCTTATCCTCCTACTAAAAGAGGAAAGAGAGAGGATGCACATGACCCCAGGCATGTGCCCTATGTGGATAAGGATGGAGTCCCATATAGATGGGACTCTAGGGATATTTGATAGAGATGGACTCTTAGGCATCAAACAAGTTGGTCCTATCCATCTATGGCACCACCTATGTGGATTTCTAAGGAACTCTATCTGATGTGATCAGATGACATCACCCCACCAATGAGATTTAGATTTGATTAAATAAAAGTCTTTGATTGGCCAAGGTGATGTGGCACAGTAAGGCACAGCAGGGTCTATTTAAATCCTATTTGTACCTAGGGTTTTAATACTTTTCCCTTTCACCACACCACAAGGCTACCCTCCTCTCTTCCACACCTCCCTCTGATCCTCTCTCTCCCATCTCCATGCACAAGGAGTTGGGCACAAGTCCAATAAGAATCCATGGTGCATTGGCACCCAGATCAGGAAGAAGGCAGTACTGTTTCAAGAGACGACTACTATTACTTCAAAAGGAGTTTTGATGAACTTCAAAATCAGATCCAAATTTGACTTTTGGAGCCTTGATTTAGAAGGAGAAGATCTTCAGATCCTGTTCGAGTGGACTCCGATGGAAGCCAGGCACGTGCGTGGCTCGATCCAAAACCTTAAGAACATCAGGATCATCGTCAGGATAATCAGATTATCCTAATCAAGTACTTAAAATAAATCTAATTTTATTTTATTTTTAATTTTAATATTAGATCTATAGGATCAGATCTGAGAAGTCTCAGATCTAATTAAATTTTGTTAGAAATTTTTTGCAATATCCTTTCAGATCTGATTGGATCTGAATGATCCTATAATGGAAAATCAGATTTTCTCTTTAATAAGTCCATCCTTACTAATCATAATCTTTAGCTCATATCCATTAACCATAAATCATTTTTTATGCCCATTGATTACAAACCTTTGACTCATCTCTACCCATATTATAAACCTTTGCTTATATACTTTACTTATATCCTTTACTCATATTATAAACCTTTGCTTTGATACCAAACATGTAACACCCCATCCTAAATCTGGGTGATAGTGCCACAGCCTATCCTTATCTAAAGATTAAGAGGATTTCTAAATAATACTTAAGCTGAACTATTAATCACCTATTATCAAGTAATCTAATCAATCCCTTAAAATCATTGCACAGGCATTTCAAGTTACTCTATATTTAACAACATCATCTAAAGCTTCCATTTATCAAATTATGTTTAATACATATAGTATTAACAATAAAATATTATCATTTATATTCAGCTAATAACACATAACATATACAATCCAAAACTCCTCCAAAAGTAAGGCCCTCACAAGCTAACACATACAACATAAAATTTCAAAATACTGATACCAAACTTTCTTATGTTGATGCCAAACTAAGAAGCTCCAATCTGCTGAGAGAAGAAAATATAAAACCACATAATGAGACTTAAAGTCCCAGTGAGTGTATCCACTATCAATAGAAAACTTACTATAATTTTTATACCACCATATATAGCATGTACCAACAAGCTTTTAAATAATTAAATAAAATAAATATAAATCACATAAAAAGTTCTTGTAAAGCACAAACCTTTGCTTACCACTGATGGCATCACAGTAACATGTTTCCATTGGATTTTGCATGAGTATTTGTTCCACAGCTACCAATGGATAACCATAACTTAATTTAATTCACATATGAGCAGTCCCATAATACACTCTCACATGGATAACCATACCATAATTATATCCATATATATAAGTAGTCCCTTGACACACTCTCATATGGATAATCATACCACAATCATAAATCATATATAAGTAGTCCCACTGATACACTCTCATATGAATAATCACACCATGACACACTCTCAAATAAGCAGTCTCCACCATGACACACTCTTAGATTAGCAGTCCTCCACTATGACATAGTCTCTGATGAGCAATCTCCCACCATGACACCGTCTTAGATGAGCAGTCCCATGACACACTCTCAAATGAGCAGTCCTTCCATCATGACACTCTCAAATGAGCAGTCTCTTGACATACTTTCATATGAGCAGTTATAAAACATCACCAATGTCAATAAGCTTTTATGGCATATGAACCAAAAGTAAACTATATAAGAGACGAAATCACATAAGAGATCACTAGATAACTCATTTAAAATTTACCAAAGCTAGGCCATCAAAATTGTATGCACAACTACTTGTATATGCAATACACGAAAGCTATTCAAAAACCATACCCAATTCCATGTTTGTTTACAAATACACAAGCTATGAAATACTAAGGAAGTACCTTGCTTTTCAAATAAAACTTTTTTGCATAGTAAAATACTTTGAAAATAAGGAAATAAGGAAATACCTCCCATTTAAAATCAATAAAAATATCAAAAAAATTAAATTTCTTAAGAATAAGATATCAAAATTTGGGTTCTAGCTCAAACTTTTCAAAATCCAAAATTTTTAAAACTTTTTCTTTAGAACGAATAGGTTAAATGATCTTAAAATTTATTAAAATTTATCTTATAACTCACCAACATCCAAGGATCAATTATCGTCAATTTTGGTCTTAAGAAAATCCATATCTTAAAAAATTTTCAAGATTTGGAATGATAGATAGTCATAATTTGTACTCAAATATACTATAAATAAATTACTATGCCACACATACCCAAACACAAATCTTTTAATTTATTATTTTATTGATTCAGGATGTTACAACCTAAATTTTTAATTCAATGATGGAAGGTTACTGGCTGTAGTTAAGTACTTATTTAATCGGTGCATGAGTCAAGATGGGATTGACCCCTCCAAATATTGGAACAAATACATCACTGTATTTCAATTTAGCAAAACCTCGATCAGGATAGTCCATATAATAGATATTAAAATTTAAAATACAATGTAGATGATTTTTAGGATTGATAGTTAAATCCTTGGTCATCTTTTGAGCATTTGGATCAAGGAGATGAATTATACGGTAACCATATATCATAAGTTCATGGATGTTGCGTTGCAACTATTCAACCTATCCGGACGTCAGATATCATTACTAGATGGTCACATCAATTAGTATAGAAATTGATTCTTGTGCTACCAGCTTATGGTTTGAACCTATGGGTTCACACATAATAGAAGTTCCTACCTAATCTGATGGCTGATCAAAAGTCTCAATGGCCTAGGACTCTAGGGTGAAGAGTCTCACTGGACTAAAACTTTATGATCAGGAGTCCCACTATGTTAGGATTAGTGGTGCTCCCAAGCCTTGGGAGGCCATGAAAGGAGTCAGGATATTGGCTCCGACAGACTAGAACAGGTGTGGTCCTAGGGCTAGGACCGATTTGATTCTAGGATGGTGGTTCAACCCTCTATATCATGAGGCCCTAGTTTGTGGGTCTCATAGGGTCTACTCAGAGTTTGGACTTAGTTTGGGTCCATGGGATTGAGTGCATGATCAGACCATGGGTGTATAGGATTTGGATGAGTGCATTCGGACTAGGTTAGCCCAGAAAGTTTTTTATGGGTTAGGATTTTGATCCATGTATAGGTATATAAATATATGTACATTATAACTCAAGGAATTGAGAGAGAGAAACAAAGATCAATACAGTCATTTTCTCCCATATCTCTTCTCTCTCTGGTCTTTCACATGCCAACGTGCCCTAGGGCGTGCTCCTCTAACCTTGGAGGAAGGAGGCATGCCCCACTCTTCCTTCAGCCTCAACAACATCAAGGGATGCTGCACAATAATTGGTATCAGAACCTTCTTGATGAGCAAGCATGAATGTGAGATCCAACAACATGGATTCAATGAAAGATATAACAAAAAAAAAAGTTTTTAGGAGGCTGGCAGTGCCTCCCTTTTCTTCCTCCCTATTGGTGGTGGTCGACTATTGGCCACTAGTCTCAGGCTTGGAGGCTGAGTCCCACGAACTGGCCACCGATCCTGGCAAATGGCAGCCATTTTCTAGTGAGCAAGATGTGTAGAGGAGTGTCCACAAGTTGATGGTCTGGTGGCGATCATGTGTAGGATGGCCAAGATCTGGAGGGGGGTCTTATGGGTCTTCCTCTTTGATAAGAGCATCACAGGATGGGAAGGCAACACTTAGATCTAGTGGCAGCCCCCAGATCAGGCAGTGGCATGCGCATGTGAGCAACAACAACCTTTCATCTTCTCCGACAGGAAAGCTATAGGATGGCAGCGGTGCGCGTGTGGGCAAAGGTTGGATCTAGTGGAGGTTTCTCACGTGCATAGCAAAAACTTGGAGAGTTGGCTGGGGAGCAGGGATCTAGTGTCAGAGCAGGCCACAAGGAAGAATCCAGTGCCAGGAAGGATGGATCTGACAATGGCATGACGATTCGATGAGGTGGCACATGGATCCAAGTCAGCAAGATGGTGCAGGCCCCCCTCTTCCTCCTGACGCATAGATCCAGTGGTGCGCAATCGACAGTAGCGATGGCATGCTACAGTGGCGATCTAGCGGTGGTGGCACCTGGATCCGATGGTCGCATGGGCAGAGGTCAATCAATTGGCGATCATGGCAGTAGGCATTCTTCGGTTCTATTTTGGATGGAATAGAGAGGGAGGAAAAGCCTGGAAGTTTCCAAGAGAGAGAAAAAAGGAAAAACCAAAAGTGCTTTGGAGATTTCTTATTTTTTGATTTTCTCTCTATTGTTCATGGTTGTTCTTCTGGATGCAGCTTTGCATAGTGTTAAAAGTAAAAATATGTGAAGGCTGGGCTGCTAATGATTTTATTTGGCATGTTAAAGAAGAGATCACTTAAGGGCTCGAGGTTAAGGTAGAGCTGAAGAAGCAACTATTCAGTTTGATGAAAGACTGGAAAAGTAGTTAGGGTATATTCAGCAGTGTGAACTAGTTAGAGCCTTGGAGATGATAGAGATGGATAATCCATGAAGGTCCAATAAGCTAGGATAGGGCAACTATAGAGTGGTGCGGAGACTAGGTAGGGAGCGCTGGAGTGCTACAATAGCAATACCCTGGAGGCATAGGGGCTGAAAGAGGCTCGATGGTGCAGCAGCCAAGAAAGGTATCTCAGCAAAGAGTATTAGGCTCATCGCAAAAAGATCGGGAGCAGGTCTTAGGGAGAGTCGAGGGGTCTCAGGGAGAGTCGAGCACCAGGGGCATCAAGTAGTCAGGAGTATCTTAGATCAGGTTTCTTCTATAGGAGTACCAGGAAGAGTCACGATTTAGATGGAAGATGGATTATGTGCAGCAATATAGGACCCAAATACCGATGAGAAGATGGTGTCGGAATGAGGTAGGGAGCACTGGGGTGCTACAGTAGTGCTTCCTTGGAGGCATAGGGGCTGAGAGAGGCTCAGCGGTGTAGCAGCCAAGAGAGATATCTCAATAGAGAGTTTTAGAAGGCATCTCAGAAAGACCAAGAGTAGATCTTAGGGAGAGCCAGGGAGTCTCAAAAGCTTCGAGATGAGATAGATGAGTCTAGGATAGAGTTTGAGCTATAGTTCCTCCAAATGAAACTGAAGCGATGGTTGGTGCAGGAGTAGAAGAGGATGAAGTGCTAGGATGAAATTTTCTAGGATTCAGTTGCTGGATTCAGAGAAGTTGGATGAGCTTTGTATGTTTCAAAGCAGCCTGCAGGGTGCAGTGCATTCGAGATGGCTTTGATGGGGTCCGCAGAGTGTGGAGGATCTAAAGGAGTGTGATGGTGTTCGAGGTATAGCGGCAGGCTCAGTAGTGCAGCATTGAGTGGTTGGCCTTAGGTGACTCAATGATAAAGTTAGATTTTTCTACGGCATCAGATAGACTTTAGGTATAGATGGAGCTCCATAATGGTGGCTTCATATGTGAATAAAAAATTTGGCATTGATTTAGAGCAAAGAGGTGCAAGAGGATCGATATCCTAGCACTAGCACTGGTGATGCACAGTTTCAGATGGAGTGGCGTATGCAAGTGGATAGGCATAGCTCTGAGAAGATCGTATCAGGTGGTATAGCATGTGCTAGTATAGGAATGCTGTAGGTTCTCTAGAGAAGTCCAAAGAAAGTGATGCAGCTATCAAGCAAAAGGGATCCTAAAACATCCAGGATGGTGCCATGGAGTAAGCATAGGTGTGGTCCTAAGGCTAGGACTTGTTTGATTCTAGGGTGGAGGTTCAGCCCTCCACGATCATGAGGCCCTGATTTATGGATCTTATGGGGGCTACTTAGAGTTTGGACTAGGTTTGGGTCTATAGAATTAAGTGCATGATCAGACCATGGGTATACATGGATTTGGGTGAGTGCATTCAGACTGGGTTAGCCTATAAAGTTTTTTACGAGTTAGGATTTTGGTCCATGTATAGGTATATATATACATGTATATTGTAAATCCTAGGAGTTAAGAGAAAGAAACAAAGATCAATATAGTTATTTTCTCCCACGTCTCTTCTCTCACTGGTCTTTCACATGCTAAGGTGCCCTAGGGGTCACGCCTCCAACCTTGGAGGAACGAGGCATGCCCACTCTTTCTTTAGCCTCAATAATATCAAGGGATCCTGTACAACACACTGGATTAGGACTCTGCCTTCTCAAGTCCTACTAGACTGGAATTTTGATATTATTGAAGGATTAATTAGCAATTAGATTGCTGATTAGCTCAATTTGATTGAGCGATAAAGATTTGATCAAATTTGATTGAATTTGATTTGATTGGGTTTGACCCCATTAAATTTGAGCTAATTGCTATGGAAGATTGGATCTTAATTTGATCAGGGGTTGGATTCAATTAATTTCTAATTTGATTAAATTTTAATCAGATTGGATTAAGCCTAATTTGGTTAGGTGTATCCTAGTCTAATTGGGTTTGGACAAAATCAATTTGGACAAGTTTCAATTTTCAAACTTGAATCTCCTTGCGCCATCACATTTGAGCACACCCTCTCCCTCCACGTAAATTCAGAATTTGTGTGAGTTTTCCCATGCTAGAGAACCTTGTGCGTGTCCCTCTTGTTCTTCCTTTGACCTGATCCAAGCATTGGATCAAATTTGAATTACTTGAATTTTGAATTCAAGTAGTTTGGATGTTGAAACAAATTCAACCTCCTTATCAGTATCCTTTCTCCATGCCATCCACCCTTTGTCGCACATATTTTTGAGAGTTACTAAGCATGGATGTGGAGACGGAGAGTCCTTCTGTTCATCATACACCTAGTTTGTGTGTTGGAAATGGATAAAGGGCCATTTGAATTTGAATTTGGATGGGAGGTTTAACCTAGTTTGTGTGTTGGGAATGGATAAAGGGCCATTTGAATTTGAATTTGGATGAGAGGTTGAAACAAGTTCAACCTCCAACCCTTATCATAACTCACGCATTTTTTCCATCGACTTTGGACCATTTAAATGTCAGATTTTTTATGGGCATGCATGAGAAATTTGAGAGTGTGTGAGGGGTTTCTAGAGAGAGAAAACCAGAGAGGGGCACACCTATCTGGGCATGAGAAAAGTCAATAGGGAGAGTTCTTATGCCACTTCTTTTTTTTCCTTTTAACTCATGCACATTTTAAAAGAAGTTTTAAATATGTGCATGAGCCCTATCTAAGAAAGAGTTTCTTAGAAATTAAAGAGCAAGGCATGAGGATCCCTTGGGGGTGAGGTTATTTGTTGGTCACAAAAATCCTGAGTGTGGAGACTCGAGGGTTTTGTGTGTGGGAGGTCCTAGTATTTTGACCCAGGGTTCGGGTGGTGAGATTGAGTGCTATGAGCATCCAATCTCCACCTAAATTTTCACACGCCTTCATCATCCTCCTTAGAGCATTATCCAGTCTTTTGAAGCATGCAGGAGATCGGAAGAAGATGGTCGATCGAATCAACAAAGATCTAGCACTTTGGTAGAGCTGGTCAGGATCAGGAGCTCTGTGTGGACTATCCGAAGAGGTTGAATGATCATGCAACTACATCACGACATGAGGAGGTTCTTTCCAGTGGTTTTAGATTGTGGAGGTTATCTACCCATGCTCAGGTATCATATTCTAAACAAGAGTCGGTCAGCAAATATGATTTGCTGATCGAGTACATTTATTTTTCTATACATATATGACATATCTAGATCCTAGTTTAGGATTTCATGATCTGATCATAGCATGCATAAATTAATATTAGATTAATTTTACCCTTCTGCTACACAAAAATTCAAAAAAAAATTGAAAAGCATGTCTAGAACCCTGCACCATTCCCTTCAGGTTTAAGGAAGGTGGCAGGAGGCGATTGGGGAGAGGCTGCCGGGGGAGAGAGGGGGTGGTGGGGGAACTGAATGGTGGGGGAGAGGAGGGGTGGCGGGCCAGGATTTTGGGGTGGCAGGAGGTCGAGAGCTTGCATCCGGGGGCTCAGGAAGGTGGGAGGCGGTCGGACGGTTCAAGAAGGTGAGCCAGGTGCAGCAGAAGGGAGACGGCCGGGGTGAAGCTATCGGTCGAGGGAGTGAGGGGGTGGTGGGGGAACTAAAGGGGTGAGGGTTTGGGAAGGCAAGAGGCGATCGGAGGTTTGGGGAGGAAGGCGGGAGGCGGTCATGGTGAGGCAATCGGGGGGAGAGAGGGGGTGGCGAGGGAACCAAATGGTGGAGGAGAGGAGGGTGGCGGGCTAGGCTTTCGAGGAGGCAGGAGGATGGGAGCTTGCATCCGGAGGCTTAGGGAGGCAAGCCGGATGCAGTTGAATGGAGATGGCCGAGGACTTTGAGAGGCAGGAGGCGGTCGGGGGCTCGAGATGGCGGTCAGGTGCAGCCAGGTG
Organism: Cocos nucifera; assembly: GCA_006176705.1. NCBI lineage: Eukaryota > Viridiplantae > Streptophyta > Magnoliopsida > Arecales > Arecaceae > Cocos > Cocos nucifera. The sequence goes on along the minus strand of QRFJ01000260.1, from coordinate 47,182 downwards.
GAGGCCGCCAACCGGAGGGATAGAGGGGGTGATGGGGGGACCTAAGGATGGAGGAGAGGGCAGTGGCGATGGGGGATAAAAAAGCTAGAGGGTAGGAGCATGGTGGAAAAACAAGGATGTGATGGACGGTGGGGTGGAAAAAATGAGGGGGCGGTGGACGGTGGCATGGAAAAAATGAGGGCGCACGATGAGATGGATAAAACGAGGACGAGAAGATTATTAGCGATGGCAACTTCCATCACTAATAATCATTTTCTATTGCTAATATGAAAAATATTATTAGTAACGGCAGATACCATCAGTAACAGTATTTTTATTGCTAATAATTATATATTTAAAATAATATTTTTTTAATTATTAGCAAAGATATTCTTGCCATCACTAATAAAAAAATTTTTACATTAATTTTTTTTCTCTTAAGTCATTTTTTGGATGGTTAAAAATCAATATTTAATTTTATTAAATTTTTGAACTTAATTAACCTATGGATCAAATCCTAATTGATTTAAATTAGATTTAATTTAATTAAGCTTGACTTAACTTAAGGCTAATTGAGTTTTAATATTTCAAGTAAAATTTGGATTCAAAGTCTAATTGAATTAGGTATGATATCATTTCAAATTATTTTTGAATTAGGTTCTAATTAGATTCGAATCAAATTTAAATTAAAAATTATTTTTTTATAATTAATTTAAATCATATTAAATTTAATACACTTGACTTAATTTGAATGTAATTAGATTTTACAATCTAATTAGGACTTAGATTCAAAGTCTAATTGAATTAGGTTACATAGGATTTCGAATTGGATTTGAATTAAGTTCCAATTGCATTTAGATCGAACCTAAATTAAAAATCATTTTCTTCTAATTGATTATAATCAGACTAAATTTAGTTAGGCTTAACTTAATATCAAAATAATTGAGTTTTATTATCCATGTAGGGCTTGAATTTTAAAGTCTAACTGAATTAGGATAGATAGGTTTTCTAATTGGATTCAAATTAGGTTCAAATTGAATTCGAATTGAATCCAACTTAAAAAAAAAATTTTTAATTAATATATATCAACTTTAATTTGACTAATCTTGACTTAATTTAAAATTAATTTGATTTTATAATCTATGTAGGATTTGGATTCAAAGCCTAATTGAATTAGATTTGACAGAATTTTGAATTGAATTTGAACTGAATTCAAATTGAATCTAAATTAATTTTTTTTAATTATTTAAATTATTTTAAATTTAGTTAGGCTTGACTTAATTTAAAAGTAATTGAATTTTACTGTCCAAGTAGGAATTAAATTAAAAGTCTAATTGAATTAGAATTGATAGGATTTTGAATTAGATTCGAATTGAACTCAAATTAAAAACCAATTTCTTCTAATTGATTTAAATTAGATTTAATTTAATTAATCTTAATTTAATTTGAGGTTAATTAGATTTTATCATCTCAATAGAACTTGGATTCAAAACTTAATCAAATTAGGTTTGACAGAATTTTGAATTGAATTTGAATTGGGTTCAAATTAGGATTAAGCCAGGGATTATTAGTGACGGCAAACATGCCATCGCTAATTCCATTACCAAAAATTTTTTAAATATTTTTTTTAAAATTATTAGGGATAGTAGATTTTCACTGCTAATATACAAAAATATCATCGCTAATTTTTATTTTATGTTTAAATATTATAAAAATTTAAAAAATTTAAATAATTTTAGTAATGGTATCTACCATCATTAATAATAATAATGCCATTGCTAATAGTTTGTTATTAGTGATGGCACTATTTTTACTGCTAATAATCTAAATTTATCATTGCTATTTTTTTTTATTTAAATATTTTAGAATATTTTTTTATATTTTTAGAGACCATCATTGCCATCACTAATAATTTTGGCTACCATCGCTAATATTATTAGTGATGTTTTTTTTTGGTTGTTGTTGTGGTGATAAAAAGCATTATTAGCGATGGAGATTTTTGCCATCACCAATACCATCACTAATATTCAATTTTCTTATAGTGAAGGGACTAGTGATTATACATAAAGATGATTCAAAAGTGACTTTGAAATCTTTGTCACATAATTGACTGATGCTTAATAAATTATACTTTAAGTTATCAATAAGTAAAACATTCTTAATAAAAGTAGAGGAAGTGAGTTTGATTTTACCAATTCTAATGATTTTTTCTTTTTCATTATCATAAAAAGTTACTATTCCTTCATTCTTTTTCTCAAGAGTGATGAATTGTTCTTTATCACCTGTCATATGTCTTGAATAGCCGCTATCTAGATACCAAGCTCTTTCATTTTTATCAGCTGTAAGACATTCCTGTAAAATAATTAAGTGGCTAATTTAGGTACCCAAGTCTTCTTGGGTCCTTTAGGGTTACCGTTTATGGTTTCCTTTGGAACCCAAATTTTCTTAACTATGTTTCCATTAGATTTTCTTAAATTGCATGCATATACTTTATGTCCTACTCTACCACAGTAGAAGCAAGTAATGTATGAAGTGGAGTGTGATGATGATGAGCGAGTGTAGAGATTCTTCAAGAATTTTTGTTTCTTATTAGGATTATAACCTATTCTAACTTTATCATAGATCATCTTTTGGTTGTTTAAAATTATTTTTAATTTTTTAGAACTGCATGTAAACTTATTAACTAATGATTTTAGCATTTGGACTTCTTTTCTTAATGAGTCATTTTCTTCTATTAAAAGTTTATTTCTTTATAGGATTTTTTCTTTCTCTGTGGGTAAGGTTTCAGTCTTTATTTTCAAGTTTTTGTTTTTACTAGTTATTTTTTGATATTCTTTCATTAGATCATAAAATTCATCTTGTAATTCTTCAAAAGTAAAATATAGAATGATTTCGAAGTTTACCTTGTCCTCTTGTACCATGAGACACAAGTTTACCATATTTTCACTTTCTTCATCGGAGTTAGATTCATCACTGTCACTCCAGGTAGCAATCATTGCTTTCTTCTTGGTCTTCTTGAAGTTTTTCTTCAAGTTGGGACAATCAGCCTTGAAATGTCCAGATTTTCTACATTCAAAACATAGTGGCTGCTCCCTTTTTTTATTCTTGTCTTTGCTTGATTCACTTTTGATTAAAGGCTTCTTCTTGAAACCTTGCTTTTTTCTTCTTATAAATTTCTTGAATTTTCTTGTAATCACTGCTATGTCCTTATCTTCATCATCTTCATCTATTAATTCATCTACTTCATCATCAATTGCAGTAGATTTAAGGGCAATGATCCTCTTCTTTCTACCTTCATCTTTATTATGCTGCCTCATGGTTAGTTCATGTGTCATTAATAATCTAATTAGCTCTTCCGAAGGTAGCTTACTCAAGTCCTTTAGCTCTTGTATTGTAGTGACCTTTGTTTTCCATAACTTTGGCAAAAATCTAAGAATTTTCTTACCAAATCCCTATTAGAGTAAACTTTTTCTAGACTTTTCAAACCATTAGTTATATCAGTGAAGCATGTGAACATTTCAATGATTGATTTAGTGGATTCCATTTTGAATAGCTGGTCCACTAGCATGTTAATCTTTGATTCCTTAACTTGGTTTGTGCCCTCATGAGTGACTTCGAGTCTATTCCAAATTTTTTTTGTAGAATTGCATGTAGAAATTTGGTTAAATTTGTTGGCATCTATGGTACAATATAAGACATTCATAGTCTTGGCAATTAGCTAAATTGATTTGTCATCCTCATTAATCCAATCCTTTTCAGGTTTAGGTATGCTAATGCCATTGACTACAATGGTAAGTATGTGTGACCCATTGATTATAATACTCCACATATCATAATCGGGAGCTTGAATGAAGATCCTCATGCAAACTTTCTAATATATATAGTTCGTGCCATTGAAAAGTGATGGTCTATTAGTGGATTGCCCTTTGGCAAGTGAACCTCCTAATTTTGTTGTCATGATCTTTATCTCTTGATGGTAAGATCAATATAACGACTGAGAACCAAGCTCTGATACCACTTGTTGCCTAGCTAGATAGCTCAAGAGGGGGGGGGTTGAATTGGATTATTAAATTTTTTAACAAACCAAATGAGTAGAAGGCTGCGTTGAAGTAAAAGTGTGCTAAAGATTAAGACACTAAAGAGTAGAAAATAAAAATAGCAAAGAAAATAGAATGCACACATAGAAACATAGTAGATTTATAGTAGTTCGGTGCACCTCTAGCACCTACATCCACTCTCCAAGTGATCCCTTGAGAATTTTCACTATAATCACCTGATTACAGCATGTTTGTTTTCATCGGACTCACAAACAAACCCAACTAGTTTTATTCTAGGTTAACCAATCAAAACTTTTACAAGCTTATACCTAAGGCTCCCCCAAACTAAACTAAATTTGGTACAACTTTAACCCTTCAAGTTTCTACCCCTGCTAAAACTTTTACAACAAGTTTGAATGAGAAGTAAACACAACAATAAAAACCCTGTTTGGTTGGATTGTTGTTAATGAAGCTTTCTTTTGAGCATGCTTTAAATGCTACCAATAAATGCTCTCTTTTCTCTTTGAATGCACTTAGAAAACTCAAGAAAGAATTGAATGAGAGTTGGTGAACTTTCTTGGAGACAGATTTTACTTAAAGTGCTCTCTTTTCTTGATGAACAGTGCTTAAATAGTATTTTTTATATATATTTTTATTTTTTCTTAATCATTTCCAAAAGGATTCAAATGATTTAACATGGATTCTGGCTATTTGTTACCATTGGAGTTCGAAAATAGCCATTAGAAAAAAGTTCTGGGCGAAATTAGACTTCTACAGAACTAGCCATTGCACCGTCAGATTGCATCGAGCTAGCTTGATTCTTGCTTCAAACTAGCTTGAGCAATATTTCTTTACAAAACATCACTCTATCCCACTAAGAAGGCTGGCTCGATTCTGCTTTAGACCAGCTCGATCGGTAATCTTGAAAAATGGTATTTTTGTTGATCTGAGAGAGCTGGCTCGATGAAGCTTTGGGCTGGCTCAAATGAAAAACTTGAAAAACTACTTTTCTATTGACTTGAGATAGCCAGCTCAGTGAAGCTTCAAGTTGGCTCGATCAACAAAACTTTAAAATACTTGTTCTGCCACTTTGAGAGAGTTGGCTCAGATCCAAATTGAGCTAGCTCGACTACATGCCAAGCCAAAGAAGCAAGTGTGTGCTGTGCCAGGACTGGCTCGAATCAAAGGCGAGTCTGCTCGAATTTATGGAGATGATGTTTCTTGAGCCGATACTCTTTGAAAATTATTTTTCCTGACTTAATTAATATTTTAATTAAGCATGGATTCTTTCATGGCCTTTTTCTTCTATAAAAAAATAATCTTTGACATACTTAAAAAATGTTAGTATTAAAATTATGCTCAAATGTTTTGTAATCATCACAATCATTTCTAGAGACAACGTGGTATCAAGAAGGTTCTGAGATGGTGGTATCTTGGTTAGACTCCATAATAATCAATATCAGAGTGAGTTGATATCCCAACAACTGTTGTCCTAATCTTTGGGATTCATCGTAATCTTTAAATATAAAAGATGCAACTAAAATGATGAATCAAAATATCTCATTTGATTAATATCAAAATAAATATCATTATATGAGTTGGAAAATTTATAGAAAAGTTCTATCACAATACCCTTGTGATTGGCTTATAGCACACTAATGCTTTCAATCTCCTACTTGCATTAAAGCCAATCACCTTTATATCTCAAACCCATACAATTAAGATGGTGATCAAACAGTTATTATGGTAAGGCCTTAGTGAATGGGTCTGCTATATTGTTCTAAGTATGTACTCATTCTAATATAATATCATATTTCTCGATAATTTTTTCAAATAAGGTGGAACCATCTGAGTATGTGCTTTGATCTATGGTGAGACCTTGATTCCTTAGTTTGGATCACCACACCAGTTTTATCATAATAAAGTGGTACTGATTGTTCTATCTTTGGAACCACTCTTAGATCACTGATGAATTTTTTCATCCAAACAGCTTTCTTGGCAACTTCACTAGCAATATTATGCCTCTATAGTTGAGTCAGCAATAGTCTGCTATTTTAAACTTTTTCAACTCACTGCACCTCTATTTAAAGTGAACACATATCTTAATATTGACTTGCTATCATTCGAATTTAACTGAAAACTAGAATCAGTATAATGTTCTAGTTTCAACTCTAATTCTTTATAAATAAAAAAAACATCTTTAGTTCTTCTCAAATACTCAAGAATATTTTTCGTAGCTTTTCAATGATCCTCTCCTGAATCAACCTAATATCTGTTGACTATGCCTAAAGCGTCAGCCACATCAGGCCTATACATAACATTACATATATAATAGATCCTACTACCAAAGTATAAGGGATCAAATTCATTCTTTCTCTTTCTTTTGATGACTTAGGGGACATCTTCTTAGAGAAATGTATGTCTTGACTCATGGGCAGGTAACCTCTTTTACTTTCCTTCATGTTGAATCTCTTCAACACTAAGTCAATATACCTAGATGGGACAAGTCAAGCATCCTATTAGATCAATCTCTATAAATCTTTATTCTAGGAATATAGGATGTTTTATTCAAATCTTTTATGCAAAACTTATTTGATAGCCAAGTTTTAACTGACTAGAGCATTAGGATATCATTCTCAATAAGTAGTGTGTCATCAACATACAAAACCAAGAAGACTATAATACTCCCACTAGCCTTCTTATATACACATGGTTCATCCATATTTTTTATGAAGATAAACTCTTTGACTGTCATATCAAATTGGATGTTCCAACATCTTAAAGCTTGCTTTAATCAATAAATGGATCTTCTAAGCATGCACACTTGATTTAATCTCCCACTGAAAATATAACCTTCTAGCTGAGTCATATAGACCTCTTTCTTAAGGTTACCATTAAGGAAAGAGGTCTTAACATCCATCTGCCAAATTTCATCATCATGATATGCTGGTATAGCAAGTAAAATCCATATAAACTTTAGTATAGCCACTAGCGAAAAGGTTCATTATAATCAATTCCTTATTTTTGTTTGAAATCTTTTGCCACCAACCTAGCCTTGTAGGTTTCAATTTGGCCATCTACTCTGATCTTCTTCTTGAAGACCCACTTGCATCCTATAGAGCTCACACCATCTGGTGCATCTACCAAAGTCCAAGCTTGGATGGAATACATGGAGTCCATTTTGGATTTCGTTGCATCTAGCCACTTATTAGAGTCCTTACTCATGATGGCTTCTAAATAGGTCAATGGATTATCATCTTGAATGATATTTGCCTCATTATCATTCTCTATAACAAAACCATATCTTAGAGGTGCGTGACACACCCTCTCTATCCTATGGGGAGGAGGTGTATATTATGGATGTACCTCATCCTTGGGTATTTCTGGTTAAGGCCTTTTAATAGAAGATTCTGGACTAGTTTGTATGTCTTGAATTTTCTTAAGTTTAATATTTCTCCAATTTCCTCCTTCTTGGATGAATTTCTTCTCCAAAAATATGGCATGCCTACTAACAATAATCTTTTATTCAGTAGGGTGGTAAAAATAATATCCTTTAGTTTTCTTAGGATATCCTATAAATAAATATTTATCTGATCTTGTACTTAGCTTATGTCCAAAAATATTTTTGACATAAGCAGGACAACCCCATAAGTTAAGATGTTCAAGATTAGGCTTCCTTCCATTCCATAATTCATTTGGAGTGTTAGGAACAAACTTAGAAAGCACTCTATTAAGAATATATACAATTGTTTCTGAGGCAAACCCCTAGAAAGATATTGAAAAATCAGCATAGCACATCATGAACCATACCATTTTTACAAAAGTATGATTTCTCCTTTCTACTATACTATTTAATTATGGCATATAAGAAGGTGTCCATTTAGAGAGAATTTCTTTTTCTTTAAGATGATCAAGAAACTCATTAGATAAGTATTTGCCAACTCGATCAGATCAAAGGACTTCAATACTTCTTTCAGTTTGATTTTTTACCATCTTTTGATATTCCTTAAACTTATCAAAAGCCTCGGATTTGATATTCCTTAAACTTATCAAAAAGCCTCTGGGTTGAAGAATTATATTCGATCCTATGGTCATATCAAACAATCCCTTGCATTCCAATGGGAGAATCATCATTTAATTTAGCATACAAAATCGAAGCAGTGATTTCGGTGGAAATCGATCTACCATCCATAAGAGTTGAGCATTATGCCAAATCAAGTAATTTCGAACCAAAGTGAGCCGCCTTAGATCTGCTCCTTGAAGTTCAGCAAGAAGCTCAAGTTTGGATGGCCGCATATCGATAGAGAGTTGCCCAATCTTATAATGCAAAGATCAAGCTGAAGGTATTTCTTCCTGGAGACTTAGTTTTGAGAAAGACAAAAGTCTCAAGACCTTTAGATCAAGAAAAACTATCTCCAAACTAGGAAGGACCTTATAGAGTGATTGAAACACTTCATTCGAGTGTATACCAACTCAAGACTCTTGATAGGATGGCTATCCCACAAGCCTGGAACACAGACAATCTAAAGATGTATTATCAGTAGAGTTGTCCAAGTGTTTTAATGGTCGAGATCCAACTTTTCTATAAATTCAACTAAGCAACAATGTCTAATCAATGATGTATCATGCAAAGCTGACTCATCATCGGCCCAAACAATGATCCTACAACTCTAAGATTAAAAGGATCACACTTGTCGACTTATAATCGAACAACATGGCAATATGCCAATTTAACTATGGCTAACTAAAATAGTATCCCAACTCAATCGAAGTTGAGCAGAACCTTACACCCACTTGATGGAAATATACCAACTTGACTCTGATCAATCAAAGGATATTCAGCTTACCCTCATTTATCAAATATAAAAGAACTTCATCTGACTAATTAATATTCGGTCAGATGGCATACTTACCGACTATACAATTTGATACTTGTTGAGTAAATTATAGAAGAAGGGAATTTACCAGTACTTGGAAAAATTTTCAACACTTACAAAATTTTTAACATTTCACATAGAAAGAAGAAAGAAGATAATTCTTAGAAAAATTTTCTTCTATTCATACTAAAAGTTCTTACAATACTCAGTCGAAGCCAGGTTACTAAAGTCAGATTTATCCAACGACAAAAATAGAAAGAAGTAACAAATTGATCAATGATCAAAATTGTCTACAACAATTGCATTAATGATTGCCATGGTCGATGCCATTTCTTCCTTAGTCAGAGGAGGCTCTAGGTGGTTCCTTCCAAAGCTGGAGCAGGTTCGACAGTCAGTGCCACCTCATTAGTAGGAGTATTTGCAGTCAGAGTCATTTGTTGATCCAAAGATTGATTTTGATGATGACAAAAAATTTTGAGTATAAGTTATAAAGTCTAACTATGTTGTGAGGATGTGTAGTTATAAATTTCAAGTGCTCACAAACATCAAGTGTTCTAATTCATCCAAACAAAGATTCATCACTCAAGATTTTAGAGAAGAAATACTATAATGGATACAACTTTCAAGAGGTCAAAATGAAGATTAAATCAAGACATAAAGGATAAGTCTAGCCTACAAAGTAATTTGGAGAAGAAAGGGTCAGAAATAGTCTTTGGCATGCTTGGCACGTAAACTGGGCCAATCCAATTTGAGACTGAGCTATCCTAGTCTCAGTGGAAGCAGAAGATAGAAAGGATAGAAAGCTAAATATTTATGATCCAGGGGACTGAGCCAATCCAACTAAAAACTGAGCTGACCTAGTGGAACTAGACCGACCCAATCAGAAAGTGAGTCATCCTAGTTTTAGACAATAGAAGAAGATAGAAATAGTATTTCAGAATTTCTGAGACTGAGTCGATCTAGTAGAAAATTGAGTCGATCCAGTTTGAACTGAGCCGACCCAGTTTAAAATTGAGCCGACCCAGTGCCTGTAATGGCTAGTTTTCAAAACTACAACTTTTTCATCTCAAGAGCTTTTCAATGGCTATTTTCCCTTCTCCAATAGCTAGATCACTTCTAGAAGCCCATGTTGGTGACTTGTAATAGTGAAAAATCTTTAGAATATATAAGAAAATAATTGGAGCATTAAAAATAAGCTTTGGAGAGTATATTGAGTATTGTTTGAGAAAGCTAAGGGATGAGCTAAAAAGAAGAGAGAAAAAATTATTTTTCAGAGTAATCCTTTGTCCTTCCACTACAAAACATCCTCAAGCAAGTGAGAGCAAGAGTGAAGAGAATCAAGGAGCCTCACAATCTCTTATTCATTCAAGAAGAAAAAATCAATCTTACAAGCAAAGCAACTTAGATTGTCTTCTCTTGTGCTTCTAAAGAGTTTATTTTAAATTATAATTTATATTTTATTTTAAATTTCTTGGAGTGAGAAACTTGGGTTGGTCCAAGCCTCGAGTTGGATGTTGTATTGGTTTGATTGGTGAGCCAAGGATAAAATCAGTCGGGATTGATTGTTACCCCAGAGAAAAATAATCACTTATGAGATTTTGATTGGTGATCCTGGAAAAACCAACTGGGTTGATTGTGAGCCAAAAAATAATCATATATGATTTTGGTTGGTGATCCAAAGAAAATCAACTGGATTGATTGTGGGCCTAGAAAATAATCATGTATGATTTTGGTTGGTAAGCCAGAAAAAATCAACTGGGTTTGATTGTGAGCCCGAAAAATAATCGAATTATAATTCTTGTTGAGAATTATAGTTGAATTCCCAAGTGGTATACTTGGGGTGTAGACGTAGGTGTTGAGTTTGGCACCGAACCACTATAAAATTTATGTATTTATGATTATTATTCTTTACTTTATTGCTTTCGTTCACTGCACATTACAAAGCTTATTTCATTACCTATTGTGTGCACATCACTTAGTTTAAATCATTCAAATCTACACATTAATCAAAAAGTTTTTTAAATATCTAATTCATCCCTCCTCTTGGGTAGCCATCCTTAAACAACAAGTGGTATCAGAGCAGGTGCTCTGTTATTGGTTATTGACCTAACGATCAGGAGCTAAAAATATTGGTAACCCAAAATGGAATCTTTTTTTAATGAAGGCTATTCCATATATAGACCCCCACTTTTTATGCCTCAAATTTTACCTATTGATAAGCTAGAATGAAAATATTCATATATACACATGACTATAATTTATGAAAAATTATTATTGATGGCTCACACACCCATAATGCATTGATCAAGCATAATAAAGAGATGGCCCAACTAAATGCCAAGGCCATGAACATGCTTTATTGCTCTTTAGATATTAATGAGTTTAATATAATTTCATCATATATTTCAGTAAATCAAATATGAAAGAAATTAAAAATATCTTTTGGGAGAGCAAATCAAAAAAAGAAATCAAGCTCCCAAGAAGAAAAGAAAGCTCACAACAACCTATGCCTCGTGGCTTATGAGGATGAAAAGAAGAAGATGAAGAGAAAACAAAAGAAAAAGAAAGCATTAATTAAGAAGGAGCAAAAGTAAAGAAAAGAAAATTGAGAAAATGAAAAAATGTGCTACAAATCTTTGCCTCATGATCAATAAAGATGAGCTAAATTTTGGGAACTCTTCTCAATTTATATTTGATGAATTATATGAAGCCTTTAATGATTTAATGAATGAATACAAAAATTTAAGGCTAAAAAATAAAGAGCTTAAAAGATCAAATCTTCTTTTAGATGATAAAAAGAATAATCTTTTGAGTGAAAAAGAAGATCTTTTGAAAAAAATAAATTCTTTGGCTAAAGAAAAGAATATACTTTTTAAATCTAAAAAATCTTTAGTTGAAGAAAATATTAAGTTGAAAGAAAAATTTAAAAAATCAAAACTTTACATTGAAGAGAAAGAAAAATTGTTAGAAGAAAAGAAATCTCTTATGGAAGAAAATAAAAATTGAGAAAAGAAATTGAAAACTTGAAGCCCATGCTTGAAAAATTTATAATTGGATCTCAAAAGCTTCAAGCAATTTTAGATAATCAAAAGGCCATTTTTGATAAAGCAAGAATTGATTATAATTCATTGAAAAAATAAAAATTTATCAAAAATATATTTAGCAAAGCTTCATTTGAAAATCATTCAATTACATGTTTTAAATGTAACAAAGTAGCCCATAAAACTTTTGAATGTAATGTTAAGAAAATTGGTCATGCTTTAGTTAAGCAAATATGGATTCCAAAAGAAACTATAAGCTCTAACCTCAATGGACCCAAGATGGCTTGGGTACCAAAAGCTAGAAAATGATTTTGTAGATTTTTCAAACATCCAATGAAGCAAAAAGAGCTAATTATTATGGATGGATGGCTTGAACTTGAGAAAATAGATGATGATATTTGGTAGAAGAAAAACATCTCTCTCATCATACCATTAATAACTACTATAATTATAGAGTATATTTGATTGATTTTGATGAGTTATCACTGCTTACAATAATCATACTTTATGATTTGAATGTTTGGATATATTGATTTTACTTTAATTTCTAAAATCTATATATTCTTATCTATGTATCACGTTGATTGTTATAAGTATAAGTTTTACTTTAAATTCAGCATACTCCTCTAACTCCTCATATCATGTTATCATTTGGAAAACTTAAAATGAAATAAACATGATTGTATATGGATTTATATTTTTGTGTATGGGGAGAAGTGCCATTGGATTTATATTATTCAAAAATCTAACTAAAATATATTTTCTGAAACTAGCCAAGTTTGATTTAAATTTAAAATGGTAAGAAATATTATTTTATCTCAATTTGATACAAATTTTTGATTCTTTCAAAAAGAGAAAAAGAAATTATGAAATCTAAATTCAAGTTAACTGACAGAAAGGGGAAGAAAATTTGTTAAATGGAGAAAGTGAATTTAACATATTACTCAAAATCTTGTGTGATATTTTTCATAATGTGATATAAATTTGGTTACGAGAAATAAAATTCATTAAGGGCAAGAAATAAAATTAAAAGAATTGGCATATAGTAAGGGGAAGAAAATTTTGAATAAAATTTGAACTTAATTGATTATAATATTAAGGGGGAGCTTACTAATTTTGGATTATTAAAGAAAAATTTACTCTATTGATTTTATTGATTACCTCCTTTTGAGTTGTTCTTTTTGATATTGTTAAAAAGAGAAAGAGCCATTGTTGAGTATATGTTTGAGCTTAACTAGAATGAAGTATGTTCTTATTATTTAGTGGTTTCATGCTTTATAAATATGTAATCTTTTAGAAACTCACTATATATTATTTGCATATACTCAAAAATTTTATCATCATCAAAAAGAAGGAGATTGTTGACCCAAAGATTGATTTTGATGATGATAAAGAATTTTGAGTATAAGTTATAAAGTCTAACCATATTGTGAGGATGTGTAGTTGTAAATTTCAAGTATTCACAAACATTAAGTGCTCTAATTCATCTAAACGAAGATTCACCACTCAAGATTTTAGAGAAGAAATACTAGAATGAATATAGCTTTAAAAGGTCAAAATGAAGATTAAATCAAGACATAAAAAATAAGTCTAGCCTACAAAGTAATTTGAAGAAGAAAGGGTCAGAAATAGTCTTCGGCATGCTTGGCACACAAACTTGATCGATCCAGTCTGAGAGCGAGCCATCCTAGTCTTAGTAAAAGCAGAAGACAGAAAGGACAAAAAGCTAAATTTTTGTAATCTAGGAGACTGAGCCGACCCAGCTGAAAACTAAGCCGACCAAGTGGAACTAGGCCGACCCAGTTAAAAAGCAAGCCGTTTTAGTCTTAGATAATAGAAGAAGACGGAAATAGTATTTCAGGATTTCTAAGACTAAGTTGATTCAGCTGAAAACTGAACTGACCTAGTTTGGACTAAGCCGACCTAGTGCCTGTAACGGCTAATTTTTAGAACTGCAGCTTTTTTGTCCTAAAAGCTTCCCAACGGCTATTTTCTCTTCTTCAATGGCTAGATTACTTTCAGAAGCCCATGTTAGTGACTTGTAATAGTGAAAAACCTCTAGAATATATAAGAAAATACTTGAAGTATTAAAAATAAGCTTTAGAGAGTATAATGAGTATTATTTGAGAAAGCTAAGGAATGAGCTGAAAAAAAGAGAGAAGGAGTTGTTTTTCAGAGTGATCCTTTGTCCTTCCGCTACAAAACATCTTCAAGCAAGTGAGAGCAAGAGTGAAGAGAATTAAGAAGCCTCACAATCTCTCATTCATTTAAGAAGAAAAAATCAACCTTACAAGCAAAGCAACTTAGATTGTCTTCTCTTGTGCCAAAAGAGTTTGTTTTAAATTGTAATTTTATATTTTGTTTCAAGTTTCTTGGGGTGAGAAACTTAGGTTGGTCTAAGCCTCGAGTTGGATGTTATATTGGTTTGATTGGTGAGCCAAGGATAAAACCAATCGGGATTGATTGTTAGTCCAGAGAAAAATAATCACTTGTGAGATTTTGGTTGGTGATCCAGGAAAAACCAACTGGATTGATTATGAGCCCAAAAAACAATCATGTATGATTTTGGTTGATGATTTAGAAAAAACCAACTGGATTGATTATGAGCCCAAAAAATAATTATGTACGATTTTGGTTGGTGAGGCAGAAAAAATCAACTGAATTTAATTGTGAGCTCAGAAAATAATCAGACTATAATTCTTATTAAGAATTATACTTGAATTTTCATGGGATATACTTGGGGAGTGGACGTAGGTGCTGAGTTTGGCACCGAACCACTATAAAATTTGTGTGTTTGTATTTGTATATTCTTTACTTTATTGCTTTCATTACCTATTGTATACACATCACTTAGTTTAAATCATTCAAATCTGCACATTAGTCAAAAAGTTTTTTAAATACCCAATTCACCCCCTCTCTTGGGTAGCCATCCTTGGGCAACATCGTTCCTTCAATCGGTGCATCCACATTTGGACCAGCTTCCACCAACTCATCATCCCCATCGGACCCTTCTTCGTCAAAATCAGGAAGGGTGACATGACTCAAGTCCACATCTAGATAAATTTGGCTGACTGCATCTCTCCCATCTTCACATCCAGTCAAGTAGGTGAGATGGCTGGCCATGAGAAGTTCCTCCTTAAAATTCTTCGATCCTCGAAACTCCTCTAGTTTCTTCTCCTTTGCCCAACTCAAAGCCACCCAGATCGATGCAACTTCGGCTTTGGAAGACTTCAATTTCTTTCATTTCTCTTCCAACTCCCAGGCATAGCTGTCACACTCTTTTTGGAGCCGACTGATCTTGTGCCTCTTCCTTTAGATCTAAGACTGTTGAGTCTCAATGATCCACTCTACCGCTCTCTTATTGGCACAAACCAACGCCAACTAAAAGAAGACAATTTCTAGCTCGGAGTGAGTCGAGTCCAAATCATTATTCGCTAACTCCAAGTCGGTGTGTGCCGACTCTAAGTCAACCTTAAGATGGGAGTTCTCTTCTTCAAGCTTTTTCTCCCGTCCCTCCATCTCCTTCATTTTATCGAAGGCCACTTGGAGAAGTTGAAGAGCGGTGTTCTTCTTAACGATGACTGCCTTTGCTTTATCACTCCACCCTTAGCGTATGTCGGTGAAGTTGCGCATGACCCTCTCCAATGCCAACACATCATTCACCACCTAAAAAAAACAAAGAAAGAAAAAAGAAAGAGAAGAGAGAGTCAATAAATGAAAGAAAACATGAGAAGAAAGAGAAAAATGATGACATACCCTCATAAAAGTGTTGGATATGTGTGCCATAGAAGCCAGAATTGGCTAACACTTGTAATACACTTCTAAGGACAAAATTATAATTTTTACTATAAATAATAAAATAGATTATTTTTTATCACATATGTGTATTTAGTGTCTATGATACATCCCTTGAGTTGATGGTATTGATAATTCTTATTTTCAAGAGTTGAAAATTTAAGACAAGAATTTTCATTATTAACTCATAAAATGCTCCTGACCGTAGGATCATCATGAGGATGGTGATTGATCTGGAAAGTTAGTGTACAATCACTTCTTTATAGTAGATGAGTCTTGAGTCTACGGTGTAGAGATACCAGAGCGAGAGTATAGGTACTCGTTAGAGAACGAGGGCACTGAGCGTGACCACCTCAGGTAGTCATAAGGAAGTCTACCTTTCCATCGATGACTGACTCAAAGCTGCAGTGGTGTGTCTGGTTCTTTGACCTAAGGTGCATCGACAGTTCACCTTGAGGGTGTTATAGTTTGACTACACCATGACTCGGTCTCCTAGCCATTCAGAATCCTAAGGTGTATGTTGGCTATAGCATGTTCATTGTAGGAATTGGATTGCACCAAGATGGAATCTATCTACCTCGGTGGATGAGGAGCAGTCCTATGATGATCATGAGAATCAAGTCCATAAGTTATGGCCATGGCAGAGAGTGAAATAATAGAAAGAGTTTCTATTAAGATTTTCACATCGAACTTGAATCGAATGATTAAATCATATGATAGAAATTAGGGTTTGACGAGTTCACCTTAACCCTAATCTAATCGGAGCTCAACATAGAAGAACTTAATCACACAAGTAGCTGCACCGAGAGGTTCATTTTTAGTTTTGATGGGTTGTCACCATATACTGCTAGGTGTCATTGGTGGATTTTGGGAGCAATTAGAATGACTTAGATGATTGATCATTCCAGTTATCTGAATCAGAAGAGTTCTGATCCATCGAAAGAAGTTTCGATGATGTCGATGATAGAGATCATGACATATCCCATTACCATACAGAACTAAACCTAACTGAATCACACAAATAAGGATTTGGATCTGGATATCATCAATTAGACTAATCCAGTTCAATTGATTTGAATTAGATTCAATTAGGTTCAAGGAAATCGTGCTAGCACACGATTGAGCCTAACATTCTCCTTTTTCTATCATTAAAAATTATCTTGACTGAGCCAAATGAGTTTGTTCTCACTTAGATATCTTTACCTGATCTGACTAAAGTTTGTCCAGGTTAAAAAAGAGTTGTCTTAATTTATGAGATAAATTTGAGACAACATCTGCCATTTTTCATCATCTGCTAATTCTTGTCCTTTGACTTTGATCAAACATCGACCTTTGATCCTTAAATATCTACCCATGTGTTATGCACTTATTGGAGAGCAGATAAGTGCTTGTTCCCTCCCTGAAAATTGGAAAGGAGGGGGTGCATGCTTAGGATGGCGTGCGCCCATGGATAGGGATGCCTGGAGTCCCATACGGATGGGATTCCAGGTTGCTTCTTGGATTCAAACTAGGTGACCCTCACCTATAGACTTTAACCAGTCTTAGGTGCCACCTTAGGATGAATCTGTGGGTCTCTCATCTGATTGGATCAGGTGATGTCATCCCATCAATCAGATTTAGATTTGATTAAATGAAGCAACGTGATTGGCCGGGGTAATGTGGCACTGCATGGCGTAGCAGGGTCTATAAAAAGATCTGTCTGCACCCACCTTTCATAGACTTCTCTCCTAGCCATGCCCCAAGGCTGTCCCTCTCCCTTCCCATGCCACCTTCAAGCCATCTCTCTCCTCTCCATGCCCAAGGATAGTTAGACTTTAGATTAGTGCAATTCAGACAAGAAAAGGCTGACGAGAAAGGAAGAAGGCAGCACTACCAAAGAGATGACTGCTGATCTTCGAAAGGAGTTTCGAAGATCCTCCAAATCAAATCTAGATCTAATTTTTAAAGATGAGATAAAAAAAGAGATGATCTTCAGATTCAGTCTGAGTGGATACCGATAAAGGCCAGGCGCTTGCGTGGCTAGATCTAGAACCTCAGGCCATCAGTAGATCATTAATGGTTAATCGGATTACCAATATCAAGATAAAATTAATTTAGATTTAATTTAATTTAATTTTTTTATTTATTAGATCATAAAATTAAATCTAAAAAATATCAGATCTGATTAGGATCTAAGAGAAAATTTTTGAAATATGCCTCTCGATCTAATCAAATCTGAACGAACCTGACCCCAAAAAATCAGGATTTTTCCTTCAACTGGTATCAGAGCCAGGTTCTTAAAAAATTTATTTAGATCTAAATTTAATTTTAATAAAAAATAAGTGATTTTAGATGTCACATGAGATGTGATCAGATCTAAAATTAGAAAAAATAAAAAAATTAAAATTAATTAATTGGATCTAAGATTAGAAAATATGCATGACTATTCTAAAATAGAATAGTTCTATAGAATAGTCTTGTATGTTTCATAATTTTAATTTGATTAAATCATATTTTAGATCTATTTATTTACTATTTTTTGATATTATAAATATTATAATAATATCTAAAAAATAGTAAATAAAAATTTATTTAATTTTAATATCATATGAGATATGATTGATGCATGTCTAGACTAGTTGTAGAATAGTTCTACATACAAATAGGTCTAGATTAGAATTTTATTTTGATAAGATCAATTTAAATCTAATTTTTTAGATTATTATGAGATAATTTAGATCTAAAAAATATGCATGATTCGATACATGAGATGTATGCAAAATATGCCATGATTAGATCTAATTTTGTATATGAGATATATGATATAGATCTAAAACTATTTTGTAGTATTATTGCATTTCCTGATTAAGGCATTCCTCTTGGCCGTCCGATCATAAGAATGAAGAAGGGTTTAAAGGCCCTCTCCTCCATTCGATGGGGTGTTCTTATGATGTGTAGGGGTGCTGCATGTTCGTCCTTAATCAGAAATCCAAAACTTACTTTCTGCAAAATCCTAGATCCTGAAAATCCTAGGATTTATTGTGCATATTTTGTTTATGAACCCTACTTAATTAAAAATTAAGATTATGAAATATTAATTAGGTCTAAAATTGAGAATTTTAGATCTAAGACATATTCATAATACTGGGTTCGGGCTTGGGTAGCTCAATTAGGTCTAAGCGGTTGATCAAACCGAATCAAGAGTTGGTTAGATGGGATCAACAATGCTTAAATTGACCAGCCTAATAGGATTAAGTCTGGGTCAATCGATCACGAGTCATCGATCAAGCAAGACCTAATTAGGCTCAGAGGTTAGAGTCTGGATTGTAGGCTAACCCAATTGGTTCTGGCTCAATAATTTGGTGTCTAAGGTAAGTTTGGCACATACGACCGACTGGATTTTTAATTGGAAGCTACTCGACCTGAATGCATTCTTGTACGAGTTAATGGCATATTCCCTTCCACCGGTCTCACTTACCTGGCCATATCTGTTGACACTTAGTTCTGATCTGAGGTGGTCAATAATCCGAGCTAACCCATGCCACTAGGTTAGTCATAATTGTTATGACTATGACAAGTCTAGTTTAATGAGACCTGAATCAATTCTCCCTAAGAAAAGATTAAGTCTGAGGTCTTCCACCATTGTAGATGTGCGGGCCCTTCCCAAGGATTGATTGTTCTCGGCTGGATACAGTGGCTCAGTTGCACCGAAGAAGATGCAACCATGTCTATTAGGCATTGGATGCTATGGGCTGGAGGATGAGTTGGGCTCAATATTCTGGATACGGTGAGAGACTCAATTAGGAAATCCAGTCTATGCAAATGGTGGGTCTGACTTAACTAAGGAGTGGATCAATATTTCGGATACGGTGAGATTCATGAATTAGAGACCAAGTTTGGGTGCACCATGATTAGAGAATCATTGAACAAGAGTTGTTCACTCATTGGCTAACCCATCACCAATAACTGTTAGGTGAGGTGATGAGTCAGTTGGTGAGACCGCACCACCCACTAGAAATCATTAATCGTGGAGATTTTTGCATCTCTACAGAGGGAGTGTAGGGATCCGAAAAAATAGTGGAAAGCTAATTTATTTAAAAATAAAATTTTTAAATAAATTGGTCAAGTCATAATTATAATATCTAACTAGAAACTTTGACTCTCTACAGAAAAATGTCTGCATCCAACCTATTAGCACGAATCCTAGACACCCATAGACTAACTGGACCAAATTATAAGGATTGGCTCTATAATTTTAAAATCATTTTAGGTTTTGAGAAGTTAACTCATGTACTGGATCAGGATCCTCCCATCTTACCAGCTCGTCCATCCGCTGAGCAGAGAGCGTCTCTGGATAAGTGGACAGATGAAGATAATAAGGCCAGATACTACATGTTGGGCTTGATGTCTGATGAACTTCAGCACCAACATGAAGATATTAGGACTGCTCACCAAATGTTGGCTCACCTATTAGATATATGTGCCCTAGAAGCTAGAATTGGCTGACACTTGTAATACACTTCTAGGGGCAAAATCATAATTTTGATTAATATCAATAAAATGGATTATTTTCTATCACATATGTGTATTTAGTGTCTGTGATACATCCTTTGAGTTAATGGTAATGATAATTCATATTTTCAAGAGTTGAAAATTTAAGACATGAATAATCATTATTAACTCATAAAATGCTCCCGACCATAGGATCATCACGAGGATGGTGATTGATCTTGAAGGGAAATCCTGATTTTCCGATCCAGGTTCGTCCAGATCTGATTAGATCAAGAGATATATTTCAAAAATTTTCTCTTGATCTCAATCAGATCTTGATATGTTTCAAATTTGATTCTTATTATTTTAATAAATAAAATAAAATAAGATAAATTAAATCAAATTTAATTTACCTGATTTGGGTAATCCTATTACCCTGTAGATGATCCTGATTGCAGCGGAAGGTTCTGGATCTAGCCACGCAAGCGTCTGGCCTCTACCGGTATCCACTCGGGTTGGATCTGGAGATCCTTTTCTTCTCTATCACATCTCCAAAAATCAGATCTAGATCTGATCTGGAGGATCTTCAAAACTCTTTTGAAGATCAGCAGTCTGTCCTTTGCAGCAGCGCAGCCTTCTAGCTTTTGATCGTCTTTCCTTGATCTGGAATCGCACCAACCTAAATCCAAAACTCCTTTTGGACGTGGAGAGCAAGGGAGAAGATGGACTTGGCATGGAGGAAGGAGGGGAGAGGCAGCCTTGGGGCATGGTCTAATTGCATTTCAACTTAGAATTGGGTTGGGCGCAGGGTCTTATTTATAGACTGTCTGTGATCCAACTCCTCTTCTTCCCAACCAATCACAACCCTTTGTGAAATCAGATCTAAATCTGATTGGTGGGAATAGAGTCCCCTGGATTTCTCCTTAGAGGGCGCCTAAGATCAGTCAAAGTTGGTTCTTAGGAGAACTCTAATTGGAATCCAAAAAGGAGATGGAGTCCCTGTCCAACAGGGACTCCTAGGCGCCTCCAACTTGGGCACACGCCACCCTTGGCGTGCGCCCTCTTCCTTGCCAGGTTCTAGCAGGGGGACAGGCCCCCACCAGCTCTCCAATAGGTGCATGACATGTGGACAAAAGTCAAAGTGTCAATGGTCAACATTTGAATAGTCAAAGGTCAACTTTTGACCAAAGTCAAAGGACGAGAAATGGCAGGTGACCAAAAATGGCAGGTAATGTCTTACAAAATAAGACAACCTTTTCTGACTTGGACAACCTCCAGTCAGACCATAGTGAAGGCCTCTGATTGAGCACAAACTCCTTTGGCTCAGTCAGGACAACTTATTTATGATAGTAAAAGAAGAACGTTAGGTTCAATCGAGTGCTAGCACGATTTTCCTTGAACCTAATTGAATCTCATTCAGATCAATTGAACTAGATCAGTTCAATTGATGATCACCAGATTCAAACCCTTGTTTGTGTGACCCAGTTAGGTTCAGTTCTGTATGGTAATGGGATATGTCATGATCTCTATCATCGACATCATCGAAACTCCTTTCGATGGATCAGAACTCTTCTGATTCGAACAGCTAGAATGATCGATCATCTAAATCATTCTAATTGCTCCCAAAATCCACCAGTGACACCTAGCAGTATATGGTGGCAACCCATCAGAGCTGAATGCGAACCTCTTGGTGCAGCTACCTGTGTGATTAAGTTCTTCTATCTTGAGCCCCGATCAGATTAGGGTTAAGGTAAACTCGTCAAACCCTAGTTCTCTGTCATATGATGTAATCATTCGATTCGAGTCCAATGTGAAAACCTAAATAGAAACTCTTTCTATTATTTCACTCTGCCATGGCCATGGGCTTCTGGACTTGATTCTCATGATCATCATAGGGCTGCTCCTCTACCACCGAGGTAGATAGATTCCATCTTGATGCAATCCAGTTCCTACAATGAACATGCTATAGCCAACATACACCTCAGGGTTCCATATGGCTAGGAGATCGAGTAATGGTGTAGTCAAACTA
This sequence comes from Cocos nucifera, assembly GCA_006176705.1. Classification (NCBI taxonomy): domain Eukaryota; kingdom Viridiplantae; phylum Streptophyta; class Magnoliopsida; order Arecales; family Arecaceae; genus Cocos; species Cocos nucifera. Next base: position 24,954 of record QRFJ01000260.1, on the reverse strand, counting down.
TAACACCCTCAAGGTGAACTGTCGATGCACCTCAGGTCAAAGAACCAGACACACTACTGCAGCATCGAGTCAGTCATTGACGAGAAGGTAGACTTCCTAATGACTACTCGAGGTGGTCACGCTCAGTGCCCTCGTTCTCTAACGAGTACCTATACTCTCGCTCCGGTGTCTCCACACCGTAGACTCAAGACTCATCTACTAAAGAGAAGCGATCGTACACCAACCTTCCGGATCAATCACCATCCTCGTGATGATCCTATGGTCGGGAGCATGTTTATGAGTTAATAATGATTATTCATGTCTTAAATTTTCAACTCTTGAAAATATGAATTATCATTACCATTAACTCAAAGGATGTATCACAGACACTAAATACACATATGTGATAGAAAATAACCCATTCCATTAATTATAGTCAAAATTATAATTTTGCCCCTAGAAGTGTATTACAAGTGTCAGCCAATTCTGGCTTCTAGGGCACATATATCTAACACATCACGAGGATGGTGATTGATCCGGAAGGTTAGTGTATAATCGCTTTTCTTTAGTAGATGAGTCTTGAGTCTACGGTGTGGAGATACTGAAGCGAGAGTACAGATACTCATTAGAGAACGAGGGCATTGAGTGTGACCATCTCGAGTAGTCATTAGGGAGTCTACCTTCTCGTCAATGACTGACTCGATGCTGCAGTAGTGTGTCTGGTTCTTTAACCTGAGCTGCATCGGTAGTTTACCTTAAGGGTGTTATAGTTTGACTACACCATTACTCAGTCTTCTAGCCATTTAGAATCCTGAGGTGTATGTTGGCTATAGCATGTTCATTATAGGAACTGGATAGCATCAAGATGGAATCTATCTACCTCGGTGGTAGAGGAGCAGCCCTATGATGATCATGAGAATCAAGTCCAGAAGTCCATGGCCATGGCAGAGTGAAATAATAGAAAGAGTTTCTATTTAGTTTTTTACATCGGACTTGAATCGAATGATTACATCATATGACAGAGACTAGGGTTTGACGAGTTCACCTTAACCCTAATCTGATCGGGGCTCAAGATAGAAGAACTTAATCACACAGGTAGCTGCACCAAGAGGTTCACATTCAGCTCTGATGGGTTGCCACCATATACTGCTAGGTGTCACTGATGGATTTTGGGAGCAATTAGAATGATTTAGATGATCGATCATTCTAGCTGTTCGAATCAGAAGAGTTCTGATCCATCGAAAGGAGTTTCGATGATGTCGATGATAGAGATCATGACATATCCCATTACCATACAGAACTGAACCTAACTGGGTCACACAAATAAGGGTTTGAATTTGGTGATCATCAATTGAACTGATCCAGTTCAATTGATCTGAATGAGATTCAATTAGGTTCAAGAAAATCATGCTAGCACTCGATTGAACCTAACGTTCTTCTTTTACTATCATAAATAGTTGTCCTGACTGAGCCAAAGGAAGTTTGTGCTCGATCAGAGGCCTTCACTTTGGTCTGACTGGAGCTTGTCCAAGTCAGAAAAGGTTGTCTTATTTTGTAAGACATTACCTACCATTTTTGGTCACCTACCATTTCTCGTCCTTTGACTTTGGTCAAAAGTTGACCTTTGACTGGTCAAATGTTGACCATTGACACTTTGACTTCTTGTCCACATGTCATGCACCTATTGGAGAGCTGGTGGGGAGCCTGTCCCCCTGCCAGAACCTGGCAAGGAGGAGGGCGCACGCCACCCTTGGCGTGTGCCCAAGTTGGAGGCGCCCAGGAGTCCCTGTTGGATAGGGACTCCATCTCCTTTTTGGATTTTGATTAGAGTTCTCCTAAGAACCAACTTTGACTGATCTTAGGTACCTCTAAGGAGGAATCCAGGGGACTCTATTCCCACCAATCAGATTTAGATCTGATTTCACAAAGAGTTGTGATTGGTTGGGAAGAAGAGGAGTTGGATCACAGACAGTCTATAAATAAGACCCTACGCCCAACTCAAATAAAAAAATTAGAGAATTGAAATCCCATGCCCCAAGGCTGCCTCTCCCCTCTTCCTCCATGCCAAACCCACCTTCTCCCTCTCCTCTCCACATCCAAAAGTATTTTGGACCTTGGTTGGTGCAATCCAGATGAGAGAAAAGGCGACTGAAAGCTTTCGCTGCGCTGTTGCAAAGGACAACTACTGATCTTCAAAAGAAGTTTTTAAGATCTTCCAAATTAGATTCAGATCTAATTTTTGGAAATGTGATAGAGAAGAAGAGAATCTCTAAATATAGCTCGAGTGGATATCGATAAAGGCCTGGCACTTGCGTGGCTAGATCCAGAACCTTCCGCTGCTCATAGGATCATCATCGGGTAATAGGATTACCCACTTCAAGATAAATTAAATTTGATTTAATTTATTTAATTTTATTTTAATTATTAAAATAATAAGAATTAGATCTAAAATATTTCAAATCTAATCTAGATCAAAGAGAAAAAATTTTGAAATATATCTCTTGATCTAATCAGATCTGAACGAACCTGATCCGAAAAATTAGAATTTTTCTTCAACTGGTATCAGAGCCAAGGTTCTAAAAGTATTTAGATCTATTTTTAAATTTATTTTAATTAGAAAATAAGTAATTTTAGATATCACATGAGATGTGATCAGATTTAAAATCAGAAAAAATTAAAATTAAATGATTTGGATCTAAGATTAGAAAATATGCATGACTAGTTCTAAAATAGAATAGTTCTATAGAATAGTCTTGTATATTTTTAATTTAATTTGATTAAAATATATTTTAAACCTATTTATTTACTATTTTTTGATATTATAATATTTATAATAACATCTAAAAAATAGCAAATAAAAATTATTTAATTTTAAACATCATATGAGATACGATTGATGCATGTCTAGACTAGTTGTAGAATAGTTCTACATAATTATCTAGATTAGAATTTATTTTGATTAGATCAATTTAAATCTAATTTTTTAGATTATTATAAGATAATTTAGATCTAGAAGGAGTTTCATGGGGTGTCCAACTCTGAGACACCCCTTCCTTAATTTTTGGCATGTAATCACTGATTGTCATACACAAAAGAAAGATAATATGATGCACAAAAGGGCTGGTGGGCATGGGAGAGGAATCCAAAATAAGAAGGAAGAGATTTGGTCAAAAGGGACTCTTCCAACTAGGAAACAAATCCCAACTTCTTCCAAGTTTTGACCAAGTCATAACAAACTCTCCAAAAAAAAAATGATATGTGGGCATGGAGACTCTCCTTAGGCTTGGGAAGGTACATAAACATCAAAAATATAATTATGGGGCATGAGCTTTCTTAGGTGCAAGAGAAAGAGAGAGAGTCCTAGTCCAACTAGGACTCCTCTTGTTTGACTAGGTTAAAATAGGTTTGGATTTGATTTAAATCATATTCAAATCAAATTAAATACAACCTAATTAAGAATGATCCTAGTTCAACTAAGAGCCCAATTAAATTAGATTAAATTTAGGTTTAAATCTAATTTAAATTCTAAATCAATTAGGTGCACCAAAATCCTAGTCAAATAAGAAATTATTCTTTCTTACAATTGGCTTATCCAATAAATTAATTAGACTTAATCTAATTAAATATAAATTAATTTTAATTAAATTTAATATAATTAAACTTGATCTTAATCTGATTGCTCAATCAAATTGAGCCAATTAGCAATCCAATTGGTAATCGATCCTCCTGCAATACTTGCATTAGGTCAAACATCAATTGTATTGAATATTTGATCTTGAAATGATTCTTAATCATTGATTAACCATCTGATCAGGTTATAAGCTCTAATGTATATGACCTGATAGGTTCGAACCTAAACTGATAGCATAGGAATCAATTTTTGTACCAATCGAAGTAACCATCTAGCAATGATTTCCAATGTCCGAATAGGTCGAATGTATGCAAAGCAACATTCTTAGAATCCTGGCCCATGATTATTGTATAATTCATTTCTATGATCAATAATGCTCAAGATGATTTTGAGTATGCTATCAAATACTCATACAAGTCATCTTTATGGTGTCTCAAAATTTTGCAAATCTCATGACACCTCATGAGGATTATCCTGGCCTAGGTTTTGCTAAATTAAAATACAGAGAGTCATTCTCTTTTTGAAGTTAATCAGGAGTGGTCAATCCCATCTTGACTCATACACCGACTTTATAAGTACTTAACTATACCCAAACATCTTTCGAACCTATATTAAAAATACAGACAGTCTGGCACCAAAGTATAGTGAGTTGCTTATAAGTCATCATGGTGATCTCAAGTTGGAGGGACACTTATATCCATTGACCTTAGCTAGCTACTCTTGGTAGTGGAGTACTACATTGATCACATTTAGTGCAGGTGTGCTCCTACATCTCACCTAGATGCCATACTAGTGTCTCCACACCACTTGGTTATGAGGACAATCAATACATATGGCATACAGCGACCTACACTCGATAAGTTATCATCCTTATTAATAACTTATCATTTGATCATGAACAATTTAAGAATCATCCGATAAATTTTTCTTTATCAATTGATTATGATTCTAAGAACTTCATCATAATTTAGGAGTTCATTTAAGAAAGATAAAACTTTTATGATGAATCAGCCAAATATCAATTATTATTAGATAATTCATATACTAATTTCAATCATCTATCACTTAGCTGATTGGCTTTATGACACATTTCCTAATAGTGTGCATGCCCAGAAGGATTTTCATTTTATTTTGCATAAGACAGAGTCTTCTACGCATGAGAGGATGAGATAGGATGGTTGTTATCCATTTGAATTCAAACTACTTTCGAATTCAAATAGTAACCAATCCATCCTAATCCAATCGGCATCGAAAAGAAGAATGTGCACCCTCTCATCAGTGTGAAGAAAACCTATGAGAAACCTTTTCTCATGTAAAATTAGGGCGCACAAAAAGAGTGTAGCGCAAGGGGAGATAAGGATGTTGGTTCAAATTTGAATCTCATTCAAATTTGAATCACCAACCACCAACCCTTATCCATTTTGCATTGAGAAAGCGGGCATGAGACCTCTTTGTGCATGGGAGAAAAACTCATGAGAACCTTTCTCATGAATTTAAATGGGTGCAGGAAGAGATGAGATGGTGCAGGAAGAGGACTAGTCAAACTAGTCCAAACTAATTTTATCCAATTGAACCAATCCAAACAAATTTGGCTAGGCCCAATTAGGTCAAATTAAACCCAACATAATTAGACTTAATTAGGATCAATTAAATTTTAATAAAATAAAAAATTAATCAAGTCCAACTCCTGATCAAATCAAAGATCAAACCTTCTTTTCGATTAGGTCATTTCATAACCTAATTAGATCAAACCCAACTGAATTCAATTCAATTGGACTTGAACCCAAAATTAATATTCAATCAAATTAAGTTAATTAATGATTAAATTATTAATTAAATCTCTCATAAATATAGAGTCCAAATCTGATGGATAATCGGGCAATAAAATCCATCACTATAAAACCTTGATTGAAGAGTTCCAAACCAATGGGACTCTTGACCCCAATGTCCCAAAATAAGTGGAACTTATGATCACAGAGTCCAAACTCTTGATTATAGAGTTCCAAATAGGTAGGACTCAGAGTCCCAGCCCAGTAGGACTCTTAGTCAAAGAGTCTCAATCTAATAGAACTCTTGACCATAGAGTCCCAATCTAGTGGGACTCTTCACCAACCATCAGATCGGATAGAAATCTCTAATATATGTGACTCCATAGTTTCGAACCTAAGCCAGTAGCATTGAACCCACTTTCTGTATCAATCAAAGTGACTATCTAGCAATAGTACCCGATATTCAGATAGGTCGAATAGTTACAACTACAACATTCAGAACCTATGCGAATATGCTTACCGTATAATTCATCCATTTGACCTCTATGTATAGGATAACTCAGAGTTAAACTATCAACTCTGATAAATACATCCAAATCATATCTCAAAGTAATTAGTCTTGTGACTCCTCATTAAGACTACCCTGGCTAAGGTGAAACACAATTGAACACAACTTCTGAACGGAAGTAGTCAATCCCATCTTGACTCACACACTGACTCCTCAAGTACTTGACTATGCCTAGAAATTTTTCATCACTAAATTAAAAATTCTAATAGTCTAGCACCAAAGCACAGTGAGTTTCTTGGAAGTCACCGTGGTGATCTTAGGTCGGAGGGATACTTATACCCATATTCTATTGAAGCAAATCTTGACAACAAAAAAACTCTGGAGTTGGTCACGTTCAGTACAAATGTACCCATATATTTCACTTGCATGTCATACCAGTATTTATATACTCTTTGATTAAGAGGACAATCAACCTATATGGCACATAATGACCTATACTCGATAAGCATTATCGTCCTAGGTAATAACATATCATTTGATTGCGAATAGATTTAAGGACTAAATGATAAATCCTCCTTTGTCGATTCTAAATAGTCCTAAAGACTTCACCACAACACAAGAGTTCATTTGAAGATGAAAAAAATTATGATGAAAAACTATCAAAATAATTTTTATTTACTTATAATTCATATATAAATTCAAGAATCAGCATAATCATCAACAAGCTAACGATTGGCTTTAGGACACCATTCCTAACATCTCATGCATCTAAAAATTTAGATTTTATTATCTATGCATGCACATCATATTATACATGAAAGTAGATGCTCTGATACCACTATTAGAGAAGCATGGGGAGTTTCATTCATGATTTTCAATTTTTTTTTGAAAATATAGTAGTGGAAGACTTTAGATTAAATCTTTTAATCTAAACTTGTATTAGATCTAATCTATAAACATCCTTTACCAAGATCTATGATATGATATCATGCATATAAAATCTAAAATATAAGATTATGAGATTGAATCTTATACCTGAATCTGAAGTAGAAGATTGTAGCTCTGTAGATCTTGTTCGTCACTTCAATCGCACGCACGAATGATCTCTAAGGGTATCCACATGAAGCTAGATCCGTCAGCTCTTGAAGTGCTAGCTCCTTACAAAAACTCTTTTAATGGCTAAATAAAAAGAAAAAAGATGATAGTTTGTAATAAGAGAATAGCCTTCTCTTATTTCTCTGACAAAATCCCAGCTTTCTCCCCAATAGAGGAGCAATTTTCTCTGAAACTCACACACCTAGAAGCCGACCCCAAAAGCCCCATGCTTAGAGAAATCTCCTAGGCTTCTCACACCCAAAAGCTCTGAAAATTCTATAATGCTTTGTCTCACAAAGGATTGCATATAAATAGGGCTAGGCAGCATAGAGCTGGAGATTGAAACAAAATCCAATTCAAAATCTTTTTGAATTGAAACTTTCCAAACCCTAACTTTATCCATAAAGGGTGGCAATTAGGATGTTTGGCATCCAAATATCTCATGCACAAACCTTTTATGCATTGAAAATAGCAGACGACAACTAGGGCTAGGTGCAAGGGATGGTGCAGTCCAATTGGACATTTGTGTTCTCATCCAATTTGGCTCTTAATTAAATCTCATATGATCAAATCCAAACATGTGAGGAGACCTAATCTAAATAGGCTCTTAATCTCTTGATCAAATTAAGGATTAATTGAGTCCAAGATCTGATCAAATTAGATACACATTTTTCTTAGAAATTAAGTCATCCAATAACCTAATTGGGTTAGACCTAATTGAATCTAATTTAATTAGTCTTGACCTAATCCTCATAACTCAATCAAATTGAGTTAATTAACAATCTAATTATTAATAAATCTTTCTTTAATTAATTATATTAGGTTAATTATTAACTATATTGATAATTGAATCCTTCAATGATTCTTAATCATTGATCAGCTACTTGATCAGATCGAAACTTCTATATGTATGACCTTATAGATTCGAACACTAAGTTGGTAGCATAAGAATAAACTTTCTATACCAATCGAAGTGACCATCTAACCATGATACCTGATGACTAGATAAAGTCGAATATAATAAAGCAACATCCATAACCTATCGAAACATGATTATGGTATAATTTATTCTCTTTATCAATAATGCTTAGAAAAATATCAGAGTTAACTATCAACTCTTGATCAGTTTTCTTCATGGTATTTTAACCTACTCAATTTGTGACTTTCATAAGGATTACCCTGGCCAAGATTTTGCTAAATTAAAATATATTGAGACATTCTCTCCAATTTTATATGGAGTGATTAATTTCATCTTGACTCACGTACAGACTTAATAAGTACTTGACTGCACCTAGAACCTTCCCTCACTGAATTAAAAAATCAGGTAGTCCAATATCAAAGTATAGTGAATTGCTTGTAAGTCACTATAGTAATCTCAGGTTAGAGGGATAATTATATCCATAACACTCTTGACAGCAGAGTGCTCCAAAATGGTCATGTTCAGTGCAGATCAATATCCTACCTGTATGCCATACTAGTATCAATACACTTTTTGGTTAAGAGGACAACCCATTCATATGGCACATAATGACCTATGCTTAATACAATTATCATCCTTATTAATAATGTATCATTTGGCCATGAACAACTTTAAGAACCACACAATAAATCCTTCTTTATCATATTAGATGTAGTTTTAAGAACTTTTATCATAACAATGAAGTTCGATTAAGAAGATATACAACTTTATAATAAAATATTCTAAATAATTTTTATTAATTAATGATTCATATATATTTACAAGAATGATCTTAATCATCTACAAACTAGATAATTGGATTTGGGACATAATTTTCAATATTTAATACATGTGCTAGCATATCTATTTAAAGCCCTCTAGGATTTCACATAAATCCATAATCTCAATTAGGTCCTCCAAGGCATAATCTTAAGTCCTTGACTAATTTTATAAGTGTGTGACTCAGTGGGTTCCACATCTAGCTAGTAATAGGTCCATGATCATGTCATCTAACCTAATTAGAACTCTTTTATTAATTAGGCCCAAAACATGTTAGCCTAATTATATCAATTAATCAGAACTCCTAATTAATTGATGAATTAAACTTTTTAATTCAGAAGACCTACAAGTCAAGATTGATGTCTTGCATGGAGGTATGCACGGAGGTATGCTACGATAGATATAGATAAGGTACTATGGTGATCTCAGGTCTAAAGATTATTTGTACCACTTTTACTAGAGAACTATCTATTGACATGCTTATAAAGCTCCATAAGATATTCTATCTGTAGGTTAGTTCAATAAACTCATTCTTGAATGAGCACCCACCTCCTTGTATTAGTATCTTCATGCAAGTGATTGTGAGATTGATTACCCTCTCTTTAGAGCATACATAAGATGTGCTAGTCTTATCGATATCATTGATTTCCAATTCAATGATCCTATGATTGAAAATATTTTAGTTTGAAGCTATAAAGGTTTTGGTCTCATTGGCATGATATCATCATGGCCCTAAAACTATTGCCCTAATCTATGAGGTTCATCATAATCTTAATTAAGTTATAAATAAAATAATAAGATACAACATGTTGGGGATAAATTCCACTCCTGTCGAAGTCTAGTCAAATGCTCAGCCTAATACAACCGATAGTTAGGAAGAGCTTCAACGCATGAGCCTTAGCCGAACTCTTTCAGTCGACAGAATTTCTCAGCAGCCCAGCCCTGGCCGAACTCCTCAGCAGATGAGCCTTAACCGAACTCCTTCAGCCAACCAAACTTTTCAACGGCCGAGCTCCGGCCAAACTCCTCAATGGATGAGCCTTAGCCGAACTCCTTCAATCGATCGAACTCCTCAGCGGTCGAGCCCCTTCAGTCGAACTCCTCCTCCAGTCGGACTCTTATAGGAGCCAAACTCCTCCCTGACTCCTTCAGTCGGACTTCTACGGGAGCCGAACTCCTTCTAGATTGCTCATACAGTTCGAACTCCTCCGAGAGCCGAACTCCTTCAGTCAGATTCTTCCAAGAGCCGAACTTCTTTCAGATCGCTCCTGCAGTCGGATTCCTCCAGAAGTCGAACTTCTTTCGGATCGCTCCTACAGTCAGATTTCTCTAGGAGCCAAACTCCTTCTGGATCGCTTCTACAGTTGGATTTCTCTAGGAGCCAAACTTCTTTCGGATCGCTTCTATAGTCGAACTCCTCCGAGAGCCGACCTCCTTCCGAATTGCTTCTACAATCGGGTTCCTACAAGAGCCGACTTCATTTCGAATTACTCTTGTAGTCAACGCATGCTTCTACCAGATGATGTGGCCGCCACTACCAGTCTGACGACACCGCTCTCTCCGTAACAAACCCCATGCAGTCCATGATCGGACGACATGGCCGCCACTATCAGTCTGACGATGCCTCTTCCTCTCCATACTGAATTCCATGTGGTCTCGAGCGACCGACTACCAGACAGCTACAGCTATCACCATCAACCCACTACAAGCTCCGCCTATAAAAATAGATCTTCCAGATATGTTTTCTCTAGCTCTAAGATCACTTTTCTTGCCTGAGCACTTCATTTCTATTGGTCAGAAGAGCTGACTTGATCGTCAAAAAGTCTCGTCGGAGCCACCACCACCGACTCTAGGCGGAATTTTATTTTGCAAGTCATCGGTGGCGACCTCATCTCCCTCAGCTCCAGCTGGTCTCGACATCGACCAAATTCTGCACCAACAGAATTAGCATTGGAGGAAGGGACTCTATCTCTAAGGTACCTTTGTTCTTAAAGGAGTGCTCAGTCGATCCTGCCGACCTTCTCCTCCAAGATTCATCTCCACCCTCTTATTCAATCCCAAAAAATGCCTAGAAAGAAAGTGAATACCCAGAGATCTACCACGTCTGCCGTTAAATCTGAGCCAGATCCATCCACCCCTGCTTCATCACTGGCACTTCAACTTCCACCTCCACCAATGGTCATAGTAGATCTAGAGCAGTTTAACCTACTGATGCAGTGGGTTCAGAGCCTCACCGAGATGGTGCAGGTTATGCGGCAGCCCCCGATGGTGACTTCACCAAGAAACCCACCATCAGGATGTCGAAAATCGATCCCAAGAAAGAGCATTTGGGCTGGCATGCCCGTCACCGTTGGAAAGGAGAAACAAAGAGCAGAGGATCCAAGTTTGGATCATGGTTCTCCTTTGGAGGAGATCTTCTCCATCTGTAGTTGGAAGCCCTCCAAGGTCTGCGATCGAGACGACATCCTCAATTACAAACTACGGAAGATGAACTGGTGGATTAAGGAGCTCGACCATGTCGCCCCAGCTCACCATGACGACGTCCACACCAATCCTCCTTTCTCCTTCCGAATTATGCAAGAGCCTATTCTACCGAACTTTAAGCTTCCTTAATTTAAAAGTTACGATGGAACCTCTGATCCGAATGATCATCTGGAGGCCTTTCGGATCAAGATGTTACTCCATGGTGCATCAGATGCCATATTATGCTGAGCCTTTCCATCTACCTTCAAGGGAGCAGAAAAAAACTGGTACTCGATGTTGAAGCCAGATACAATCTTCTCTTTTAATTAGATGAGCCATCAATTTATGGCTCACTTCATCAATAGCCGACGTCCGCACTGAGGTTCGGATTCTCTGATGAATGTCAAGCAGAAAGAGGAGAAATCCATCTAAGCTTATATCACCCAGTTTAACACTACGGCATCGGAGGTCCGAGACCTAGACCAGTCTATTGCAATGGCCGCTCTTAGAGGCAGCCTTTAGAAGAATGATTTGCTATTTTTCCTGAAGAAGTACCCCAGGAATTTTGCTGATCTCGTAGTCCGGGCAGAGAGATATGCCCATGTGGAAGAAGCCTTCAAGTTGAAGGATGAAGAAATCATAGGAGAGCGACGGACGGATGAGTCTGATAGACCCACTATTGATGGAGGATCGAGAGAAGTTCGACTGCGCTTGCGGACTCCCCCCGAGCACAAGCAAGCCCGAACTTCTCGAGCTCGTCATCGAGAAAGCCCCGATAGAGGGGCGCGAAGAAGTCCTCCCCCCGAAAGGTTCCATAACTATGCCCCCCTAATGCTCCTAAAAGTCAAGTCCTGATAAAAATCAAGAGTCAGCTACCAAGATCAGAAAAATTACGGTCTCCTCCAAACAAGTACGATCGAAGCAAGTACTATCTTTACTATCATGACCACGACCATGATACTGAAAAATGTGTTCAGCTCCAAGATAAAATCGAGGAGCTCATCAGGAGGGGCCAGCTGGGTCAATTTCTTCAATGCCAGCCTAAAGCAGGAGAAGATCGGCCAAGGACGCTGCCGTAGCCAAAACCACCCATGATGGGGGAGCAACAAGGAGGTCATCCGGTCTGGAACTTATCACCTTAAGGAACTCAGAAGAACAATGCTCCTACGACCCTAAAATGCAAAGAATCTAGAAATGTGCTGTCAGTAATTTTTCTTCAATAAAATTTCTCCATTTCGATATTATTATTTCTTGGTGCAAAAACTATGTGATGATAGAAAAGAAGCTATCAATAGTGGTCATACTAGGAACAGAAGGAGAATCTCATCCTAACATGAGCAGATCAAAATTCTTCAACCTCGACTGTCGGAGATAAGATTTTTCTCGAGCGATTGAGTCAACCTCGACTAGAGATAAGATCTCTTCCGAGCGACCGAGTCAACCTCGACTAGAGATAAGATCTCTTCCGAGCCTCAAAATCTTCACCAACAGGAGATAAGATCTCCTTCAACCTCGACTGCCAGAGATAAGATCTCCTTTGAGCATCCAAGTCAACCTCAGCTAGAGATAAGATCTCTCCCAAGCGATCGAGTCAATCTCGACTCTTTTCCAAGCTTCTGCATGAGATAAGATCTTCTTCAATCTCGACTGTCGAAGATAAGATCTCTCTCGAGTGACCGAGTCAATCTCAGCTAAAGATAAGATCTTTTTCAAGCGATCGAGTCAATCTTGGCTGCTGGAGATAAGATTTTTCCCAAGCTTCTATAGGAGATAAGATCTTCTTCAACCTCGACTACTGAAGATAAGATCTCCTCCGAGCCCAACCTTCAACTTCGACTGCTGGAGATAAGATCTTCCCCGAGCTCAACCTTCAACCTCGACCCTTGGCTGCTGAAGATAAGATCTCTCTCGAGCTTCTACAAAAGATAAGATCTCCTTCAATCTCAGCTATCGGAGATAAGATCTCCTCCGAGCGATCGAGTCAACCTCAGCTAGAGATAAGATCTCTCTCGAGCGATTGAGTCAACCTCAGCTGCTAGAGATAAGATCTTCTCCGAACTTCTATAGGAGATAATATCTCCTTCAACCTCGACTACTGAAGATAAGATCTCCCCAAGCCTAACCTTCAACCTCGGCTGCTGGAGATAAATCTCCCTCGAGCTCAACCTTCAATCTTGACTACTGGAGATAAGATCTCGCCCCGAGCTCAACCTTCAACCTCGACTGCTGGAGATAAGATCTTTTCCGAGCTTCTACAGGAGATAAGATCTCCTTCAATCTCGACTACTGGAGATAAGATCTCTTCCAAGCTCAACCTTCAACCTTGGCTACTGAAGATAAGATCTCCCTCGAGCTTCTACAAAAGATAAGATCTCCTTCAATCTCGACTATTGGAGATAAGATCTCTTCCAAGCTCAATCTTCAATCTCGACTGCTAGAGATAAGATCTCCTCCAAATTTTTATAGGAGATAAGATCTCCTTCAACCTCGACTGCTGGAGATAAGATCTCCTCCGAGCCTGACCTTCAAATCTTGACTGCTGAATATAAGGTTTCCTCCGAGCTCAACCGTCAATCTCGACTGCTGGAGATAAGATCTTCCCCGAGCTCAACCTTAAACCTCGGCAGTTGAAGATAAGATCTCCTCCGAGCTTCTACAGGAGATAAGATCTCCTTCAACCTCGGCTACTAGAGATAAGATCTCCTCCGAGCTCAACCTTCAACCTCGATTACTAGAGATAAGATCTCCCCCAAGCTTCTATAGAAGATAAAATCTCCTTCAACCTTGGCTGCTAGAGATAAGATCTCTTCGAGCTTAACCTTCAACCTTGGTTGTCAGAGATAAATCTCCTCCGAGCTTCTGTAGGAGACAAGATCTTCTTCAATCTTGGCTGCTGAAGATAAGATCTCCTCCTAGCTCAACCTTCAACCTCGACTGCTGGAGAATAAGATCTCCCCGAGCTTCTACAAAAGATAAAGATCTTCTTCAACCTCGGTTGCTGGAGATAAGATCTCTCCCGAGCCCGACCTTCAACCTTGGCTGTTGGAGATAAGATGTCCCCCGAGCCCAACCTTCAACCTCGGCTGTTGGAGATAAGATCTCCTTCGAGCTCGACTGCTGGAGATAAGAGATAAGATCTTCTTTAAGCTTTACCTTCAACCTTGGCTGCTGGAGATAAGATCTCCTCTGAGTTCAACCTTCAACCTCAACTGCTGGAGATAAGATCTTCCTTGAGCTTCTACAGGAGATAAGATCTCCTTCAACCTCTGCTGTTGGAGATAAGATCTCCTCCGAGCTCAACCTTCAATCTTAATTGTTGGAGATAAGATCTCCTCCAAGCTTCTACAAAAAAGATAAGATCTCCTTCAATCTCAACTATTGGAGATAAGATCTCTCCTCCGAGCTTTCAACCTTCAACCTCGGTTGCTGATAAGATCTAAGATCTTTTCTCAGAAAAGCTAAGATCTCCTTCAACCTCGGCTGCTGGAGATAAGATCTCCTCTGAGCTCAACCTTCAACCCTGGCTGCTGGAGATAAGATCTCCCCCGAGCTTCTACAGGAGATAAGATCTTCTTCAACCTCGACTGCTGGAGATAAGATCTCCTCCGAGCCCGACCTTCAACCTCGACTATCAATAGAGATAAGATCTCCCTCGAGCTTTACCTTTAACCTTGGCTGCTGGAGATAAGATCTTCTCTGAGCTCCACAGATCTCTCTAGAGATAAGACCTTCAACCGTCAATAGGAGACAATATCTCCTTCAACCTACTGGAGATAAGATCTCTTCCGTCCGAGCTTGGAGATAAAATCTCCTCTGAGCTTCAACATCTAGTCAATAAGAGATAAGATCTTCTTCAACCTCAACTATTGGAGATAAGATCTCTTTCGAGCTCCAACCTTTGACCTTGGCTGCTGGAGATAAGATCTCCTTCGAGCTCAACCTTCAACCTCGATTGTTGGCGATAAGAACTCCCCCGAGCTCAACCTTCCACCTCGACTGGAGATAGGATCTTCCCTGAGCTTCAACGTCTGCATCAATAGGAGATAAGATCTCCTTCAATCTCGACCGAAGATGAGATCTCTCCCGAGCTCCAACTTCAACTTCAACCTCGGCTGGAGATAGGATCTCCTCTGAGCTTCAACGTCTGCATCAATAGGAGATGAGATCTCCTTCAACCTCGATTGGAGATGAGATCTCCTCCGAGCCTCAACTTCAACTTAAACCTCGGTTGGAGATGAGATCTTCGAGCCTCAACTAAAGAAAAAATCCTGATTTCCTGAATCAGGTTCGTTCAGATCTGATCGGATCAAGAGATATATTTCAAAAAAAAATTTCTTTGATCCAAATCAAATCTGAGATGTTTTAGATCTAATTTTTATTATTTTAATAATTAAAATAAAATCTAAATAAATTAAATTAGATTTAATTGACCTTTGATATGGGGTAATCCTATTACTCATTGATGATCCTACAAGCAGCAAAAGGTTTTGGATCTAGCCACATAAGTGTCTGACCTCTACCGATATCCACTCGAACTAGATCTGAAGATCCTCTTCTTCTTTATCATATCTCCAAAAATTAGATCTAAATCTGATTTGGAGGATCTTCAAAATAGCTTTCGAAGAACAGCAGTTGTCCTTTGCAGCAGCGTAGCCTTCTAGCTTTCTATCGCCTTTTCTCTCGCCTAGATTGCACCAACTGGATCCCAAACTACTTTGGACGTGGAGAGAAGAGGGAGATGATAGACTTGGCATGGAGGAGGAAGAGAGAAGCAACCTTGGGGCATTGTGAAATTGCATTCATGAGATCATCCTTGAGTTGGGCGCAGGGTCTTATTTATAGACTATGCATGATCCAACTCCTCTTCATCCCAATCAATCACAACCCTTTGTGAAATCAGATCTAAATATGATTGGTGGGAATAGAGTCCCTTGGATTCATCCTTAGATGGCACCTAAGATCAGTCAAAGTTGGTTCTTAGGAGGAGTCTAATCAGAATCCAATAAGGAGATGGAGTTCCTGTCCAGCAGGGACTCCTGGGCGCCTCAAACTTGGGCGCATGCCACCCTTGACGTGCGCCCTCCTTCTTGCCAGGTTCTGGCAAGGGGACAAGCCCCCACCAACTTTCTAATAGGTGCATGACACGTGGATCGAAGTCAAAGTGTCAATGGTCAATATTTGATCAATCAAAGGTCAACTTTTGACCAAAGTTAAAGGACGAGAAATGGTAGGTGACCAAAAATGGTAGGTATTAATTTACAAAATAAGATAATCCTTTTCTAATCTAGACAGGCTCCAGTCAGACTAAGTGAAGGCCTCTGATCGAGCACAAACTTCTTTGGCTCAGTCAGGATAATTATTTATGATAGTAAAAAGAAGAACGTTAGGTTCAATCGAGTTCTAGCATAATTTTTTTGAACCTAATTAAATCTCATTCAGATCAATTGAACTGGATCAGTTCAATTGATGATCACCAGATTCAAATTCTTATTTGTGTGACCTAGTTAGATTTAGTTCTGTATGATAATGGGATATGTCATGATCTCTATCATCGACATCATCGAAATTTTTTTCGATGGATCAGAACTCTTCTAATTCGAATAGCTAGAATGATCGATCATCTACATCATTCTAATTGCTCCTAAAATCCACCAGTGACACCTAGCAGTATATGGTGGCAACCCATCAGAGCTGAATGCGAATCTCTTGATGTAGCTACCTATGTGATTAAGTTCTTCTATCTTGAGCTCCGATCAGATTAGGGTTAAGGTGAACTCGTCAAACCCTAGTTTATGTCATATGATGTAATCAATCGATTCAAGTCCGATGTGAAAATCTAAATAGAAACTCTTTCTATTATTTCACTTTGCCATAGCCATGGGCTTCTAGACTTGATTCTCATGATCATCATAGAACTGCTCCTCTACCACCGCGGTAGATAGATTCCATCTTGATGCAATCCAGTTCCTACAATGAACATGCTATAGCCAACATACACCTCAGGATTTTGAATGGCTAGGAGATCAAGTTATGGTGTAGTCAAACTATAACACCCTCAAGGTGAACTGTCGATGCACGTCAGATCAAAGAACCAAACACACCACTGCAGCATCAAGTCAGTCATTGACGAGAAGGTAGGCTTCCTAATGACTACTCGAGGTGGTCATGCTCAGTGCCCTCATTCTTTAATGAGTACCTGTACTCTCGCTCCGATGTCTCCACATCGTAGACTCAAGACTCATCTACTAAAAAGAAGCGATTGTACACCAACCTTCTGGATCAATCACCATCCTCATGATGATCCTATGGTCGGGAGGATTTTATGAGTTAATAATGATTATTCATGTCTTAAATTTTCAACTCTTAAAAATATGAATTATCATTACCATTAACTCAAAGAATGTATCACAGACACTAAATATACATTATATGATAAAAAATAACCCATTTTATTAATTATAGTCAAAATTATAATTTTGCCCCTAGAAGTGCATTACAAGTGTCAGCCAATTCTGGCTTCTAGGGCATATATATCTAACAATCTCTCACTTGTCCTAAAGCTAATTGGCTACAAGTCTAAGTCCCATCTTGTCAAGATGGGCTTCAATTTTTTGTTGTCCCAATGGCTTTGTAAGTGGATCCACCGCATTATTTGTGGAATTGACTCTCTTGACCTCGACGTAACCCTTCTCGAGGTAATCGCGAATGAGGTGGTATCGCCGCTCAATGTGCTTGGATTTTTGGTGAGACCTCGGCTCCTTAGCAAGAGCTATGGCACCATTATTGTCGCAGTACAGAGGAATGGCATCTGATGGCATTCCTCCAATTTCTGTAGCAAATATCTTATACCAGAATGCTTCCTTCGCAGCCTCTAATACAATAATATATTCTGCTTCCATGTTGGAATCTGCTATCACGATTTGCTTGAAACTCTTCCAGCTGACAACACCATCATTACACACAAACAGACTCTCAGATGTCGACTTTCGATCATCTACATCGGACATGAAATCCGAGTTGTGTATCCTTAGCCTTGGAGTTCTCCGTTACCAAAGACCAACATCATATCCTTAGTTCTTCTTAAGTACTTAAGGATACATTTCATAGAAGTCCAGTGTTCTTCACCTAGATTTGACTAATATCTGCTTGTGACATTCACAGCATGGGCTATATCAGGTCGTGTACATAGCATGGCATACATGAGGCTCCCTATTGTAGAAGCACAAGGGATCTTGCTCATGCGTTCTATTTCCTCATGTATGCTAGGGCACATCTTCTTAGAAAGATGAATACCATGTCTGAAGGATATTAATTCCCTCTTAGAATTTTCCATACTAAACCTCTTTAGTACTTCCTCTATGTACATCTTCTGTGAAAGTCCTAGCATCCTATTCGATTTATCCCTATAGACCTTAATTCCTAGAATAAAGGATGCTTCACCTAGGTCTTTCATGGAGAATTCCTTGGACAACCATATTTTGACTGTCGTCATCATGAGAATATCATTTCCAATAAGGAGGATGTCATCCACGTACAATACGAGAAAGATAACAGTGCTCCCACTGACCATTTTGAAGATACACGATTTCTTTTTGTTTTTGATGAAACCAAACGTTTTGATGACATCATTGAAATGAGTGTTCCAGCTCCGAAATGCTTGCTTAAGTCCATATATGAACCTTTGCAGCTTGCAAATCTTGTGATCAGTATCACTGGATGTAAAACCTAGCGGCTGTTCCATATAGATATCTTCCTCAAGATATCCATTTAAGAATACTATTTTCACATCCATTTGCCATATTTTATAATCGAAATGGCTGCAACGGCAACAATGTGCGGATGAATTTTAGCATAGCCACTGGGAAAAAGATATCCTGATAGTCAATGCCTTTGCGTTGACTATAACCTTTTGCCACTAGTCTAGCTTTGAATGTCTCCACATTCCCATCTGCACCAATCTTCTTTTGAAGATCCATTTACACCCAATAGGTACTATACCTTCTGGTGGATCTATCAAGGTCCAGACTTGATTTGAGTGCATCGAGTCAATTTCTGACTGCATTACCTCTAGCCATTTCTCAGAGTCGATATCTGATATCGCCTCGTTGTAGGTTTTGGGATCATCACCATGAGCACCATTACCTACAAGGAACATTTTCTCTACTTTCTCTGAAATAATACCTAAGTATCTTTCAGAGGGATGGAAAACTCTTTTCGATCTACGAGGTGGAGAAGGTAGTATTCTTATTGGCTCAATCTGATTTGGTTCCAATTGATCCTTAGCTCGTTATACTTGTGAGACTTTCTCATCAAGCTTAATCTACTTTTCAATGCTACTATCTTGATTAAACTATTTTTTAAGAAAGATGGCATGTCGACTCACAAATGAGCCAACTCATCGGTAAAGGTAATGAGTAGACAAAATTATCTCTAGTCGGCATATCAAATGGACCGCATACATCAATATGTACTAGGGCAAGGAGATCTGTGGCTCTTTCCCTATATCTTACAAAAGGAAGTTTAGTCATTTTGCCTTGGAGACAAGATTCATAAGTTGGATATGACTTGGAAGTCAACGGACTCTATAGCCCATTTTTCTCTAATTTGTTGATCTTATCTTCTGCTATATGATATAATCTGAGGTGCTATAGATACCTATCATTTGGACTATCCCTAGGTCGTTTGATATTCACGTTTTGCTCGATAATTAGAATAGGTACATCAATATGTAGCTGATAAAGATCATTAATAAAGAAACTATTTATAATTTTATTTCTTTCACAAAGAATATTACAATGGTCCTTAAAGAAGGTAATCACATAGTCTTCTAGTGCTAAGCATGAAAACAGAAATCAAATTCACTGCTAGGTTGCAGAGGCACATAATAATAGTCTTTCAAAACTAAGTCTAAACGATGATAACTCGAAGAGGGATATGTTTTCCACCGCCAGTGCAGTTAATTCTTGCTCCATTACGTACATGTAGGATATTCTCATCCCTCAGCCTTCTGCTAATCTCAAGAATCCCTACATGGAATGCACAGATGAGCACTAGAATCAGAGTTCAAGCATCCAACTAGATACAGAAGAAATCGTTAAGATTTAGACTCAATAACGAGTCATACCTCCAGAGAGACCTTCCTTCTTAAGATTCTTCAGAGGTGGCTAGGTAAGTAGGGAAAGTTTCGCTTCCAGTGGCCTCGCTATTGCAATAAGAAACACTTACTTTGATAGCGGCCTTCTTCTTCGACTCTACCTTCTTCTTCTTTTTCTGCCCTTCCATCTTTTGCTTTTTCGTAGTTTTATTTTTTTTTTTTCAAAAGATTTTTTTTTTGGAAGAAGTCCAGTCTATAGCAAGAACCGAGCCTTTAGAATCTTTCAAGAAAGCTCAGCGTGACAGCATGTTCATTGAATTCAGCCAAGAAATTTTGAAAGTTATGCATGTGGTATTCATGAGATGAATTGCCCATATGCAAGTTCAAGGATTGCAGAATATACATCTTCTACAGATCCAAGTCTAACTTCACACCGAGTTTTTCAAGCTTCTTCTAAGTTCTTAGCTCATCATCAGATAGTGATTTGATGACGTGCCCATCATGCATCTTAGTCTTAAAAAAGTCATTTCGTGACTTGATACTTGGCCTGTGTGCTCATGTTCACCACATCTCGTTAGGTGAGCAACCTGTTGGCTAGGCATTCATGATAATCTTTATGTTGGCACTGGAGCCTCATTAGACATCGACGCCCAACATGTAATATCTGGCGCCTTATTATCTTCGTCTATCCCATTTTTCAGAGACACTCTCGTTCAGTGGATGGACGGGCTGGTAAGTGAGGGAAATCCTGATTTTCCCAGTCCAGGTTCGTCCAGATCTGATCAGATCAAGAGATATATTTCCAAAAATTTTTTTCTTGATCCCAATCAGAATGATATTTAGATCTGATTATTATTATTTTAATAAATAAAATAAATAAGATAAATTAAATCAAATTTAATTTACCTGATTTGGGTAATCCTATTATCCTGTAGATGATCCTGATTGCAGGCAGAAGGTTCTGGATCTAGCCACGCAAGCGCCTGGCCTCTACTGGTATCCACTTGGTTAGATCTGGAGATCCTCTTCTTCTCTATCAGTCTCCAAAAATCAGATCTGGATTGATCTGGAGGATCTTCAAAACTCCTTTTGAAGATCAGCAGTTCGTCCTTTGCAGCAGTGCAGCCTTTTCTTTTGATCCGTTTCTTTTGATCTGAATGCACCAACCAAAATCCAAACTCTTTGGACGTGGAGAGGAGAGGGGAGAAGTTTATGGCATGGAGGAAGAGGAGAGAAGCAGCCTTGGGGCGTGGGCAAATCTCTATATTCCTTTAGGGTTGGGCGGCAGGGTTCTTATTTATAGACCTCTTGTGATCCAACTCCTCTTATTCCTTAACCCAATCACAACCGTTTTGTGAAATCAGATCTAATCTGATTGGTTGGAATAGAGTCCCCTAGATTCCTCTTAGAGGGCGCCTAAGACAGTCAAACTGAATTCTTAGTAAGAACTCTGATTGGAATCCAAAAGGGAGGGGAGTCCTTGTCCAACAAGGACTCCAAGGCGCCTCCAACTTGGGCCACGCCTAGGTGGGCGTGCGCCCTCCTCCTTGCCAGGTTCTGGCAGGGGGAAGGCCCCCACCAGTTCTTCAATAGGTCGTGACACGTGGATAAAAGTCAAAGTGTCTATGGTCAACATTTGACCAGTTAAAGGTCAACTTTTGACCAAAGTCAAAGACCAAAAATGGCAGATGACCAAAATGGCAGGTCATGTCTTATAAATATAAGACAAACCTTCTCTATTGGACAACCTCCAGTTAGACCATATGAAGGCCTCTGATTGAGCACAAAACTCCTTTTGACTCAGTCAGGATAACTTATTTGTGATAGTAAAAGAAGAACGTTAGGTTCAATCGAGTGCTAACATGATTTTCTTGAACCTAATTGAATCTCATTCAGATCAATTGAACTAGATTAGTTCAATTGATGATCACCAGATTCAAACCCTTGTTTGTGTGACCCAGTAAGGTTCAGTTCTGTATGGTAATGGGATATGTCTTGATCTCTATCATAGACATCATCGAAACTCCTTTCGATGGATCAGAACTCTTTCTGATTCGATCAGCTAGAATGATCGATCATCTAAATTATTCTAATTGCTCCCAAAATCCACGAGTGACACCTAGCAGTATATGGTGGCAATCCATCAGAGCTGAATGTGAACCTCTTGGTGTAGCTACCTGTGTGATTAAGTTCTTCTATCTTGAGCTTTGATCAGATTAGGGTTAAGGTAAACTCGTCAAACCCTAGTTCTGTCATATGATATAATCATTGATTCGAGTCAATGTGAAAACCTAAATAGAAACTCTTTTCTATATATTTCACTCTGCCATGGCCATGGGCTTCAGGACTTGATTCTCATGATTATCATAGGCTGCTCTCTCTACCACGAGGTAGATAGATCCCATCTTGATGCAATCCAGTTCCTACAATGAACATGCTATAAGCCAACATACACCTCAGGGTTCCATATGGCTAGGAGATCGAGTAATGGTGTAGTCAAACTATAACACCCTAAGGTGAACGCCGATGCAATCTCACGTCAAAGAACCAGATACACTACTACAGCTCGAGTCAGTCATTGACGAGAAGGTAGACTTCCTAATGACTACTCGAGGTGGTCACGCTCAGTGCATCGTTCTCTAACGAGTACCTATAACTTTCGCTCTTGATGTCTCAACACCGTAGACTCAAGACTCATCTACTAAAGAGAAGCGATCGTACACCAACCTTCTGGATCAATCACCATCCTCGTGATGATCTATGGTCGGGAGCTGTTTATGAGTTAATAATGATTATTCATGTCTTAAATTTTCAACTCTTGAAAATATAAATTATCATTACCATTAACTCAAAGGATGTATCACAGACACTAAATACACAGGTGTGATAGAAATAACCCATTTTATTGATTATAATCAAATTACAATTTTGCCTAGAAGTGTATTACAGTATCAGCCAATTCTGGCTTTTAGGGTACATATATCTAACAATCTCCCCACTTGCCTAAAGCCAGATTGGCTACAAGTCTAGAGTCCCGATCTTCTTAGTGGCTTTGATCTTCTGTTATCCCATACGACTTTGTAAGTGGGTATGCCACATTACTGCGAAGTTGACTCTCTTGACCTCAACGTAACCTTTCTCAAGGTAACTCGCGGATGATATGATAGCCGCTTAAATTGCTTGGAGCTTCTGGTGAGAACCTCGGCTCCTTGCCCAAGGGCTTTGGCGCCATTCGTTGTCCCAGTAAAGAGGAATGGCATCTGATGGCAAGTTACTCCAATTTCTGGCCAGCAAACTTCTCTGTACCAGAACGCTTCCTTGCAAGCCTCTGATGCAGCTATATATTCTGCTTCCATGGGCGTGAAATCTTACTATCACAAGTTTGCTTGGACTCTTCCAGCTGACAACTCCACCATTGCACAGCAAACAGACTTCCAGATGTCGACTTTCGATCATCTATATCAGACATGAAGTCCGAGTCTGTGTCATCCTTGACTTGGAGTTTCTCCATTACCAAAGACCAAACATCTAATCCTTCAGTTCTTCTCAAGTACTTAGGATACATTTCACAGAAGTCCAAGTGTCTTTCACCTGGATTTTGACTGATATCTGCTTGTGACACTCACACGCATGGGCTATATCAGGTCGTGTACATAGCATGCATACATTGAGGCTCCCTAATTGCAGAAGCATAAGGATCTTGCTATGCGTTCATTCCTCAGGTGTGGCTGGGGCACATCTTCTTGGAAAGATTGAATACCATGTCTGAAGGTATTAATCCGCCTCTTAGAGTTTTCCATCA
The DNA here is from genome assembly GCA_006176705.1 of Cocos nucifera. Classification (NCBI taxonomy): domain Eukaryota; kingdom Viridiplantae; phylum Streptophyta; class Magnoliopsida; order Arecales; family Arecaceae; genus Cocos; species Cocos nucifera. The sequence continues at coordinate 875 of QRFJ01000260.1, read as the reverse complement.
CTAAATCCTCTTTAGTACTTCTCTATGTACATTCTTCTGTGAAAGTCCAGCATCTATTCAGGTCTATCCCTATAGACCTTAATTCCTAGATAAAGGATGTTTCACTACGGTCTTTTCATGGAGGAATTCGCTTGGACAACCACATCTTTGACTGATGTCACATGGGAATATCATTCCAATAAGGAGGATGTCATCTACGTACAATAATGAGGAAGACAACAGTGCTCCCACTGACCCTTTTGAAAAACACATTGCGTTTCTCTTTATTTTTGATGAAATCCAAACTTTTTGATCAATCATTGAAAGAGCGAGTGTTCCAGCTCCGAGATGCTTGCTTAAGTCCATAACTGGACCTTTGCAGCTATGCAAAACTTGTGATCAGTATCACCTGATTGTGAAAACTAGCGCTGTTCCATATAATTATCATTCCTACAGATATCCAATTTTAGGAATGCCGTTTTCACGTCTCATCTTGCCATATTGTCATCAATCAGAAATAGGCTTGCAACGGCAAAACAAATGTGCGAATGGATTTTAGCATAGCTACCGAAGAAAAAATATCCTGATAGTCGAATGCCTTCACGTTTGACTATAACCTTTCCCACCATCTAGTGCCTTGATGTCTCCACCATTTCCCATCTGCACAATCTCTTCATCTTGAAGATCAATTTACACCCATAGGTACGTATACGCATTCTGGTGAAATCTACCAAGTCCAAATTTGGTTGAAGTGCATCGAGTCTATCTCTGACTTCATTGCCTAAGCCATTCTACGAGTCAAAATATTGATACACCTCGTTTGTAGGTTTTGGATCATCACCAATGCAGCACCTTACCATGAGTGAAACATTTCCTCTACATCCCTCTGAAATAAT